>JAVLUZ010000275.1:2281521-2366521 GCA_036768485.1 Mermis nigrescens
GCCAATGGATAGTGCTTGATGAGAAACGTCGAAAAATGGTGTTTTTATCGCCATACCACCATTTTTAAGGCCATTTTTCGACCTTCAAAAAAATCTTGCACCCCCCCAGAATTTTCTTGCTGCCCACGTATGGTTGAAACCCTCCTACTTATATTGTGTGGTATGGGTACCACTTCAGAGATTTTGTAAGACTAATAATATAAGAATCGGGAAGATATTAACCCTATTACTTTATAAGAGTATTATTTAACGATTTGTGTAAATATTATATAGGGAATAGTTAACATACAAAACTATTATTTGCAAATTACTATTGCAGAAGATTGAAATAAATCATACATACGTCTATTTGCATGTTCTGATTCAGAACGGTTTGTTGGTCGTAGACGTCGATACAATATTTGATTCTCAACGAATACTCGTTGATGATCTTTGCATGCTGACTTTATTTTTAGATAAGGCTGAGTAATTTTTATCATAAAAATGTAATCATTCTGGTCTTTGTTTCCAGGATATAAGCCATAATTATCGTAATAAAGCATTGTTGTCAACAATTGTGTTATATTTCTATAGAGAAAACAGCGGTCTATCAATATTCTATCCTTTCTACATAGAATTCTTTTGGATAGGATAAATTTATGTTTCCAGTTATTTTAAAATTTGACATTGTTGCTTGGAGTGATATTGTTAACATTTGACATTATAGCTTGGAGTGATATCGTGATTAAGAGAATAAAGGAGACTTCGATGAATCGTGATTAATCTAAAGACTGCAAAATAGCAGAAAGCTTTCAAATTAGAAAAGAGAAAAATATTTATGACTTTAAGCTGTTCCATAAAAATTTCTGGACGTAAATTAGGTCAGCAAACGCACCTTACGTGTGGGAATAGCCAAACTTTCATATATTGTTGAGTCAGTAAATGCAGATAATTTGTGGAAAAAGTTACGAAGATGCATTAGGTAAATTTGTTCATGCTTGAGGAAACATTCCAAGGAATAACCTTAGAAAAAGAAGAAATAATATAAAACCTAAAATCGCTGATGCAAATCAGATATAAGCATATTTTTTGGATATGATATATTATCTTGTATTGATTTCGTCTGATAAGTGCCTATCTTTTCTAGGTAATCAATGTCTTTCTTAATTAATTTTGCCTTCTCTCGAACCAGCGCGACAATATTTAGGTATCATATAAGTGCAAGCAGGCTGGCAAAAAATGTTCTGATATACTAGAAAGGACAAATATACTTGGGAACACGCATTATAGAGGACATAAAAGATGAGTACTAGGAAAAATTCACTTAGCGTGCAAAAATCATTAGAATCTGCTTAAAACATGTGAATTCCCTAAGACATCTCACAGTCAGTAAACATGAACGATTACATGCCAAACGTCCAAGAAAGTGGAGAATAGAATTGTTCTTGGATATCAGCAGTATCATTCTTTAAGACCTTATTGAAACAAATCAAAAAATTCAAAGTTATATTCGTACTTTCAATATTGCAGAGAAGAGTTACAAGGCTTCCGGTCTAAAATTTTTATTTGGAAATCAAGTTTAGACATTCCCTTTATGTAAACAAAATCTAGAGCCAGATTTACAATGGAAAATAATTCGAAAAAAAATATTATTCACAACGTTATGAAACTAGAGTTATTTTTTGGTTTAAACTTTAGACGACCACAAAGTATAAATATAATTAAAGATCAAATTCGTAATCCCTATTTTAACGAGAACAGTTAAAGAAAACTTGTTCTACAACGCTTTGGAATTTATTTTTAGTGTATACATTACACAAACATTGCATGTGAAGGCAATTCAAGCTTAAGTTTGTAATCCTGATTATACAGAGGACATTAACTGCATTTATTTTTAAGTGTTTACTTTACGCAACTGCTGAACATAAAAGAAATTAATGGTCAGATTTGTAATCCTGAGTTTTGGAAAACATTTCGGGTGCTGGGCATAGAAGAAACTTCAGATTCGTAATCCTGAATTTTAGAAAAGATTTCGGGGAAAAAGTAGGCTCCTGCAACGCTCTGAAATTAAAGTTAATTTTTAGGGTAAGCTATACAAAATTACTGTATTTAAAGGAGACTTAAAATCAAATTTGTAATCCCAACATAAGGGAAACATGTTTAAATAAAACAATTATTTTTTGCAAAGCTCTGGCAGTAAAGTTTATTTTTTGTGTAAACCTTACACTTATACGATAAATCAATATATGAAGTAATTGAAGCGTTCTCTCTGGTCTACCGCTTAATTATATACAGTGGAAGGAAGTCAATTGCTGTAAGACTTTATCCCAGTCGATTCAAGTCACAGCAAAGATGTACAGCATAGCAGATCTGAGGGGAGGGGGCTCAGGCGGTCAGGGTATGGGTCTGAAATCAAACATTTTTTGGGCTAAAATGACCTCAAAAAGTGGTGCAAGGGCTAAAATAGCGTTAAAACTTATTACATAGTGTATGGTCAATTTTAAGCATTTTTAAAGCAGATTTTTCATTTTCTTGGTTTGTGGCCTTTATTTTGTAGAATTTTTCCCGTGAAATTTTCAACTTTTTATATTCGGAGGGTTAGACCCCCAAACTCCCCCATGTGCATGTCTGCATCAGAGCATTGTCACTCCAGCAAAGATTATATGTAAGCAGATCAAATACCTGAATTTTGAATAGACGAAATGTCTGCTAATCATTTGAAAAAACCATCAAAATACTCATTTTTCATAGAGTTATGTATGACAATAGATGCAATGTCATTAAAATTTCGAAAAGCTGAGTAACTTTTTTCAAAATTTGAGCATGCTATTTTTGCAATACGCTTCAAAGACATTGGCACACAGTCACTCATTTATTACGAAAAATGAGACTAGTATCATTCAAAAATCACTTTGAATTCTTTTCTAACCATTGATTTGATTCATCTTATTGGACGATAAAGTGGTAATAAAAAGGACGCTAATTCTGTGATATTAATGGTGAAAATCAAGCAAACTAGGTGACAAACGCATCGTTGTCTGCCTGCATGGAGAGAAGGAATAGGGACAGTGTTGGTTTGGACGGCGTCATGAAAGTGCGTCTAAAATGATTTCTCTGATTTTGCTTTAACGTTGTATTTTTGACCGTTGAACAGAATTATTTACTTTTGTTAACTAATTAAAGCAATCTAAAATTAATAGTATACGGCGCATTGCAAAATGGAGGTCCCATGGGGATAAGAACGAGAATGAACCTTGTTAATTAATTAGATAAAAACGAGAACAAACATCGTTAATTTGCGGTAATTATTGCATGATAACACGATTACGAAGTGTTACAGGAAAGGTTGAGAAATCAGAGAACGAAATGAGGAATCCAAATCCAAATCAGTAAATCAAGAAGTTGACTCTTTCGAACGTAATTTAGATTTAGCGCAGTGCTTACAACACTCAAAATTTTTACAACTCGCTCGCTGGCGATAAATCCATTTTGTGGCACAGCAGATAAAGAAATAATCGCATTTTTCTGAGGAATTCGATTCATTAGCAATAGCTGATAGTGCTACAAATGACAGTAAGTTGTCAATTCTGCCATTTTTCCTACACACCTATACAAGATCAGTCTTTAAAGACTTAGGCTCAGCCGCAGAAACGATTTATTCGGAAATTAAAAAGGCATTAACCGAAACATTTTTTGCCTCCTGGCTTTCAGAGACCAAACGATTTTAGATTTTCGAGAAATTCGACAAAAAGAAAATTAATCAATCGATCAATACGTATATAATTTGAGAAAATTGGCGAAGCGCGCATTTCCTAATTTATCGTTTGATCAGTTGGAAGATCAGCTAAGAGTTAGTTCCATCAAAGGGCTATTACCGAAACTGAAATCGCAAATACAGATATTCAGCACGACAAAATCATATCAGCAGGCAATGAAGCTTGCGAAAAATGTGGAATATCCGCTAATTAGCGATCAAAGTACTGCAACAAACAGTATTAATAAGGATACATCTATATTTAATTCATCAGTAACAGAATTATCTAAAGACGGTAAATAGATGAAGGGAAAACAGATAATTATACTAATTATGAACGCAGGAAACCAGCGGCGCCTCCAAATCGTTTCAATAATCGAAGTTTTAATACAAAAAAATCAGTACTATAATTCATGAAACAATTCGACGTATAAGAATGAAAAAAAATATTATGAGTGTGGAAAGATAGGATATCTCGCACGTGATTGTTGGTATCGAACAAGTAATTCGAGAAATTGTTCCTAGGATGAATTTAATTCGCCGCATTTTGATTAAAAGCGCGTAATTCAGCTTTGTTCAACTATTCCTCGATAAGGAATTCTAGTAAGAGGCACAATAGCAGCAGTGAAAATGAAGAAGCTGATGCAGAAACATCAGATGTAAGTTCGAATCCGGAGGGAGCGTTAAAAAGTATACTAAAAATCATGGATTGAACTGATATCGATTATTATCATGTACATAACTTTTTGCGAAGATCTTATGGCATGGCTGCAGCAACAGTCAAATATAAGAATTCTCACTGGATTCCTTACGAAGATTTAACATGAATAAGAAGAAATATCTGAATTCTAATATAAAGAAAGCGGTAAATTATGAAATAAAACTGCGCGAGTATAATTTGAACCATCAAGCAGCGATAAGAAGACATATTCTTATTCTAAATGTAAAAATGTATGCAAAAACACGTAAATTCCTTTGCCACTGATAGACATATCTGTGAATAATTTTTCAATGACAGCCTTAATTGATACTGGCTCACAAATAACTTAATTACGAAGTCATTTGTTGAAAATACGCTGAAAATCAATCTACCTTAATCTAAAGCGTAAGATTCAGGAATTTCGGTCGATGGAACGCGTTTCCAAATACTCGCTATGTTGCCCTTTCACTTAAGATTAATGACATGCTGGTGTAATTAATCATTTACCATAAACTACATTACTTGCTTCTGATTTGATGAAGAAATATTGTGCAAGCATTGAACCCTATCAGGACTGCAAAAAAATCGGACAGGAAGAAATCTCGATAGTGTATGGTCAGAAAAGTTTAATTAATTATGGTACGGGCGAACACGAGCACATCTAATGAGTCGTCAGCATACGTGGGCAGCCAGAAATTTCTGGGGGGGGGTGCAAGATTTTTTTGAAGGTCAAAAAATGGTCTTAAAAATGGTGGTATGGTGATAAAAACACCATTTTTCGACGTTTCTCGTCAAGCACTATCCATTGGCATCAAAAAATTGCGAAAAAAACGAAAAAAAATTTTCAAAAATTGAATTCTGGGGGGGGTATTTTGATTTCATTTCTAGGGGTGGGGTATTTTGGTTTCTGGGGGGTGCATACCCCCGAACCCCCTCACGCCCAGGTGTGGTCGTCAGTACTTGTATGCTTATGCCGAAATTTCGAAATACCAACACGATCTGAATGCATGCTGCAATGTACAATACTATCCAAACTCGAGAAGAATGAGCTCCTCTGTGAATCAAATGAAAACTTTAGCGAAGCAACTAAAATTTGTGTCGCTACACCTCTTGTTAAAAGCAAGATATGTCATACCTTGTCGCATACTCTATCAGACGAAAAGCCCGATAGCTATTGAAGCAGGGTCAATATTAAGAATGGTAAGAGAAGATTTTCAAGTATGCAATGAAAAGCTTCCAGAAATAAGCAGCATTGAATAGGATATATCAGTTTGTGTTGAAAAAGCAGACATTACAGAAGCTCAGAAAGTCGTACTAAGACAAGTATCAAACAATAATCGAGATCTATTCGCAAAAAGTAACACAGACCTGTGTAGAACGACATTGATAGAACACAAAATTAACACTGGAAACGTCAAAGCGCTTGAAAAAAGAAATTTAGAACCCCTTATGTATATCGCTATACATTGAAAAACGCAATAGAAGCAATGAAGGTTGATCGCATAATTCGACCATCTATATCAGGGTGGTCAAGTCCGATTTTTCTGATAAAGAAAAAAGGACGAATCACCTAGAGCAGTAGTTGATTATAGAGCCCTAAACACAATAACGGAAACGGACATGTACCCCATCCAACGCATCGATGAATACTTGGATAGTTTAGGTAAAGCTTAAGTGGGAAATACCTTCAGAGGAACAATCCAAATTGAAAACAGCATCTTCTTCTCCATATGGAAATCCAGAATTTAATGTAATCCCTAGTGGAATCGAAAATGCTCCGTCGGATTTTCAACGGCTTATGGATATAGTATTAGTAGGGCTGCAGTGGAAAACAGCTCTTGTATAGATAGATAATATAGTCATATTTTCAAAATCATTCAAGCAGCATAAAATGCATTTGATGCAAGCATTTGCCGTACTTAAAAATACGAATCCTAAATTAAAATTATCTAAATGTTCATTCTGTAACGAGCAGGTTACATGTCTAGGCCATTTAATATCAAAAAACGGTATAGAAGCAGGTCCTAAAAAGACAGCAGCATCTGCTCCGAAAAACCAGAAATAAATGCAACGTTTATGGGATTATAGCAATGTTTTCGTAGGTTCATACCGAATTTAGCGAAAATCGCAGTTCCACCTTATTCTCTTTTAAGAAGGATCAAAAATTTATTTGGACTGAAGAGGAACAAAATGCATTCGAAAAATTGAAAAACGCATTTACAACCCTACCATTATTGTGTTTTCCTTCCTTTGACAGAGATGACCAATTTATTGTAGTAACGGATGCAATCGGTCAAGCTTAAGGGGCCATTTTAGCACAGAAATATGATAAAGAACAATGAATTATAGACTATGCCTCGAAACAATAATCAAAATCAGAACAGAATTATTCAACAACAGAAAGAGAATTATTAGCTATTGTGTGGGTCTTGCTATACTTTTGGCATTATTTATTAGGTCGAACATTAATATTGCAATGCGATAATATGCCATTACAATGGCTAGCAAATACGAAAGATACATGCGGAAAGTTAAAAAGATGATCACTTGAGCTTTTGGAATTCGATTTTAGCATTTAATATTGCCCAAATAAGAATAATGATGCCGCAGATATGCTATCCTGAAAGCACTCGGTAAATACGCATATGAAAAATATAGAAAAAGCAGATAGGCACGATGAAAAATTCGAAGATGCACAAAATAAAAACGATAACATCAAAGAGCTGAGAAATAAAATATTAGATTTAAGCACCAGAGAGCAATACAGAGACGAATTTGAAATACTACGAAATATTTTGATTCGTAAATATCGCTCGAAATTCTCAAGAAAGCTTATTTACAAAGAGTTATACCAAAGAAATTAGTCCAACTTATTTTAACGCAATATCATGATGACATAGTTGGGGGCACCTAGGCGTTACGAAAATCATGGGAAAATACAAAAGAAATACTGGTGGCCAGGGGCGTAACTAGAATTTTATTTACGGGAAAGGCCGGAATTTTGAAGTCCTATATCTCGGGAATTATTAGGAGATGCGCGAAAATAATTGAATTTTTGAGCGTTTCTCGACAAGATCTACGAAATGATGAAGTAGAAAATTTTTAAAAAAATCAAAAATCTTCCTGCTTGATTTCAGATTTGAATATCAAAAATCTCTGTTTTAATCTATCTGTATGGCTTGACTCCAAAACATTTCGAAATTTTTTTCTTTGCATTTAATTTTGCACTTATGCAAAGAAAACTAATGCAGAAGATACTAATCGGGCGTCGGAAATTTTTTGTCAAATTCGCTCTTTTCAAGTAAAATCTGGGCTTTTAAGGTAAGAAAAAAGATAGAACATATGAAATCCGGTGCGAACCGTCGGAAAATTTTGAGCTAAGAAGTTAAAATGTGTGCGAAAAATGTATTTTGGTTGTCCTTTTAGTTGACTCCATGAAGCAGAGCATGCAGATTGAAGTGTACAATTGCGTATGAGTTCATTATTTTCCAGTAGACGTCCGAGAGATTACGCTCATTTCATGAAGATATGAGAGCACTGATCGGCAAATTGCTCCTGATACGCAGAAACTGTTCCCACTGAAACATATAACAATTAACAAGATTAGTTGGCTTTTCAACATACTTTCAAAGCATCCCATTATGCTTAATCCGTTACCACTTCACCTGAAGAAAAAGGCAAACGGCCCCCTTTGCTTTTAAAAAATTATCTTTTCATTTCGGGGAGGGGGCGGGCCCCGATGCCCACCTGCTTACGCCCCTGCTGGTGGCCAAATATGGCAAACGATATCGAAAAGCATTGTCTATCGTGCAATATATGTAACTATAGAAAAGTGTCTTACTCCACTACCCTAATACTGATGCAGCCGATACCTGTAAACGGCCATGGCATAAATGGGTAGATTGTTTGAAGATACCAGCAACTAGATCAAATAATACTCAATTAGTCGTCTTAAGGGATTATTACGCTGAATGGGTTGAAGCTTTTCCAGTGTCAGACATAACAGCTAAAACAATCAGTGATTTAATGTCGATAAAGTTATAATGCGCTATGGAGTGACAAATAGACTATCAAGTGACAACGCAACGAACTTTACTTCATAATTAATTAGCAACGTATGCAAAATTTTGAATTTAAACAAAAAAATTTCCACAAGCTCTAATCAAGCTCAGACAGACGGTCTTGTTGAAAGATTTAACAAAACAATAGCTGTCATTTTAACTACTATTGCATCAGACGACATATTGAATTGGGATAAATTTATCAGTCGAGCATTATTTGCATATAATTCAAGCCCTAAAGCATCAACGGGAGAAAGTCCTTATTATTTAAAACACGGTCGAGAACCTATGCTGCCAGTTGATAAACAATTAACAGCGGATATTGCAAAAGCTCCAAGTTTAGATGTGTACAAGAAAACATTACCGAAAAATCTTTCCCTGGTTAGGACTGTAGTAGATCAGCGCATAAAAAGGGCGCAAGAAAGGCAAAAACGGCAATATAACAAAAACGGAAAAAAACTATCGATTTCAAACAGGCGAATGCGTTTTTCTAAAAAACGAAGTACTAGACCCGGTGACAAAGAAATTGGCGTTTAGGTATGATGGGCCATACTGAATAGAGTCAAAATTCGCAATCAAGATGCTACAGACTCGAACAACGGAGTTAACTGTAAAATAATATCTTTTGAAACAATTTAGATAAAGCATGCGCATGTTTTCTTTATTTCTAATTCTTATTTTTCCTGACCGTTCGTTTAATCTATTTTATTAAATTTGAATTGCAGAAATGAATTTAAAGAAAATCAAATGGGCCTTCAAATTTTGGAAAGTTTTTTGAATCTATATTATAACTATCTCAAACGGAGTGAAAATTGATAAGCATATTTTTCAACGCAAATGACGAATTTAAGTTTAACTGATTTTTACAATGCTCATCATTAAATCAATATATTCATTTTAGACCTGGGCCCTATTGCACAAGATTAGGAGTGTAGGAGTGTAGGAGTAAAATTACTCCTAGACGAGGAGTCTCCTAAATCTGGTTGCACAAGTTACTCCTAGAGTAGGAGTAATTTTTGAACAAATCCTAGGAGTAAACTCTCCTTTTACTCCTAGTAGGAGTAATTTTAGGAGTGTAGGAGTGTAGGAGTAAATCGAAGCGGACTTTCTACGGCTAAAGGCTCATTCATACTTCGTCCGATCCGACATCGGACGACACTGCATGTCGCATCCTGTCGGACGCGTGTCGGGCACAGTCGCATCCGACTCTGTCCGACGCGCGTCCGACACGATGCGACATGCAGTGTCGTTCGATGTCGGATCGGACATCGGATCCGACTTTCATTCAAACTTCATCCGACTTCTTCCGACTAAAAATCAATATTTTTAGCGCAACAAACATTGATGTTCTTATATTGTCTCTCTGTCGAACAGCGTTTGTACCATAACTACCATAACTGGGCATGGGGGGTTGCGGGCATAAGTGGGCAGCAAGAAAATTCTGGGGGGGGGGTGCAAGATTTTTTGAAGGTCAAAAAATGGCCTTAAAAATGGTGGTTTGGCGGAAAAAACACCATTTTTCGACGTTTCTCATCGAGCACTATCCATTTGCATCAAAAAATTGCGAAAAAAACGAAAAAAATTTCAAAAATTGAATTCTGGGGAGGGTATTTTGATTTCTGGGGGAGGAGTATTTTGCTTTCTGGGGGATGCATACCCCCAAATCTTCCACGCCCAGGTTTGGTTGGGGGTATGTAACCCCCCAGATACTAGAATACCCCCCAGAAACCAAATACTCCCCCAGAATTCAATTTTTAAAATTATTTCTGTCTTTTCCTCAATATTTTGATGCCATTGGATAGTGCTCGATGAGAAACGTCGAAAAATGGTGTTTTTCACCATACAACCACTTTTAAGACCATTTTTTGACGTTTAAAAATTTTTTCACCCCCACCCCCCACACTCCAGAAATAAAAATTAAATGCTGAAAATATCGAAGTTCGTTTCATGCGCCAATTTATTTAAACTTATTAATTTATTTTAACTTTTTTCCCACAAATATGGATGTTCTTTAACAGCTATGATTAATAACTCAGTAGTAACGTCGTCAAAATCGCCATTAGCCATTTGCAATCAATTAAATTTTAAACCTGAAAAATACAATAAAATGAATTGACTGCAACAATAAATAGTACAAAATAAACGAGACACGATATGCCACAGCGCTTTTATACGACTAGTACAAAGCAATAAATTAATCAAAAATTTTAAGCTTGAAAAATGAAATAGTACAAAATAAACAGGGCTTGCAAGCAATGCGCTACATGTCGCGCCAATCTTCCTACACGCTGTAGTTTAAATTTCATGTGTGTCAGACGGACGAAAGTTGAAACCAACTCAACTTGTCCGTTCCGACAAAAAAGTCGCATTGTAAAACAGATTATGACGTCATGCGCAAAGAAAATTCGGACGCGTGTCGCATGATGTCGGATAATGTCGGTGCGTGTGGGAGCGGTTTTGTCAATTTTCGCATTCCGATACCAAATCGGACGGAGTCGGACGAAGTATGAATGCGCCTTAAGTCGTTTTGTATTCAATCTAGTCGCTAATAGCCGGTCTTCAATGCATTATCATGTTACGAGAGGGAAAGATCGTCTTTTTAAAATTAATTCGCGAAAATAAAGAAGTGTTACTCGGAAAATTCACTCCTACTGTTACACGCGATTCTAAACAAGACGCTTGGACTAAAATTCGAGAAGATTGCATAGCAACTGGATTTGATCATCTTCCCGAAGGAAAAGATTGGCAATATCTTCGGGACAAAGTATATGGCAACATAAAAAGCAAGACAAAGGAAAAGTTAGACAAACGAAATAAAACTGCTGCTGATAGCTTCAATACGGAGCTCAATGAGATTGATTTGCTTATAATAGAAATTATTGGAAAGGATTCTCCTTAGCTTAAGGTAATTAAATAAAGTACGCAACGCTTTGAAGCTTAAAATTTCATATAATACTCTTATGAAGTTTAAGTGGAGTTAGGCATGCAGACATTAGAGCGCACGACATTAGAGCGCCGACATTAGAGCGCAACGACATTAGCGCGCGCGACATTAGAAGGCCGATATTAAAGTGCAGTGGGTATGTTTCAGTTTTAAATTTGTGGCGACAGCGATAGTTTGCGGATTCAGATTGGTGCCAGACATGGGCTAAGCCTAAGGCATAAATGGAGCAATTTTTGCTTCATTTATCTCAAGCTTGACCCATGCACTGGCATCAATGTGAATGCACATAACTAAGCCTAAGCCTAAGACATTGGTAATCCCACTTAGTTACAGTCCCCGACGCTTCGGAGACTAATCCGAAAGATTCCCAAAGGCAGGCTTACTTTTCACCCATCCTTAAACACATGAACTTCAACAGCCTGTAACTCGGTCAAAAATGTCGACCGCCACCTAATGCTTTCAAATGTGAACTGCCTACCCCAAACTCAGTTAGAAAATACCCTTTTCGTAACTTTCTGGGACTTTCCAATCTCCTCTACTTTAGTCGAAGGAATTCAAAAGCCTATACATTGTTTTACAAAACAAAAGACACCGCACTACCTGATACCGAGATATTCATGTGTAGGTGGTTAAATTTGCCCCGTTAGCATAAAAGTTTTGTAAAGTTGCGTGAAAAACATCTATTATGGCTGCGCTCTAATGTCGCGCGCTCTAGTATCGGCTTAACCTATAATTACACCTAAAATTTTTGAGTGATAAAATTCATGATTGAGATTAAGCGCCATAACGCCCTAATTCTAAGTCGGTGATAAGCATATGTGGGCAGCAAGAAAATTCTGGGGGTGCAAGATTTTTCAAAGGTCAAAAAATGGCCTTAAAAATGGTGGTATGACTAAAAAAGACCATTTTCCGACGTTTCTCATCGAGCAGTATCCATTGGCATAAAAAAATTGCGAAAAAACAAAAAATAGTATTATAAAAACCACCACTAGTATTATAAATTTGTTTCACAACGTGCCGATTAAGCCGGAAGCATTCTTGAAAATTATCTAATTCAAAATTTATCCTCGGTTTATATAATGGTCGCTTTCGTTTATTCCTAACTTCTACCTCAGTTTCACTCTCGCTGGAGCTATCCATAGAACCATTAACTCGAAATATTCAAAAAATGACAATGAAAGTTTACTGCTCAGCATTTAGGAGCATACAATCACTCCTAGATTTTGTGTGCACTTCTAGGAGTAAAATTACTCCTACAAATAACACTCCTAACTAGTGTGCAACAGGAAGAAAATTTACTCCTAAAATTACTCCTACGTCAGCCCCTTTTACTCCTACATTTACTTCTACACTCCTACTTTAGGAGTCTCCTTACTCCTAGACTGTGCAACAGGAATTCCTCCTACACTCCTAACTCCTACACTCCTAGCCGCTTGTGCAACAGGGCCCTGATCTAGTATGTAACTTGAATATATAACTAAACTTCGTTTAAAACTAACTGGGCGCATTTTTGTAGAAAATATAAACTCAATACATGGTAAGAGTATCGAAACTAATTTTCGGAGAAAATAATTGAAAGTCTTATTATAAATCTTATTTTAATGAAGCCCGAAATTCATTTTATGTTTTCCCTTGTATAAAATGAGTGAATTCAATATTCTTTCGCCATATTTAGTTTTGATTTATAGTTTCAGCTTGAGTAAGTCTCGACAAAAAAGCATCGTCACTGCTTCGTCAAAAAGCATTTTGATGAATTAATGATTAATAAATAAATAAATTAATTAATTAATTCAACATTAATGACTAAATCTTTTTTGCATATTTTTAGAGGGCATTTGCCTGATCGATATTGCGAAATCATATAAATGAATCGACGTAAGTAGTAAAGCTTGCACCTGGATCGCTACAACAATAAGCTATAGGTCGTGTTGAAGCAAAGGCGCAAAGTGCCGAGCTCAGTACACTTGTATTTGAAGGCACAATTGCATTGTACCGCTTGCAGTACCAGGGCAAGCTAGGACATGCTAGCCCTGGGCGAGGGGGTCGGGCCATACCCCTTAAGGTCGCAGAGCCAGCTGGGACGAGCTAGCTCGGGGACCCAGGCTGTTTAGCCTGAGCAATTTCTCTGCAATTCCGTCGAATCTAAAGGAGACTTGAAACATCAGTTTCACGGCTTTAACTCGAAACTATAATTCATCATAAAGCATTAGTACACTTGCACTAAACTGATCAACTTTAATTTTTTGCAATTTCGTCAAGCTAAAACGTGTATTACTCGCTATCATGATTGTATGATTGAGCACATATTAGTCAGATACATAGAAGCTGTATGTACACTTAACCTCATATGTGTAAAGGGCTTATGAAAAAATAACGTTTTTATTGAATCGGTGTACTTGCGGCTCAGTTTTTTTATACCTGTGATTACGATCTTGCCAGAACTTAAAATGAGCGACAGAACAATTCGGGTTCATACTCATTAATTTTGCGATAAGCACCAGCGAAAGATAGTACGTATATTCGCCTATGGATATTGCCAGAGCCGACGACGTTGAGGATTTTATGAGTGGTAAGTTGTAGCTGATATTCACTGGTTTGTATTAATTTACAAATTTTCTCGTTTGCAATGTTATTTTCTTGTACGCTCCTTGCACCCACACAAACTAATTTTCCCGAATTAAATAATAAATCTTTTGCTTTAGGTTTTTTTAATCTAATAATCATAGCATTGAAACGCTTATGATCGAACTCTACCCCATCGCAACTTTTCTTAATTTTGTATGAATTTAGGGGTTTTGTGGAAAGCCGAGCTCTTGAAACAAGGTTCACAATCGTAGCCAACTTGATTAATAATGATAATTAATTGAAAAACACGAGTATATATATATATCCTTGAAAGTAGGACGATTTATTTTTTCGGAAATGCAATTTGATAATCACTTTCATCGAAACAAATGGAGTCAATTCATCTACATCGTCTTAGATATTAATTTCAATACTTGAAAGATCTTTAACTAGGACGAGCACGTAGTGAGGGAAGTCAAAGGTTTTATCGATAATATCAGAGTAGGACCTTTCTACGATAACAATTCGTCATAAGAGAGCCGCCACATCTCCAACAATTTGCGGTACTAAAATTTTTGAATAAAAGTAAAAAACCGCAAAACCACCATTGTGTAAATTTGGCTCGTTTACGCCCCATCTTGATATCACTATTTTCTCATCATGATACTCTAAAATTTTAGTCATTTCTGATGGCAATGTTATCGATTTTACGTATTCATTGAGTACTAATGCATGCACTCGTTTTACTACACTTTGGTATTCAGAGAATATTCTTTTTTTAGCCATTTTGTCTGCATTTAAAAGGCAGAACTGTATAGTTTCATCAAACTCGTTTATTGAATCATAGCATCCGATTGGTAACCTAACTGTAAGCTCATCATCGTCCGCATCTTTAAGTCTGATGACAGCTCCGCCTTCCTTTAACGTTTCCCAGTTGTGTGGATATATTAATTGACACAATCCACTTTCCCAATCTCCAGTTAATGTTATTTTTTAGGTAAATGCACAGTAAATTGAGATGGGGTGTTTTGCTTGTCACTTATTTTGATACTAGTATAGTTATATAAAATTTATCCATTGTTTAGCAATTTGATTAACTAGAAATTCTTCATTTACTCCTGTTGTGCTGAAGCCCGATTTATACTTCACGCGGCGAGCGAAGCGGCGAGAAATAGCCGCAACGGCTGCTGCTGCTGAAATTTCGCGCAAACCCATTTATACTTCGGGCTGCGGCGCGGCAGCCAGCGAATTATTCGCCGCCGCAATTTGATTTATACTTCACGCGGCCGCCGCGCCGCGGACTGATTTGCAAAAGTCTAAATTTTTTCGCCGCTTTCCAATTTATACTTCTGCCGCGCCGTAAGGAGTCAAAATTGTTATTTTTAGCTTTTTCGGCCATTTTTTCGCCGCGCCACAAAAGTCAAAAAGCCCATTGCTCTTGCGAATGCTAATGAGGTTTTGAGCCGAGTGTCGACGTCGAATCATATTGAATTTTAATGAGGTATCGATTTGCGCAATAGGAGAACCCAGCGTCCTGCTTCTGCGGCAGTTCGCAGGAAGTATAAACGCATTGCGCGAAGCGGCTGCGAGGCGGCGGTTTGGTGCCATCTTGTCACTGGTTTTTTGTCCACGCGGCGAGCTCGCCGCGTGAAGTATAAATGCACGACGCGGCGCGGCAAGCGGATTTTGCCGCAGAATATTCGCGCAGGGTCGACTAATTTTTGGGCATACTGTGGCCGCAAAACCCCTTTGCGGCGCGGTTCGCGTGAAGTATAAATCAGGCTTGAGCCTAAATAGACTATTTACAAGACCGGTAACGAATTCATCAGAAAAGCTTTTTCTTAACTTTGTAGGATCGATTTCATAGGCACTTCTCTGCAGCGCCATACTAAAAAATATACGCACAATTGTCCGCACGTAGATGTTAGAGGTTTCTGCACACATTTCTTATTATATTTTAACTGTGATGCATATTTTAGTACGTACTCGCGCGTTTTTTCACTAGACGATAGCCCGTAGCTATCGAAATATTCGCATTTATCATTTGCATCGAAAAACAAGCCTACCCACTGTGAGCCGGGCAGATTACTAGAGTCTGTATTCATAACTAATGCAGATGGTTTACTAAAAATTAGCGGTAGTTTATCGCTCGGAAAAACTCCACAAAAAACTCGACCAACCGCCTGGTCGCTTTTTAAAACGTTAATTAGCTGAATAGTATTCATCTTTTAAGCAGTATAATCAAATATTACATTTCGATGCTTATCTAACATTACTAAATTATCAAATTCGGCGTAAACTACTACTTCGATACCTGTATCTGGAATTTTTTCTGCTAAGGAAATTTCAATGCTAGTCGTACCTTCCCTAATTAGATCCCAATAGGCGCCGTCATCTTTGTCGGGAGTGAGATCAAATGTAAAAAAGCACTGACCCTCGTTGAACCCTTTTCGAGTTATATTGTTTCCTTTATTGTCCCTAGCAATATACAGCACTTCAAATAATTGATCGAACGCTCTAATATACTTCCCTCCCTTAAAATCTAGCTTCAGAGGGTGGGAAGGAAAAGCCGCGCCACTAGAAGTCACTTTAACTTCATTTGTGCTATATGATTTTTTAAATTAAATGGCGATACTTCAACGTTACCTCGATACGCGTCTACATCGATGCATCCAAAGATTATGCGTCTAGGGAGCTGTCCGATACATAATGTGTCAAGTGGGGTCGACTGAGATGTACTGGGAATGTGTAAGTTCATCATCATTACTCTACGAATTGGATACTTTGATGTATTTTTAGTCAGCACTTGCTCAACAGCGTAATGCACACTGTCTAAGATTTTCGTTTTCCTTACTAGAAATTTCATTTGTTGTGCACTCAGACGAGCATTTATTGGTCCACCTGGGCTTTCTAAAACAAATGCATCCTGATTTCTATTTAATTCGAGTCTTAAATCGGTATAGTTCAATAAAACTCTGTCTTGCAAAAATAAATCGATATGAAGCGGAGCTGTTACTTGAATTATTGTTTTATCTTTGAAGTTAGAAACGCGCTGTTTAAAGCCATAATTATCTTCAAAATCCCCTTTATTATCTTGAGTATACAATGCGGATTGTAAATGCGAATTTTTCGCATCCCAATCATAGCTTAGTTCGGTCTCTAAGAAAGCTCTGTATGCATATTTATCGCCGCAATCATGTACGAGTTTACCATTTAAAAATAACTTGATTGTCTAAAAAATGTTTTACCTATTAAATTCATGGGCGATACAGCTGGTGTGGCAGGAATTTTTTCATCTGCTCCTGCTAGCATAACACCTGGAGATAATGAAAGTTGCATGTAAATGTAATCTTTATTTAGTTGCGAAAAATGAGGATCGGGAGGTATGTGAAATTCGTACGGACCTTCATCTGTTACTGGGTTAGTCACATTGATTTCATCCCAATATCCTCGTTTCACAGCAATCTGGGTAGGAGGAACAGTGAAAAAAATCTAATTCGCTTTTTGTACTAGCGAGTGAGAGTGAATCGATCAATGACATTTTCCTTTTTGCTTTTTACTTAAAAATATATCCTGCTTAGGTTCTATTATAGACTTTGAACGCTCCCCAAGACCACGTCCTTTTGTAATCTGCCTGTTTTAATATATTTGATGCGCCTTCTCTTCCATGCTGTTCGAATAATTGTATGATAGGTCGACCGCGCAGAACATCAGCTGCTACATGAGCGCCGGAAGCAAGCGCCTGCTTTCCAATGCTAGTCGCCGCCAATTTCATTAATGTTATTGCCATTCGAAAAAGTAAGCAAAAAAGTTACCCTGATCCGTGCCTCGTTGGTAAGGTGTCCTTTTAAATCCAATTATACTACCATAGCCGACCTGTGAAGCCTGGTCGCTATAGTAGTAGAACTGAATATTAAAATTTTTGGAAATTAAATTGTTGTCTCATTTCTAAAATTTGTTATTTTTTATGCATGCATTTCTTTATTAGACTTATTTTTGCCCAATTTTTTAACGAACTGCGCGTATGTGAGTAGTTATATGTGGGACCCTAGAGTGCAACGCTATAACATATGCAATGGTTAAGCATAGGCAATTCTTAAGAATAGACAACGTAATAACATAGGCTAATGCTATAACATATACAATGGTTAAGGATATACGATGGGATGGAGCCTTGCTCCCTGGGATTAGGGTCAGGGAGCAATGGTTAAGGATAGACAATGGTTTAAGATAGGCAATGGTTAAGCATAGACTAACGCTATAACATATGAGGACATAGTTGAGGAGTGGAAGGGGAAAACTAGGATTAAACCTGAACTAAGTGTAAACTAATTGCGAGTGATATACAATGGTTAAGCATAGACTAACACTGTAACACATGAGGACATAGTTGAGGAGTAGAAGGGGTAAATTAAGCCTAAGCAAGCTAAGCTAAGCCTATGGGTAAACCAAGACTGAGCTAAACGAAGTGTAAATTAATTGTGAGCGACCCTGAGTAAATTGTCTGACATACACACCCATACTAGCGCGCCTGTGCCCTGGGGGTGAGGAGGAGGAGCCCCCCAACACGTCAAGCATATTCCCCCTAAAATGTAGCAGGGGTCCACTTTTTCTACCCCTGTCACTCAGTCCAAAAAATTGCCTTAAATGTGCCGAAGTATGGCAAAACTAAGCTGAAGGAGTGTGTAGCAGGGGTCCGCTCTTGCTACCCCTGCCACTCAGTCTTAAATATATCTAAAATGTGCCAAAGTAAGACATAACAAAGCCCAAGGACTGGATGTGAGTGTAAAGTAAGCCTAGCTGCGCTAGGTATTAAAGTGGACCTATGCACAAAAGGAGTGTGTATATACAGGTTTGACTTCCCGGTCCTTCGTCACTTACCGGTCCTTCGAATTCCCGGTCCTTCGTCACTTCCCGGCCCTTTGAATTCCAGGTCCTTTGACTTCCCGGTCCTTGCTTGAGCCGGAGAAAACTATACCATTATGTATAAAAGATAGGACGACTTTTTTCACACAATTCGAGAATTTTAGTACATTTAAGCGTATAACTTTCGATCAGCTGGTATTTGTTAAAAAAATAAATACAATAAATGATCACAATTCATTCAGCTTGCTTAACAAATAGTCCATCTTTTATGTTATAACATGCTTACAGCGTGACTGTCGGTCAAAGTTGATGAACCTGCTCATCATTGAATAACTCATTTCATTGAAGTGAGGTTTTTGAGATGAATTCAAGAACCACTGAACGGATTTTGATGATATAAAGTCTTTTAGATATACAATCTTGGAATGAAACTATTTTGCCAAAAAAGTAAAGCTAGCCTATGTCTACAGTATGCTAGACTCGAAAAAGTGCTCAAACTTTGCTTAGTCACTACAGGTTAAGTTTCATATATTGGAAAATAGCAAAATAGTTAGATATTTTAGTGCTCTAAATTTAACTCTGTCTTTGTTTTTCGCGTTTCTGCATAGTTCGTCCTGCAATTTCAATTGAATTTTTTCCAATATGGCTGCACCCATAAGGTGTGCATTTTACTCGCGCTATTTTTTCATATTTTTTAATGTTTGAGCACATTTTAGAAAAACCCCCCAAAAAAGCTCATTCGAATGATAGCCTATTTGTCTGATTTACTAAAGAATTCCAGTTTTTCAATATGGCCGGCAGAAAGGCTGTCATACTGTAGCTTTTGATGTTTTCAGCTATTATTATGTGAGTTTTTGACATATTTCAAAAAATTCATTCAGTAAGTAGCTAGAAAATTTAATGTTCTCAACGAGCTATGTCTCATGTTCTGAATCCTTCTCGTTCGTTTAGGAAAGTTCAAATACCTCAAAATTATTCATTGTATTGTGAAAATGCCGTGCATTGCAAATAATGGACCAATTGAGCTAAAATCTTGGTTTTGGATTGAATCAAACATATGCTGTAGAAATTGTCGATTATGGGTCATGGTCGAGAAAATCTAGTAGTTTTAATGTTTTTCGCTATTTTTACATCAAAATACACTGGTTTTGGCTCAAATAACTCAATGGTAGGTTCTGCATGTGTCTTGCAAAGGAGATCAACATCAACTTATATACCTACTGTAAAACTGAATACATGAGGAAGAATAGCTCAAACTGATTCAGAATTTAACATACTGATCATACACCTTTAACAAAGTGTGTACTATTTGTAGAGCTGAGCACAAAGCAACTCACACTATTATGATTAGTTAGGTCTCCGAGGCTATTCTTCTATGCTGAGGAGTTTAACAACACCTTTCATTTCAATACAATTAATACCTTAGAAACATAATTAAGATGTATTATAAACTTTACTTGGTTCAAGCACTTCCTTTTTATTTGTGTAAGTTTAAGTAAAGTGTGCACTTAATTTAATAACATGTGAGCATTGAAAATGGCTCATAGGTTTTAGAACAAATATAAAGAAAGTGTAGGCAAATTGAGCAGTTTAGAAAAACGTGTGCAGAGTTTGGAAAAAAGTGTGCAGAGTTCGGAAAAAGTATGCAGAGTTTGGATAAAAGTGCGCAGACTTTAGAAAAAGTGTGCAGAGTTTAGAAAAAAGTGGGCTGAGTTTGGAAAAAAGTGTGCAGAGTTTCGAAAAAAGTATGCAGAGTTTCGGAAAAAGTGCGCAGAGTTTAGAAAAAAGTGTGCAGAGTTTGGAACATTTTTCACACGTTATAACATGGGAAGTGTGCAGAGTTTCGAAAAAAGTGTGCAGAGTTTCGAAAAAAGTCTGCAGAGTTTCGAGAAAAGTGTGCAGAGTTTCGGAAAAAGTGTGCAGAGTTTGGAAAAGTACCGAGAATATTAAAACATATTTTGAGGTTATTCAAAATGTCATTATCATTCAGCCGACTATAGTACAATAGAGACATGTAGTTTAAGTGGGTGGGACTGAGTTCAGCACTTATACAGGGCTAAGACCGACAGACGAGAATGATTTGGTCAAAAAGACTTTTTGCTTTGACATAGTTTTTAAATAGATTATGCGGGTATATTAGACTTAACAATTTGATGCGTAGGCATGTCTTCAAGATAGAAACACAAGAATAAGCATTTAGTGTGGCCTACTTGGGTAGTGTGGCTGTAAAGTAATTTATCAGTCAGCCAATTTTCATAGAGATAGGTATTGTTTGCATATATACTTGCTACATAACAGTCCAGGCTGTTTGTTGGCTATAATATTCATTATTGCAACCCTTCATACATGTAGGAAAACATTGCATTTTCATGGACTAGAGACATAAAGATTACAACACTGTTAGGTAGTCTTAAACAATATACTATGTACAGTAGGCAAAGTCTGCTGAATTTATAAGAATGCTTGTAAAGTTTAGAACATTTTTGTAAAGTTTAGAACATTTTTGTAAAGTTTGGAACATTTTTTGTAAAGTTTGGAACATTTTCTGTAAAGTTTGGAACATTCTTGTAAAGTTTGGAACATTTTTGTAAAGTTTGGAATATTTTTGAAAAGTTCGGAACATTTTTTGTAAAGTTTGGAACACATTTTACACGTTATAACATAGGAAGTTTGTAAAGTTTCGAACATTTTTTGTAAAGTTTGAAATATTTTTGTAAAGTATGGAACATTTTTGTAAAATTTGGAACATTTTTTGTAAAGTTTGGAACATTTTTGTAATGTTTGGAACAAAGCTTGTAAAATTTGGAACAAAACTCGTAAAAGTCAGAAGAAAGTCATATAAATGGTCAAATATCCGAATTCAGCCACAATTAAAGGGGTATATTGCATCCAAAAACCTTGTTTTTATTGCCTAAGTTAATAAGGCAAGTAAAGCATAATGTGTACACGCTGGTAAGCATCTGTACAGAAATTTGTATTTGTGACACTGTGTTATCTGTCTTATTGTTAGGTGTAAGCATGCTATTGCACAGAGTGCTTGAAATGTTGCTTGTTAATTGATAAAGAGCTAGTAGCCTAAGCACACAGAAATTTGGCAGAAAAACTCATATTGTATACACAATACTATTTAAATTCCAAACTTTATTGGGAAAATGTGTGTTAAGCTCACTTGCATTGCTACATTAATTGAGAAATTTAGCCACAAGACAAAAATTCAGGCTGCATGCTTTTGTCTATATTGTAAAATTATCATCTCAGTACTGCAAATCCTGATATTTGGTAAAATGGTAAAATCCCGTAGCAAGAAGTTACTTGATTCACCTCTGCTGTAGGTGCGGGTGCCTATTTTTCCCGATACACAGCCCTAGGCCAGCGTGTCTGATTAGACCGAATCTGGGTCACGGGGCCAGTGTGACTGCACAGAACGCTGTTACCATCCGCCACACAAGTGCAGCTTCCCATTTATCGACCCCGGAGGGATGAAAGGCTGGGTTGGCCTGCCGAAAAGAACTGCGTCAACGTGGATTCGAACCTAGAACCTTGCGATTCGTAGGTTTAACTGTTAACCACTCGGCGTCTCTCCGACAATGCTTTTGTCTATATTTGAGACCATCAATTTAGAGTTTTGTCTATACAAAAGCTAATTTGCGCAGAAAAAGTGCTATTCTATTAATCCAATTCTGGCATCCTTTAAAGCTTATTTCAACTTCATTTAATAGGTAAAAGCAGAAATGTACTACTTGGTGTCGCTGAAATCATCTAAGAGTGTTAGACCCTGAGGAAGGGGGATCCCCTCCCCTATAGGAACCTGTGGTTCTCCAGTTGCAGAAGGAGAGGGGAGTAGAGATGTGCTGGGCCGCCTTTTTATCCGGGGTCACAGGGACATAATAATTACCAAGGTATATCATACAGTATATGTGTACTGACTTAAAATGCAACAAATAACAAAATACTGTTTCTCAATCATTGACTCATTTGGCACACGTAGCTGGTTTGTGTATTTTTATTGTCATTAATTGTACTGATGTACTAGGTGATTATCATACTGTAACTCAATAGGAAACTTGAATGGGGCAAGTGGCTGTCATTCTGTCATTTGTAGAGCACTAAACCGTCCATATAAACATAATTCAAGCATGCAGTGGCTGGGGCATATTATAGTAAGTGAGCTATGTAAGTATTACTTCAAGATTGAACTAATCTGGAAATCTTAGGATTCTAAAAAATAATGACACAGTATTGCCCACATTCTATTCTTTGCTTGACTATTCATAATTTAGGAACCACTTATTTAGATAAGAAATCTCATTTTCGGCAAAATCAACAGAAAAAGGGTAATTGGCCAGAAATGAGCTGCTTTGGCAGTAGTATCCTAGCTCAACCCTTCTTGGCACACATTTCAAGGATGTCCATCCTGACTCACACAAAGTGCCGTACCTTAAGACCAATACACAAGGCTTACATTTGGGAAGACATTTGCCAGCAACCTACAGCATGGTGAAGAGCATATAGGCATCAAACACTACATGCAACATTATTGAAGCAAAAAGAGAAAGTCATTTGCCTAGAACATTATCAATATTAAAATAACATAAAAGCTATAATTAACATAAGTGAGCTACATCGATCCTATTATCTGCTGCAAAGCACCCAGCATATACAACTATTTGTTATGCCCTAAAGTATGCATTGATAGTTAATACAGTATGTCCTCGAACATCTTTGTCCATTCAGCCAAATGTGATGCAAATGCTTTCAAAAATACATCAAATTGGTTTAATCTAATCATAGATACAACAAACCACAACTATATTACCAATCTAGCTTACTTTTTTGTAAATATGTTGCAAAATTTGATCAAAAGATCATATTATTTTTGTCAATTTTTTACAGGCCCCGGCTAAAAAGGCGGCCCAGCACATCTCTACTCCCCTCTCCTTCTGCACCTGGAGAACCACAGGTTCCTATAGGGGAGGGAAATCCCCCTTCCTCAGGGTCTAACACTCTTAGATGATTTCAGCAACACCAAGTAGTACATTTCTGCTTTTACCTATAAAATGAAGTTGAAATAAGCTTTAAACGATGCCAGAATTGGATTAATAGAATAGCACTTTTCTGCGCAAATTAGCTTTTGTATAGACAAAACTCTAAATTGTTGGTCTCAAATATCAGGATTTGCATTACTGAGATGATAATTTTACAATATAGGCAAAAGCATGCAGCCTGAATTTTTGTCTTGTGGCTAAATTTCTCAATTAATGTAGCAATGCAAAGGAGCTTAACACACACTTTCCCAATAAAGTGTGGAATTTAAATAGTATTGTGTATACAATATGAGTTTTTCTGCCAAATTTCTGTGTGCTTAGGCTACTAGCTCTTTATCAATTAACAAGCAACATTTCAAGCACTCTGTGCAATAGCATGCTTACACCTAACAATAAGACAGATAACACAGTGTCACAAATACAAATTTCTGTACAGATGCTTACCAGCGTGTACACATTATGCTTTACTTGCCTTATTAACTTAGGCAACAAAAACAAGGTTTTTGGATGCAATATACCCCTTTAACTGTGGCTGAATTCGGATATTTGACCATTTATATAACTTTCTTCTGACTTTTACGAGTTTTGTTCCAAATTTTACAAGCTTTGTTCCAAACATTACAAAAATGTTCCAAACTTTACAAAAAATGTTATAAATTTTACAAAAATGTTCCAAATTTTACAAAAATGTTCCAAACTTTACAAAAATGTTCCAAACTTTACAAAAATATTCCAAACTTTACAAAAAATGTTCGAAACTTTACAAACTTCCTATGTTATAACGTGTAAAATGTGTTCCAAACTTTACAAAAAATGTTCCGAACTTTACAAAAATATTCCAAACTTTACAAAAATGTTCCAAACTTTACAAAAATGTTCCAAACTTTACAGAAAATGTTCCAAACTTTACAAAAAATGTTCCAAACTTTACAAAAATTTTCTAAACTTTACAAAAATGTTCTAAACTTTACAAGCACTCTTATAAATTCAGCAGACTTTGCCTACTGTACATAGTATATTGTTTAAGACTACCTAACAGTATTGTAATCTTTATGTCTCTAGTCCATGAAAATGCAATGTTTTCCTACATGTATGAAGGGTTGCAATAATGAATATTATAGCCAACAAACAGCCTGGACTGTTATGTAGCAAGTATATATGCAAATAATACCTATCTCTATGAAAATTGGCTGACTGATAAATTACTTTACAGCCACACTACCCAAGTAGGCCACACTAAATGCTTATTCTTGTGTTTCTATCTTGAAGACATGCCTACGGCATCAAATTGTTAAGTCTAATATACCTGCATAATCTATTTAAAACTATGTCAAAGCAAAAAGTCTTTTTGACCAAATCATTCTCGTCTGTCGGACTTAGCCGTGTATAAGTGCTGAACTCAGTCCCACCCACTTAAACTACATGTCTCTATTATACTATAGTTGGCTGAATGATAATGACATTTTGAATAACCCCAAAATATGTTTTAATATTCTCGGTACTTTTGCAAACTCTGCAAACTTTTTCCGAAACTCTGCACACTTTTTTCCAAACTCTGCGCACTTTTTTCGAAGCTCTGCACACTTTTCTCGAAACTCTGCAGACTTTTTTCGAAACTCTGCACAGTTTTTTCGAAACTCTGCACACTTCCCATGTTATAACGTGTGAAAAATGTTCCAAACTCTGCACACTTTTTTCTAAACTCTGCGCACTTTTTCCGAAACTCTATACTTTTTTCGAAACTCTGCACACTTTTTTCCAAACTCTGCACACTTTTTTCTAAACTCTGCACACTTTTTTCCAAAGTCTGCGCACTTTTATCCAAACTCTGCACACTTTTTCCGAACTCTGCACACTTTTTTTCCAAACTCTGCACACTTTTTTCTAAACTGCTCAATTTGCCTACACTTTCTTTCTATTTGTTCTAAAACCTATGAGCCATTTTCAATGCTCACATGTTATTGAATTAAGTGCACACTTTACTTAAACTTACACAAATAAAAAGGAAGTGCTTGAACCAAGTAAAGTTTATAATACATCTTAATTATGTTTCTGAGGCATTAATTGTATTGAAATGAAAGGTGTTGTTAAACTCCTCAGCATAGAAGAATAGCCTCGGAGACCTAACTAATCATAATAGTGTGAGTTGCTTTGTGCTAAGCTCTACAAATAGTACACACTTTGTTAAAGGTGTATGATCAGTATGTTAAATTCTGAATCAGTTTGAGCTATTCTTCCTTATGTATTCAGTTTTACAGTAGGTATATAAGTTGATGTTGATCTCCTTTGCAAGACACATGCAGAACCTACCATTGAGTTATTTGAGCCAAAACCTGTGTATTTTGATGTAAAAATAGCGAAAAACAGTAAAACTACTAGATTTTCTCGACCATGACCCATAATCAACAATCTCTACAGCATATGTTTGATTCTATCCAAAACCAAGATTTTAGCTCAATTCATCCTATATTTGCAATGCACGGCATTTTTACAATACAATGAATAATTTTGAGGTATTTGAACTTTCCTAAACGAACGAGAAGGATTCAGAACATGTGACATAGCTCGTAAAGAACATTAAATTTTCTAGCTACTTACTGAATGAATTTTTTGAAATATGTCAAAAACTCACATAATAATAGCTGAAAACATCAAAAGCTACAGTATGACAGCCTTTCTGGCGGCCATATTGAAAAATTGAAATTCTTTAGTAAATCAGACAAATAGGTTATCATTCGAATGAGCTTTTTTGGGGGGTATTTTGCTATTTTCCAAAATATGAAACTTAACCTGCAGTGACTAAGCAAAGTTTGAGCACTTTTTCGAGTCTAGCATACTGTAGACATAGGCTAGCTTTACTTTTTTGGCAAAAAGGTTTCATTCCAAGATTGTATATCTAAAAGACTTTATTTCATCAAAATCCGTTCAGTGGTTCTTGAATTCATCTCAAAAACCTCACTTCAATGAAATGAGTAATTCAATGATGAGCAGGTTCATCAACTTTGACCGACAGTCACGCTGTAAGCATATTATAACATAAAAGATGGACTATTTTTTAAGCAAGCTGAATGAATTGTGATCATTTATTGTATTTATTTTATTAACAAATACCAGCTGATCGAAAGTTATACGCTTAAATGTACTAAAATTCTCAAATTGTGTGAAAAAAGTCGTCCTATCTTTTCTACATAATGGTATAGTTATCTCCGGCTCAAGCAAGGACCGGGAAGTCAAAGGACCTGGAATTCAAAGGGCCAGGAAGTGACGAAGGACCGGGAATTCGAATAACCGGTAAGTGACGAAGGACCGGGAAGTCAAACCTGTATATACACACTCCTTTTGTGCATAGGTCCACTTTAATACCTAGCGCAGCTAGGCTTACTTTACACTCACATCCAGTCCTTGGGCTTAGTTTTGTCTTACTTTGGCACATTTTAGATATATTTAAGACTGAGTGGCAGGGGTAGCAAGAGCGGACCCCTGCTACACACTCCTTCAGCTTAGTTTTGCCATACTTTGGCACATTTAAGGCAATTTTTTGGACTGAGTGACAGGGGTAGAAAAAGTGGACCCCTGCTACATTTTAGGGCGAATATGCTTGACGTGTTGGGGGCTCCCCCTCCTCACCCCCAGGGCACAGGCGCGCTAGTATGGGTTTGTATGTCAGACAATTTACTAAGGGTCGCTCACAATTAATTTACACATCGTTTAGCTCAGTCTTGGTTTACTCACAGGCTTAGCTTAGCTTGCTTAGGCTTAATTTACCCCTTCCACTCCTCAACTATGTCCTCATGTGTTACAGTGTTAGTCTATGCTTAACCATTGTATATCACTCGCAATTAGTTTACACTTAGTTCAGGTTTAATCCTAGTTTACCCTTTCCACTCCTCAACTATGTCCTCATATGTTATAGCGTTAGTCTATGCTTAACCATTGCCTATCTTAAACCATTGTCTATCCTTAACCATTGCTCCCTGACCCTTATCCCAGGGAGCAAGGCTCCACCCCATCGTCTATCCTTAACCATTGTATATGTTATAGCATTAGCCTATTTTATAACGTTGTCTATTCTTAAGAATTGCCTATGCTTCACCATTGCCTATGTTATAGCGTTGCAGTCTAGGGTCCCACGTATAACTACTTATGTGGTCTTTTTTTAAGCGCTGGTGGCGTAAGCGCCACATGATTGTCAAACTTTCCACCACTAGATCTATAGTCTGTTTCACATGATTCAACTCTATATATAAAATTTAGAGAAGCGCAACCAAGTGCGACGTAACGCACTTTACTTTTTAATATAGTGTAAACTTTATACCTCCAGCTCTCACTTTGTATTGAGTTTAAAGAATCACATCCAAGCGCGATGTGCAACTCTTTGTGTACTTTATTTTTAGAATACTTTGCAAGTCAGTGTCACAACCGGATAAGCTGGTAATTGAAGGAATGTAAAAACGGATTCTTTAATCTACCACCAGAGTGCAAGCTTTAAACTGCTGTAAATCATTCTGTATTGACTTTAAACAAACACGATTAAATTCTACTTTTAGCCCTTAAAAACTAGATGTCCGGCTTTTATAATTAAATTCATCTATTCGCTTGTGAAATTTAGACCACGTTTTCTTTTTCTAAAAATCCAGTTCCACTTTATTGAGAGCTTAGATGCCCACACGCAAAGTCATTTACTTTTTGTTAGAAGCAAAATGACCAGGAAGTAAAGAGTTCGTTTCAAAAAATATTGTTTACCTAATGCGTCAGCAGAAGGGTCTTCAGATTTTTTGGACAAAGGCTAACGAAGCTTAAAACTAAAAACCTGATTTTTAATATCACATGCTTTTAAACAGCCTCGGTTTATTACGAGCTGTGACAACTTTGTTGGCAAGTATTTCGGCTGCAAAGGACATTGATTAGTTAATAATAATGATATTAATAATAATAATAATAATAATAATAATAATAATAATAATAATAATAATAATAATAATAATAATATATTATTATTATTATTATTGATAATCATTATTATTACAATTATAATTACAATTATAATTACAATTATTATTATTATTAATAATATTATTATTATTATTATTATTATTATTATTATTATTATTATTATTATTATTATTATTATGATTATCATTATTATTATTATTATTATTATTATTATCATTATCATTATTATTATTATTAATATTAATATTTTTATCATTATTATTACTATTATTATTATTATCATTATCATCATCATTATTATTATTATTATTATTATTATTATTATTATTATTATTATTATTATTATTATTATTATTATTAATATTATTATTAATATTTTTATTATTAATAATAATAATAATAATAATAATAATAATAATAATAATAATATTATTATTATTATTATTATTATTATTATTATTATTATTAATATTATTATTATTATTGCAATACCGCAACACTATTTAGAAATATTTATGTTAACCGAAAAACATGAAAATTCAGGCGGCATTAATTGTGATGTCAGCCTGCATGTAGAGATTAAAAGGCAGTTGATGTCTGGGAGTAAGAACAAGGAAGGGACTTCGATTCGAGCGATTAAAATGATTCGATGGTCTTTTGTATACACGGTGTTGCATAATGATTTGCCCTACCCCTACGGCTACATGTGTAAGCGCAATATCAACATGCAATATGCCACCTTGTAGAAAATTCAATTCTGCGTTCAAGGAACCTATTTTCAAAAGATGACTACCAATATAAAATTTTTTATTGTCCAAAAACAAAAATGATCAAAAAAATTTTCAATTTTTCGTCCTCTTTTCGCTAAAATTTCTTTCGCCAATTCACGTGAACTGCCTCGCTGACGACAATAACTTTGTTCAATAATGCTTTTCGTATCTTGAGATAAACTTTCGCTGCGACCACAATTCGAAAAATCCGTAAAACAATCGCTGGGTTTTTTCTTCCAGTTCTGCATAACCCTTCGAAGCTTAATCGCAACCCAACTAATGGAAATGAATGTTGCGCCGGCTAATTCCGCTTGGTAAAATGCCGATGATCGAATCCGATCAACAACTCGAGCAGTTTCCGAATCAAAACTCATTTTAACAACGAATATTCACAAATTTTACTGAGTTCAATGACACATTCCTTTTTTTGCCTCTGTGTAAAGTTGACTGAATTTGTAAACTGTAAAATATAGTGTAAAACGCGCAATTGAATTCTCTACAAGATGATATATTGCATGTTCATGTTGCGCTTACACATGTAACTGTAGGGGTAGGGCAAATCATTATGCAACACCCTGTACAATGTCGTTATCTAACATTTTCAGATTTTTCTAATTTATTTGAATTTAATTAAATTAGCGAAAGAACTCCGTAGCACGAATATACCCGGAACGACATTATCATTACTAAATGGAGGTCCCACGGCAGTAAAACGAGAACAAAATTCGTTAACGATAATTATTTAATGATTGTGCGATCGAAAGGTGAAACAGGAAATGTAGAAAAATTAGAAACTGTAATGCCGAATCAAGAAAATGAAGGAGAAACAAATTCCTTTGAACATAACGCTTATTCAACTTAGTGCTTACAACACTCAAAATTTTCAGAACTTGAGCGCTGGCGATTAAGTCCATTTGTAGTACGGCAAGTAAAGAAATAATCGCATTTTTCGATGGATTTGATTTATTAGCGTTAGCTTCTAGAGACTGATGACAGTAAATTATCGATTCTGCCATCGATCTGCAACACGCGTAACACGTGTTATAAAATCATGAAGACAAGCTTCTCTAATAAAATATCAATACGTTTTCTTTTGCTCAATAAAACATGTGTTGCACTAAAAAAGACGGTACTGAGAAGCTTGCCACATAAGAATATATGGCCTTACAGTAAACTGCAAAAAATAGGCAACTAGATCACGGATCTAGAGCTCGGTAAAATTAGGGTTAAAGCTCATCGTGCTTTGAAGCTGCGGGTTAGTTTTGCTCTTAGGAGCTGAGAGCTTAACCGACAGCCTTGTGCAAGAAAAATACGTACATAGGTATACCACAGGACGGAGTCGAACTCCGTTTTTCTCGCAAGCGAGTGGTAATACCGATAGACCACGTGGGGAAGCAGCACCGATGTTTATAGTATTATGTGTATAGCTCATTGCACAATTAGTGAATCAATTGATGGTGAGGGACAAATTGCGCTTGATTGGCTGAATTTTAAAAACCTTTCAAATTACCATATTGTACAAAAGTCAAGAGTTTTGAAAGACTATGGGTACTACTTATATAGTCAGATCAAGAAACATTACGCACAAAGATTAATTCTCATCACTTAAGCGACCAGCTGCAAAAGTAATTTCTAGTGAGCCTACTTTACTACAATTTTGTATAGTAAAGCTGCATATGCTCATCTGCTCTATGCACAATATCAAGGTTGATGCTTAAGTTTAAATCGCTTTTGAAATCTGCATACATTCACTCAAAAATTGCGATCCATGCGCAAGGTTTCGAGCATACTACAGTACCAAATATAATCGAGTTAAACCATATACATAAATGATTACACTTGGGTTAAATTGACGAAAAATCATGATGGTAGGTGCAGTAAGCTTGTCACAGTGAGTTTACTGCAAACCACATTTTAACACTCTCCGTGAGCGCTAAGAACTTCTGTTCGAGCGCAGGATTCCATCGAAAGAAACACACTTACCCGTGTAACGATAACTTAAAAGTTTACACTACATGTAATAATAAACAGTTCTCTACAATAATCGAACAAATCCGCAAGATTTACATTTTTAACTAGTTGTTTTAAATTAAAACGCCGGGAGCTTAATATATTACAATTTAAACTGAAGCAGTGCAGCTGTTAAAAGTAGTTTAAATTATATGTAAATCAACACATTTCGGCAATCAGGTAAGGCTCCCTATTCCATTCAGTATAAGCAGTGTGACGCAGGCAAATGAATGTAAGTATAAATAATAAATAACATGTACACATCAAATACAGTACACAGTACACATTAGAACAGTTGCATAGTGTAAACAAACAAAACGTCGAACTATGAAAAAATGATTAATTAAATAAATAAACTACAAAATTAGTCACTCTATGACAAAATACGACAGAATACAACCTGCAAACGCAAACAAGACAAATTTCACAGTGTTGACAAGGCACAATTTCCTTGGCCATCAAATCGCAGAATATGAGTATGGTATTTCCTGCGGATAAATTAAAAATGAAGCAATTTGAATTAAATAAACTAAAAATTAATGCAAATGAAGTTTAATGCAATGTTTACCAAAACAGTGAGCGGATCACGAGGGTAATCAATTTTTCGGCAATTCATATCGATTGCCCAATAAAATATGTTATGTTTTATGAATAATCCATAATCAAATAACAATTCTATTCTTAATTCAGATTATAGTGAAATGTATTGCACTGCATTATATTATTATCACTATATTATATCAGAATATTTATTGAACTAAGCACTTTCAAATCAAGAAAGGTTCCAATTTTAATTAAAATTAAAACCCGTAACTTACGCGCTGAAAACTTGAAAAGCTATTCAAACGACTCAAACAGCTCAAGTTTACATAACTACGGCACTAGTGGTTATTCGAAAACTAAAAAATTATTGTAATATTCATATTTTTGACATTTCGACAAAACGCGCATTGTATTCAATTTTCCATACAATTTAGGCTAAATTTAGGATCGTAAACAATGGAAGTGTAAAGTAGCAGTTAATTAGAAATGCCGTGTAGCACGCCACATTTACAAAATTTGATGTTTTGGAAATGTCTAAGGCTTCATATAAATGATGAAAAATACCGTAATTTGGCCAAATTTACGAATGTAAACCATGGAAAAGGGAGTGTGAATTTGCACTTAAAAGGAATATTCCATAAAGAAGGCCGGTGGGTAACGGTTAATAAGGATATGTTGTGAATGCGAGCCGATTCATAAATTTCGCCCTCTACATCGATAGATACGGCGCTCGTACATTCGTCCAATGAGGCAAATTTTGGCCTACAGCGTCGCAAGAAGATAAAATTTATAAAAAATTAAAAAAGACGTAAAAAAATTTATTTAAAAAATTAAGTGAATTATAAATGGAAATGAAACTTAAATCTCGAATCAGCACAATTTCGAATTCGACAGGGGCAAGATTTGAGGCCACTGAGCTGTCGACCGCATATGGGCGTGGCGTTTTGGTTGGGGAGGAGTATGCAGCCCCCAGAAGTTGAAATACCCCCTCCCCAGAAATCAAAATAATCCCCACCGGAATTCAAATTTTGAAATTTTTTTTGCTTTTTTAGCGATGTTTTAATGCCATTGAATAGTGCTCAATGAGAACGTCGAAAAATGGTGTTTTTTCGCCATACGACCACTTTTAGGACGATTTTTTGACCTTTCCTTTGAAAATTTTTTCACCCCCACAGAATTTCGGTGCTGCCCACCTATGCTGTCCGCCCCAATCGCCTAAAATTGTTCATTATCGATTTTGAAAATAAACATAAAATATTCTTCAGGCACTTTTGAGAAGCGTACATTAATGTTCAATAGCAGATTAGCCATTTTTTGATGTTTCTCCGTTTTACTGTCTAGAATTGAATAATTTATTTTTGGACTGATAAAAATAGGAAAAAAATCTGAGCCTGAGCGACGTGCAAAGCCTTTTTTATAGGAGAGGGGATGGTTGTTGGTGAACATCACACCTGGGCGTGGGGATTTGGGGGTATGCAACCTCCCCCGAGAAAACAAAATACCCCCCCAGAATAATTTTTTTTCACAATTTTTTGATGCCAATGGTAAGTGTTCGATTAAAAACGTTGAAAAATGGTGGTTTTAGCCATATCACCATTTTTAAGGCTATTTTTTGACCTTTGAAAAATATTGCACCCCCTGAATTTAGGTGCCGCCTTCCTATGGTTAACATACATGATTTTTAAGGGTAGGATTAGGGCAATTTCGTTTATCTTAACCATCAGGAATTTTTTTTCACCCCGCCCTCTATAATTTGCGATTTTCCGAAAAATCGTATAAAAAAGGTGCACTTTCAAGTTTTTTTTCGCAAACTTTCGTATATGTTTACGTTCTGAAAAGGTAAAGCAACATCAGAATCGCCAAAAATGATGTTTTCCGAATTTATCCACCTCTTTTGGGCCAAAAAAGGGCGTTTTAGAAAATTTTTTGGTTTCAGCTCGCAGAATTTCCAGATGTACATGGGATTCGAACGAGAAATAATGAACGGAATGCGGAAAAATAATTATTATACTAAATATCATAATGAATAATAATAAAATAAAATAATGAGGAAAAATAAGGCGAAATTGAGGTGAAAAACGTAAATTACAATAGCTTTCTTGAAAAAGTATTTGAGATTGACCAGAAATTATAAATTGAGGCAGTTTATATGCTTTTTTAAACCTTTTTAAGCAATTTTTAGGTTCTTTTCAGGTCAGAACTCCCTGGCTGACCTAAAAGACAGGTCTAAAGTGTCCCAGGGCGGCAATGAAGCAGAAGTTTTGGTACCGAAAAATTAAAAAATGAAGTTTTATCAAAAAGAAAATTTTTACCAATAAAAATTTTTATTTCTTTTTTGTTGTTTTTCGACTGGCCAAAATTTTTCTTTAGATTCTTAGAATTCCAGCGCTAAACACGTATGGTGCTTATCCCGAAAACTTTTAAAATGTTCAAAGAGCTGTTGTAAATAAAAAATACAAAAATAAATAACAAATAAAGGTGAGTTGGTACCTATGATAGAAAATTCTCGCTACTGCAAGACGCTGCTTCTCCCCTCCGCTCAAAACGTCATTCCATTCATTCTTTGCATTCCAGCCTATTAGAAGTGTAATACGAAATCTTCAACATAAAGAAAAGTGCAAACAAATAACAATAAATCAAAAAATACAAAACGAGACAATCGACACAAACAGTGGGCTGAAGCAAACATAGAATTTTGATCTGGACCACACATGGGCGCACACATTCCCATAGGAGGGAGGGTGAGTGGGGGGTATTACCCCCTCAGGGCCCAAGGCTTAAGTGACTGCCCGACGATTTTTGAAGAAAACATTTGGAATTTTTTTCCAACCTAATTTTTACTATGACAAAAGTGGACCTAACTATTGGAATTTCACGAATGTAAGAAAGGGTAAATAGACAAACTATCACTATAAAATATGCATGTAGCAGCTCAAAATTTTGGGAGAGGGAGTCCTCGGCATACGTATAAGGCTGAAAATTTCGGGTATGGGTCCCGGGCAGTCCCGGGCATACATGCAGAGTATGGGAATTCTGGGGGGGATGAAAACCTAAAGTGCCTTTTTGGGCCCAAAAATGGCCGGTACGCCTTAAAAAACATCGTTTTTTGGCGTTTCTGACGATACTCTATCCTTCTAGAGCATGAAATCATAAAAAAATTTCGAAAAAAGTCGAATAAATTGACGAATATATCGCTAAAAACATGAATATATGGCGTGAACTGCCGACAATTTGGCGATTTTGAGCAAATAGATAGCCAAAAACCGTTAAAAAGACACTTTTTCTACCAATTTTCAGGTAAGTTCAGGAAACTTTTGAAAAATCGCCAATTCTAGGGGGGTGAAAAATTTTTTGCGGGGGGTGAAAAATGATTCTGTAAGGGGATGAAAACCCCCCAACCCCCCAAGATCATGTATGGTCCCGGGCCATTTTTATAAGGAGGGGGTTAGCGACTCCAATTTTAGGCCAAAAATGGCAAAAACACCTGAAAATAGCAAAAAATGCGCAAGTCTTCGTCAGAAATGCAGGAAGGTGGTCAAAAATTTCCTGACTTTGGAGAGAGTGCGGGGCTTAAAAGCGTGGGAGGGGGATGGCCCAAACCCCCTGTTACATGTATATTTCTCGGCAATTTTTCGAGGGGGGGGGTTAAACAGCTCCGAGTTTTGGCCAAAAATGTCAAAAAAACCTAAAAATAGCCAAAAAGCGCAAGTTTTCGCCAAAAATTGGGGAGGGTGGGTTAAAATTTTCTGATATTGGGGGGGGGTTTGGGTTTGGGAGGACGTCCAACCCTGGATGGGGAATTTCCCAAAGCCCCCTGTTACACGTACGGTTTTCGGTCATTTTTAGGCGGGGGGAGTGAATGACCACCAATTTTTGGCCGAAAACCACAAAAAGGCACCTAAAAATGGCCAAAAAATGCAGCTTTTCGCTAAAAATCGATTTCGGCTCGTGCATTTATTTTTGAAGCCATCTTAATACAATGTTCAAATACTTTCTGTGGCAGTGATAGTAATTTTAATGGTTCTGTCCAGAATTTTTTTAGGAAATTTTAAAAAATTTTCGGCGTTTCGCGCAAAATATCGCTAATATACTGTATTTGGATTCAAGCAGGGGCATTAAACCATCAAAAATCAGTCTTTGTGTAATCTAGGCATCTTTATGTAGATTCAAATATCTTTTTTATCTATTTATACTGTTACGAAAAATTTTATGCAAAAAGTAAGTACTGTTTAATAACTTTGCACTTTTTTGCCTTTCAAAGAAAAATCTTACTAATTTATATTGATATTGCACTGGATTTATAAGCGCAGTAGTGCTTATTACAAGATTTAATTGACATATTACAATTTCTGCAATAATTCTGATTTTCTAGAATAGCCCCTACCAGCACTAGCCCGAAACTTTTTGAACAAAAAAAAATTCGCTCGATATATTTAAATGGAAACTATCATCGCCTTCTTCAAATTTTTCGCAAACAATCTCTTTTAAAGGAATTATTAGATATTCTTCAGTTATTTTATTTATTCTGCATTTTTTTAATTTTTAATTTCTCCTAATCTCATATCGAGTAAAAACGTTATATTTGTACAACTAATTAGCGGTTAGTTTTCAATTATTTTGCCTTATAAGATAATGTCGATGGCCGAAAAATTTTTGTCAAAGGCTTTTCCAGTTTTTCTCAATTTAATGAAGAAAGTTGAGCACACGAGTGAGGATCACACACGGGCTTGATTACTGATAAATTATTAATAAATTTATTGAGTATAAAGTTAATTAGTCATTGTACTTCTGTGTCACTCACACAAAACAAACACAAACTTTAATGTTTCAGGTTAATTTATGTCGATTCAAATCATAAAGAGCACGACAAAAATGATACTTTGTGCGCTATATTCGAATAAATGAAATCAACGCAACATTAAACTGACGAGCGAGAGCCATACATGTACAGCATAGGAATTCTGGTGGGTCAGGCCTGAAAATCTTTTAAAAAGTACCTTTTTTGGGCTAAAAACGATGAGTACACGTCAAAACACTGTTTTTTGACTTTCTAAACAATGCTCGTTCTCTCTAGATTACGAAAACGTGAAAATAATTTGAAAAAAATTCAAAAAATTGAGTAAATTGAGCAGAGTATGGTCAGAAAATGTGTGTATGGCGCGAAGCGCCGAAAATTTGAGATTTTCGAGCCAAAAAGGGGCTAAAAACGCTTAAAAAGTCAAACTTTTTACAACTTTTACAAAGAATCAATAATTCTGGGGGTTGCAGCCATTTTCAGGGGTGTCAGTTGCCAATTGGGGGGAGGGGGTCAAACCTCCCTCCCGAAGACACGTCTGATGCGAACCTAAATCTATAAATTATCAGGTTAACAGATGATACACTTGATTTTTAGATCGCCAGAAAATACGCCTAGGGAGCTTCCATCCAAAGTCGACCGTCCTCTTCCAGTGCCCAAAAGCTAAATTTTTTTCTCAAGTCAAGCCAACGATTTTTGGGCAAAAGCTTCGACCTAGGGCCATTTTTTCGCAATTTCAGATTATGGTAGCTTACTGTAGCATAGATTACTTACCTAATTCTCTAGCCACAACATAATTCAAGTGAACTATATCTAAAATTCGTTCGAGATCCGAATCAGATTTATTTTTGCGTTTCATGCATACGTGAGAATCTGGATAAATCACTTGATCCCTCAAAGTCCCAACGCACATATAGGGTCTGCATTGATAAAAAATAAACAAGTAGAGAACAAAATAAATTTAAAAAAAGAAAAATGTAATAAAACGCGTAAAGTCATGCACAAAATATTAAAAAAAGTAGAAAACTAAGATACAAGCATTTAAAAATGTGAAAAATTATAATATTATTCCATTTCGTGGGGGAGGGGGCGGACTTCCCGCGTACTTTGTTGACTGAATTTTAAAAAAATGAAGGAGTAAAGAGCGCGCTATAATTTCATTTGAATATTTTGGCCGAATTTTTCTCAAATAAAACCGAAAATCAAAGGGCGAATAAGCACACTGAAAACTATACAATACGAATTTAGAGAAAGACTAATAAAATACGTAAAAGTGCGAAATTGGAACAAATCGTAACGAAAACCACAATTTCAACGTTATTTAGTGGCATTCTATTCGTGGATTGAAACAGATAAAAAGTATACATGTAAAAAGCGAAATCCAGTCTATTTTGACAAATCAAAGGCCAAAGAATGAAAAAATCGCAGAAAATATTAGGTCAAAAATAATTATCAATGATTCTCCATATATTTACTAATATACCTGGACGTGGGATCTTTGAGGGTATGCACCCTCCCTCCAGAAACCAAAATACCCCCCTCCCCGAATTCAATTTTTAGAATTTTTTGTTTTTTTCGCCATTTTTTTATGCCAATAGATAGTGCTCGATGAGAAACGTTGAAAAATGGAGTTTTATTCGCCATACCACCATTTGTAGGGCCATTTTTTTACCTTTAAAAAATCTTGCACCCCCAGAATTTTGGTGCCGCTCAATCATGCTTACTACTATTTTGGTTTTAAAATTCTCTTTCTGCTTTAAATCTTATTTATAGAAGGCATAACAAAACAACACGTTTGCCCCTTTTGTACGCAAATCAAAGCCTGAGACTTTCCCGCGAAAATTAGTAGTTATTTTTATGGCAAAAGTAACAAATTTCCAGAGTTTTGTGCCAATACTGACTTTCTCACTATATTTTGTTCAATTTATGGGCATTTAATCCAGGCTTTTTCGAATTTCCAAACGTCGTCATGTTTAAAAAACGACGACTGTCCAAAACGTTAAGAAATCAGTGTTTATTTACGTTTACCCATTTTTTAGCGCAAAAAAGGCACCTAAGGAAATTTTTCCGATGCTGACCCCTCAGCAATTAAATACATGCTGTATGTACACGCATAGAGCAGACTGCAGAATTTCTAGAATGGGAGAAAGAATACAACTTTCTGGTGCAAATCAGGCAAATGGAGACTAAAATTGATGAAAATATAAATTTAAAAAAAGCGTAGAATTGAACAGAAATCGTGGATCAACCTATTGAAGAAAAAGAAGAGGAAGAGTTTATTGCGACAGAGACGGAATTAAAAGAATACAAATATGGTCAAATTGAAAAACAAAGAAAAATCAAAGTAAATACAATAAAATGACGTCAATGGAATGCATTTTGAACTATAAATTACTGTGATAAAACAATGTGTAATATTAATAACCTGCGCAAGAACTATAAAGGCGGTTTGCACTTACTTATAGTTTAAGGCATTTATATATTTATATCTGAAGTATATATATTTTATAATCTATTTTATCACTTACTCAAATTTATGAGATAATTTTGGCCCAAGAAAGGATCATTCATTAAGATATGTAAATGGTTCACAGACCATCCGTGATTTTCGTATATATATATATATGTAAATACCACAAAAATATTAAAACAAAACTATCCTAAACATTAGACACTCAGTTGATAAATGAAAACATGGATAAATTTTAGCAACTAAATAAGTAGTAAATAAACAGATATGAACAAACATGATCTTGGGGAAGTTTGGGAGATTTTTCACTCCCTCCTTCCCCAGAAAAATTTTCACCCACCAGCATAAGCGATTTTTGGAAAGTTCGTAAAAATTTTCTGAAAATTCGTAGAAAAGGTGCTTTTTTAAGCTTTTTTCGCTGTCGATTTGCTCAAAAGTGTCAGATTGCCGGCGTTTCGCGCCATGTAGTCATGTTTGCGGCTATATTTTGTTCAATTTGTACGACTTTTTGGATTTGTTACGAATTTTTAATGTATTTATGCCCTAGAAAGATAGAGCATCGTCAGAAACGTCGAAAAACTGTGTTTTTGACGCCTACCTACCATTTTAGGCCCAAAAAGGCACTTTAAAATTTCACTCCTCCAATTCCCATACTGTGCATGTCTTGGTATGAAACAGATGAAGCTATCGAAGTTTGAAAATGTATAAAAAAGCCCGTGGTCATGTACGTAAAAGCCCAGAGTGAGGGATAGCACAGTCGGCCAATGTTAGGAGGGTAATTCATTTTTGGCCGAAAACGATGAGAAAGAAATTCCGATTAAAATGCTTCGAAAAATGGCTTGTTTCCAAAATAATTAAGGAAGATAAGTTAACATACCGAGCATTTATTTAGAAGAAGGGGTGCAAGACAGTCGACCCCACATACGAATTTTTGGCAAATTTTCTCTTGATTTTGCCCGATCAGACCCCAGAATTTGGTTGCTGCCCATACAGTTAAACCCTTAATAGAGATCCCGAATCGCCGCACTATACTCATGATCAGACATGTAAAAACGTAAAACACTTCCAAATTTTTAATAGGTAGTCAATTTATTCCTGGAAGGAGATGAATGACCGTCCATTTTTTGCCGAAAAAAACAGCTGGAAATGGCTAAAAAACGTATGATTTTGCCGAAACATGGGGGAAATATCTGACATAGGGATTGGGGGGACGGTCAACTCTGCTAAAGGATCCCCATTCCCCTCTTAAATCTATGCTCGTCATAAATTTAAATATCTACCTTTGGAGCACGTAGAACAGATCACATTTGGGGTTTTCCCTAATACCCCGTCGTAACAGGGCCATAGCCCGTCCAAAATGCGAAACAACGAACTCTTGCCGCATCCGTTTGGCCCGATGATCAATAAATGCATTCCGGAATTTATCTGAACTCGTGACATTAATAATGCATAAATGAAAAAATATTAATAACAAACTGAAGCCAAAAACAAAGGAATAGACATGAAATACATAAAATAGAATGCTCAACATAAATAAACGAACAGAAAGTTGAATAAAACATGAGAAAACAAAAGCGTAATGGACCAAAAATGCATAACTAAGACAAAAATAATCAACATTTTATTGTATTTTTTATTTATGTATATATTAGATCGAAGATTTTTGAGAACAGATCAGCTTGTCCAGTCAGATGGCGTGAAAGACTTAATTTCAAGCAGAAAATGAAAAAGAAAGCCCAAAATTTTGACAAATAAAAATGAAAGTAGTTTGTGGCCGATTCATAGGTGCACAAGGCTAGAGGTCGAAAGGGGGCTGAAGTCCCCAAAATCCATAACAGTTAATTTAACGCTCACGACTCTTTTTGCAGTTTTAACGATCAAAATGGTCGAAATAGCCTATAAAACGTTTCTTCGTGGTAATATCGCACTTTAAAAGCATTGTTAGTCCATTTCGACTGAATTATATCACTTTTAACGCTAAAAAATGCAAAAATTTATCCATTTTGGGCGCTTTTTGAGTAAAAAGTACTTAAAAGTACTAATCTGGCGCGAAGCTCCGGAATAATTTTGACATTTTTGCTGCTTTTGAACTGTAAAATGATGCAAAGTGGCCTCAAATTTTGGAATTTCATTCCACTACTGAGCCTTCGACTGGGGAAACTATCTCCCTATTCACGTTACATGCCACTCTTTATTTATAAATCCCGACTTATATATACGAGGTGGCCCAAAAGAGGCTACATGTCAATTCAACAGTTCACAACTTCGGCTTATATGAGCATGCGACTTTAAAACCGGTAGCTTTAGATAGATAAAAGTATCTTCGTTCAGATCGTGTAAAAAATTTTGGCCATATGTCAACGGTTCGGGTGCTACCGCAGTTTGTTTTACACCCTACTTTAATATTTTTTAAACACAAATAGCGTCACTGGACTTACCGTTAATTTGCATACTCTTTTGACAATAGCCTAAAATTTTTGCGCTCAGTACAACGCGAATCTAATCTGAGGTTTAAAAAATGTGCTAATCAATTTTTTAACCGAACACATGTCAGAAATGTCAAAAAAGGATACCTGCAAACGCAGTAATGTTATACGATGCAGAAACCATGGGGTATAAACAATGTCAAAGTGAGATATAAACAAATTGTCATAGCGCAAGAACCGCTGGCAGCTGGCCAAAATTTTTAGTGTGGTAAACACAAGGAGATGTTCACCTATCTAATGCAGCTGGTCTTAAAGTTTTACGATCACATCAGCCAAAGTTATGCCGTATTAAATAATGTAGCCTTTTTATGGGCCACCCTGTATATCAGCGCAGATTATAGTAGTACGTTTTTGCATGTTGTTTACACAAGGTTTCGATCAAAGATAAAGCTAATGCATTTTGCATGCTTTTATCATATCTGAATGACGGTTTGATTCTAGGGCAATTAGATTTTTTAAAAAGATTGTTTTCTGATTCGATGTTTTTTCGAAATTACTGTTATTTTTTACATTTTCTGGAAGAGTTTAAAAACAAGCTCCAAAATAAATTTACTGGCAGTCTCTTGCTAGAGTTTTATTGCATTATTATTTATAACTATTTTTATAAGTATATTATGATATTTTAATCTTTTAAAGAAAACTCTAATCTTACAAATATTCTTAACACTATTCATAATTAACCAATACTCGAAATTTGGATATATTCACAATGCCTACTGTCCCAATAGAAATTAGAAGACCTTTATTCAGCGCCACTCATACATTTAAAGAACAACTACTACTACAGCTTGCGATTTGGATATTAAGTACTAGCAAAAACAGGCTCCGATGGAACGAAAAGGACGAAAATACTTCAAAACACGCACTACTGAGCATATGAAAGATGGAACTAGGAAAAAGTCACCGATGCATGCAAAAAATCAGTATATGCTGAAAGAATTAGTTTTTCTGAATGCAATGCAAAAATCGAAGAAAAACACGTGCGGTGTTTTATCCAAACGTAAGTGTCCAATTTAAAGTAAAAAAGGACAACTCTTGCGGATTGCTAACTTTAAGTACAACCGAATTTAGTTAACGCAGCAAAGGCGCTAATCCTGACAAGCACTAAACACGCGCATAAACAACATCTAGCACTAAAACGTATAGGGCAGGTAAGAATAATAAGAAGGACAATAAGAATTACGAGTATATAAATCAGGACAACAGTGCATAATAACAGCAGGCACATTTGGGTAAAGCACAAAAACAAGATAAAAAGCAGACGAAAATTCAACTATAGACCATAATATAAGAAATTAGGAGCGAATTACATTATTCATTTGTTAATTATTATCAAATATTGGCTATATATCGTCATAAATTGCCAAATTGATTATCGACAAATCCAATGTTTTATACGCATCGAAGTTTCTTCGTAAGCTCTTTTCTGAGTGAATCAGCAATAAATGTTTTACGACTTCTTTTTCAGAAGCCGCAGAATATAGTTCGATTTGTGCATTGCAATTTAGAAAGCCTAATCATAGGTAGCGCGTCAGCGCGTACCTATAATATACTTGGTTACCACCAACATATGTCCCCCCACCCTCACAGCTATAACGGCACACATCTGAGAGGTGCGGTTTTTTTAAAAGATAGATAATAAAAAACTTAGTGCCCACATTTTTTTCTTGTTTACACTCAATACCGAGCGCGTCGTGAGTGTGTAAAGTTTACACCGAAAATTCAAATAATTTGCGGAGGGCCAATTTTTTTAAAAAATGTTTCCCCTAATTAGTAGGTTTCAAATCTGGTCTTAAAATTTCTTTACACTCATTGGTTGTTTGATGCACAGGAGTGTAAACTAGACGGTTTTTTACAGTTTTCGTGTGGTCGAGCATATCTAACTCACTTTTACATTCTATGCAGTCTGATTGGTTTCAAAAGGTAGACGGTTAAAAAATCTAGAGGGACTTTTTTAATTTTTCTTAAAAAGTAATATTTTCGAATTTAGAGGCGGTTTATTGTAAAGAGGCTTGGACAAAAAAATATTTTTTCCCTGTCATATTCTCCACTTGGTAGACAGAACGGGGTAACTACCTTTACAATGTGCCTCGTCTTAAGCGCTACACGTCAAAATTTATTTTGTTACTTTACAATCAATATTGCGTTATTAGTGCAAGCGTAAACTTTACACTGAAAAAATTTTTCCGTTCATAGCGTCGTGAATGATGAATTTTTAAAAAAAAATGTTTTCCCTAATTAGTAGGTTACGAATCTGGTCTTAAAATTTCTTTACACTCATTGGTTGTTGCACAGGAGTGTAATTAGACGGTTTTTTACTGTTTTCATGTGCAAGAGCATATCTAACTCAGTTTTACATTCTATGCAGTCTGATTGGTTTCAAAAGGTAGACGGTTATAAAATATAGGTGAAACTTTTTTTATTTTTTCTTAAAAAGTAATATTTTCGAATTTAGAGGCGGTTTATTGTAAAGAGTCTGAAACAAAAATATATTTTTTCCCTGCCATATTCTCCACTTAGTAGGAAGAACGTGGTAACTACCTTTAAAATCTGCTTCGTCTTAAGCGCTTCCCGTCAAAATTTTTTTTGTTTCTTTACAATCAATATTGCGTTATTAGTGCAGGTGTAAACTTCACACTGAAAAAATTTTTTCCGCCCAGAGCGTCGTGGATGATGAATTTTTTAAATGTTCTCTGTGAGGTCAGAATAACGAATCTGACCTTCAAACTTTTCTGCAATCAATACACAGTACCAGGGGTTTAAACTTTACACTCTAGTGGATGAGTAAAAAAACAGATTCTGTCAAAGATTTCTCTGCCACTTGTTTAGTTATGAGTTAAGATAATCTAAATAAATAAAAATAAAGTTACTTTTAAGAGCTACACGTCAAAGCAAACCGCGTTCAAAAATACGTAATATTGAGTTGTTTATGGGGGTGTAAAGTTCGAAATCTAAGGTGTAAAATGGGCGAAAAAAACAGGTTTTTCGTATTTAATTGGTAAATCATATCAAACATTTTGCGGAACATAATTTTTGCACATACAAACGTACTACAATCAAAGGGCTACAAACTGGCCCAAATCAAATTAATTTACACTCAATGGGGCGTTCGGTTCAGATTTTTAAAGTTTACAATGTGGTGGACAGTGAAAAATACGTGTTTGTCCATATTTTTGTTCGCCACCCCTTAAAAAAGTACTTTATTTTTATCCTATTCGACCTCTTCAGACTTCTTCACTTTATATTTTTGTTCGCCACCCCTTAGAAAGTACTTTATTTTTACCCTGTTCGACCTCTCCCGACTTCTGAACAGAGGAAGTGGCGAACAAAAATATGCACCAACACGTATTTTTCACTGTCCACCACATTGTAAACTTTAAAAATCTGAACCTAACGCCCCATTTAGTGTAAATAAATTCGGTTTGGGCCAGTTTGTAGCCCTTTGATTGTAGTACGTTTGTATGTGCCAAACTTATGTTTGTAAACTTTACACTGAAAAAATTTTTCGGAAAAAAATCGGTTTGGGTTTTTTTGAAAGAGATGAAAAAAAACCGATTGATTGCTCCAGATGTACATTCTTGTGCTCAATTTCCATACGCACGTACACGATCATTCGTGTTTGTGCGAATCTAGCATCAGTTGTATGCCTTTGGTAGGGCTTTGTGCCCTTGTTTAATTACATTGTTTGATTTAGCCCGATTATCGTAACACGACGGTCGGCAGCATGTATCCTCCATGCTGTCGCTTTTCAATTGCTTCATAATATTTCTGTCCAAAAAATATTGTAAAAATTAATTATTTAATTAACGATCTTGAGCTCGGTTGAATTTCCGTGCTGTTGAATTCTGTCCTTGTGCTACACTATACTTAGGAACCCTTAATATTTTCAAGCACGGGAATTCGGTCCAAAACAGGTTAAATAATAATCTTTTTGAGCCTTCAATTAGTTTTCCGGGGAACTTACTCTAATTAGGTACTTAATTTCAAAGAGGTTAAGTAAGTAAGTTTCACTAGCTGCGTGCGTAGAGGGCCGGGCTACCTTGAATAGGCCGGGCCGCTTACCCCCGAATCGCCAGCTGGTGATCGACCTCCTAAAAAGGGCGAGAACCCCCGTGTGAGCGCATAAGCTTGAGATTCGGGTTAAGTAAGCGAAGTTAACGTAGCTTGAGTCTACGTTTACACATCTGATATTCATTTGTCCTTGGGCCATTGTGGAGACTTAATTTTTTCATAAATGTTGATCGTAATATCAGAATTACGAATCCGACTGAAATTTTCTTTAAACTCTGTGGTTGTGTAAAGTTTACACTGCATATTAATTCTTGTTCTAGAGCCTTGCGGAAGCTTAATTTTTTTCAAAATGTTCTACGTAAAATCAGAATCGAGAATCTGACTGTTAGTTTTCTCTACACCTAGTAGTTGTGTGAAGTTTGCACTAATCATTTGTTTTTAAATGTAGTTTATACTACAAATTTATTTTACTTCCAAATCTGAGCGTTAGTGTTCCTTACACAAGATATTTGCGTAAAGTTAATGCTGAAAAACTTTGATCTGTTAAAATAATGTAAGGTTGTCTTGTTTGAAAAGGATAATGCTCATGTTAAGAACAGTATTGTTTCCCATGTTCTTGGACTGCTGTCATTATTGTGGCATGTTACTGTATGTGTTTACTGACTGATGTACTCAAATCATACTAATTAAAAGTGGGGTACTAGCAAAGAAAAATGCTCTGATGGAACAAAAAAGATGAATTTACTTGGAATTGTAGATTATTAAGGGTGTAAAAGGAGGGGACTAGGAAAAATCTACCTAAAGTCGCAAAATCTGCTAAAAATCAGACTTTCTCTAAGCAACGCTAAAAATCGATGTATATTCTGCGGCCAACAGATTAAAATAAATATTTAATAATAAAAATGATTGAAAAAGCAGCACGTTAGCTACGCAGTAGCTATGGGAAATGATATTGAGTAAACAGTCTTCTAAGCCAATTGAATGAAATAGCAAACAGTAGGAAACGCGTAAGTTGACTTGAAACAGACTAAATGTAGATACACTAGCATGCCCGAAACGATTGTGTGCACTAATCAATCGGCCCATGCTTTGCTTGCTATAATGCTCATAACAAAATAAAACAACTTTAAATACAATACCTCTTAGTTTTCTATCAATCAGGTGCCAGCAATTTAAAAAAGTAACCTTGATAGATTTCGTACACTCTTATCTGAAACTTCGAACATTATTAGAAAAGACACTTTTTTAGAGGCCGCAGAATATACTTCGATTTTTAGCGTTGCTTAGAGAAAGTCTGATTTTTAGCAGATTTTGCGACTTTAGGTAGATTTTTCCTAGTATAATACATACAGAATGCAAGTATAAATTGCTAAAGTACCTAATGACATTCGCTACATACACTGACAAAGATAGGAATAACTATTATTTTTTGTTAACAAAAAGTTGGGTACTAGCAAGAAAAAATGCTCCGATGGAACAAAAAAAGGTAGAATACATATACTTGGAACAAAGAATTATCAAGGACTTAAAAGGAGGGGACTAGAAAAAGCTCCTATCTGGAAATGTCACAAAATTTGCTAAAACTCAGAAATTTCCTAAACAAAGAAAGAATAAAAGTAAGTAAATCAAAGAAAAAACCTACCTGTGCCTAAAACTGCAAGATCTGCTAAAAATCAGACTTTTTCCAAGAAATGCAAAAATCGAAGTATATTCTGCGGCCTCTGAAAAAAATAGGTGAACCTTCTCATATACAGTGGGCGGTTCCAAAATTCTGAGGGGGGTTTTCAAATTGGAATATTGGCCTTAAAAATAGTGCTATGGCGAATAAAACACCATTTTTGAACGTTTCTTGTCTAGCTCTATCTATCCGTACCTACCAAAAAACCCAAAAAGAGCAGAAAAATTTTAAAAATTGAATTTTGGAGGTATTGTTGGGTATTTGCGTTTTCTTGTTGGGTATTTTGCCTTGGGGTGCATACTCCTCCCCAAACCCCCTACGTCTAGGTATGGTGTCCAATGCTTAATATAAAGCTTATAAAATAAATCTCAAATCTGCGTTTTTGCTAATGACTTGCAACTTAATTTATTCGATATTGTGGCTAGGTAAATATTACAAAAAGTTATATCCTATGATTATTTGCGATACCGCAACGAAAGACTGTGATTTCTACATAATGCATGCGTCCATTCAGTACTCTTCTGGCGTTTAATCCCCATAGACCACCCGGATTTTATTCCTGCCCATATAAACTGATAACCATTAGGCATGGGAGGTTAGGGGTATGCACCAGTGTTCAATCAGAACGTCGAAAATTGCCGTTTTTCCAAATACCATAATTACTATTTTTGACTCGAAAAATATCGCAACATGGCACTGCTCAGCTATGGCGATGTCTGCTTTTGCAGAGTGAGTGGTTCAGTTATCTAGCCCAATGTTTTACTTTGTGCGACAGGATGCTGCTTTCTTCTGCAGGCCGCAGAATATACTTCGATTTTTGCGTTGCTTAGAATAAGTCTGATTTTTAGCAGATCTTGCAGTTTTAGGCACAGGTAGGTTTTTTCTTTGATTTACTTACTTTCATTCTTTCTTTGTTTAGGAAATTTCTGAGTTTTAGCAAATTTTGTGACATTTCTAGATAGGAGCTTTTTCTAGTCCCCTCCTTTTACGTCCTTGATAATTCTTTGTTCCAAGTATATTCTACCTTTTTTTGTTCCATCGGAGCATTTTTTCTTGCTAGTTTTTACATATATTGCGATATAGTTGAATCAAATCACTCGTATATTAGCCCGCACTATATTCCTGTGCTTAAAAAATCATTTAATACGATTGAAGTAAACAATAAAACAGATCAAAACCAAGCTGTACCTTTTGAGTTCGAAAAAACAATCGTGAAATTACATTTTAGAATGACTTAGTTAGACTCATCCGCCTTATGAACTACTTTAACTTTTTAAAAATAGCTCAAATCGCGCAGGGACGTAACCAGGATTTTATTTGGGGGGGTCTTACTCCAGTGATATGCAATGTACATATATAGCCATAAATACCTACTATTTCAGTATACTCTTCAGTGCATGAGGTGCTATACATAGCATCCTAGTCCGTCATCAAGTGATATGACAATTTTAAGGCTGTTAAAGTATGGCCATAGTGCAAGTACGGTAATCCATTGAATTCCACAGAACCTAACTAACAAGCATTTGATACTTACTTGAAAAGCGCTTTACATAATGAGGTATTCTTTCCATAAGACTTGCTGCCGAGAATCTGCTTGAAAGTTTATTGAAATTCAGATTCAAACAAATAAAAAAATTAAAAGTCGATCCTCCGTTCATCCAGAGCGAATTCATTGATCACCTGATCTACGTCAATGCTAACGTTACGATGTATGCTAAGTAATGCTATACTTGAACATCGTTCCTGAGTCATCGAGCATCTCAGGTAGATCTTCAGCCGTCGCATTGTAGAAAATGTTCGCTCTGGAGTTGCCGTTGTTACAGGTATTGTGAGCAGAACCTACAAAACAAATACCTATGCATATTTTTAAAATAAAATATTTCATGAGGAAGTGTTTAGTTTATTTTACTCGACGCTTACAACAAATCAATAGCTTCAAAAAAGGCTTCTATAGTCTGTTTCACATAAGTTTGTGCTTTTATGTTCACGATTCTTAGATGTTGTAAACCAGAATTTCTGCAATTGCGTTAAATTGATCCATACTTATCTTACGCTATGGGTTTACATATAGAAAAATTCTTAAAATTCTTGCACCATGTTGTGTGAAACAGACTATAAATAACCTCTGTAATACAACTTCAGGTAGCAAAAATTAAATGGTTATCAAGTGATATCTGTATCTCATGTGAGCAGTCAGCTTCTAACGACTTAAATTCTCTGAAAAAAACTGAAAGTTTGGTTACATAAAACAGTCTATAAGCCTACACTTTTGCTAAAATCGATGTGAAGTGACATAAAAAAATTACGCGCGAAACTCTTTATATATTTGGCTCAAAATCGGAATTGCACATTGACAGAGCACTTGACACATCTTTCGGTAAATCATCCATACCTAAGCTTGAAAACTGTCTGCACCATGACCTGAGCTCAAAAAACTAAATAGTTAGTTTTCTGGACTCAAAAAGGCTATATAGCTCATTTTCTGAGCCCAAAAAGCTATATAGCAGTGCTTTTTTGGCGAATATGGCTATATAGCTATCAATTTTTCAAAGCTCAGGGCGGGGTAATACCCCCACCTCATCCTCCCCTATGCCCATATGTGGTGTACAGGCTAGCTAAAATAAAACTTGGACTGTAAGTTATAAAGGCTCATAAAACATTTATAGTCAAAACTGTCCAAGGTACAATATTCTCACATTCGTTTACATTCACATTTTTTCACAAACTCTGTCGACGGTTGTAAACAAGTCTAAATTATTATTCTTCCATGAAGTTAACTATGAAAATTTATTCAATAAATAAATGTTTTGTTTGTAATAATGTAACTCGGTGTCAAGAAGATCATATTATACTTTGATCTTGATTAAAAAGCTGCTGAATGATTTTTGAATATTCAAATCTCCATTCTGATTTTGAGTTCAGATGTTCAAAATCAGCCTTCTTACCTAACATATTGTGACGCGGAGTTCAGAAAAAGAAAAAGTGCAGTGCATTCTCTTGATGCTTGTTCACTTAATTCTACTGCTACCGAGAAATTCATAATAATGATTCAAGCATGTCTACTCGTAGGATATAAACTCAGCAAATTATTAAAATATTATTAAAATTAACCAGAAAATGTTTCCTCGTATATTTTATCGAACCGATTATCGTTCTGCAACGCAAAGTGCAGTTCACTTTATAAATTTTCAATCCGCCTTGAGATTCCAATCAAGTCAACAGCCACTTTTTGAATATTAAGCGAAACCGGAACGATCTCATGCAGTCAGATCTGACAGTATATGAATAACGAAGACAAATTCGAAATTCATTGCATTTATAAAGTCAGTAACCTTAAAAATTCAGATTATATGATGAATAACTGACGAACATATCAAATATTTAGTATATTACAGATTATAAAACGTGCAAAGACTAACTGCGTTTAATTCACATGATAATATGGGCATAAAAACAAGTTGAAAAAAATTACAAAAAATATATTTGAATGGTGTGAAGCGTTGGAAATCTTAAGATCTTATTTCAAAGAGACCTTATTTTTTAAATCTATCCGTGTATTATATGTTTCGAAATTTTTGGTCAAGAAAGTGGGGCGGCCTCTAACACTGATAATGGCCCTGGCTCTATGAATACCCACCGTGACTAAATCCTGACCAGTTGCAGATTGTTGTATTGCATGTAAGGTCGCAACAAGAGCCACAAAATTTTCAGTAAGCCGTTGAAATGCTTCATGGCGCTCTATCCAACTTAAATGGACAATAACTTTAAACTAAACCAAAATGAGAAGAAAGTTAAACAGCTTTTCTCACCGTGCTAAACACAACGTTGCCAAGGATCGACTACCGCCTAGCTTTTCAATATTTTGTTTTAGCAAAGACTCACGTTTAGGCGATTTCGAGAAATACAACGTGATTGCCTGCACTTTCGTAATAACGTAACTAAGAATATGAATATTTACGGCAGAATTTAGTGCAAGATTCAATATATGTGCTGAACAGTGCACATATAGAGCTTTTGGAAATTTTTGCCGCACTAAGCTTTGTATTCCACCAATATTGCCTTAAATAAAAAATTAACTATTTCAGAAAATTGAGATGCTTTACTTCTATGGCTTGCCTGACATTGCGGCTGCCCCATCATGAACACTGAGCACGCATATATTCTAAATTTATGCTACTTGATTCTAAAAATGTCAAAATAGCATCAGCTATTGTCCTTGCATTACTTGCTTCAAGGTGTACAAAGCCCAAAAATTCCTCCTTCACGTTGGCCTGAATTTTTAAATTTTGAATAAAGTCTTAAGCGGCAAAGGAAGCAAAAATATAGATTATCACTCACATTTTCGACATACCGTACTGAGATACTCAATATTGCTTTGTTGGACTCATCGGTACCCTCGTCAGCAAGAACAGCAAAACACTTGGCATTCCTGCTTCATATTATGTCAAAATAAAGCAGTTTTCACTTTTATCAGACTACCACAAATGCCTAACAAATCATTTTGAATCTTCGGTGATAAGTAGAAAGCATTCTTTGACATCGATCTTAATAAGCTCTGCAACGTTGCATCATTTCGTGTGAACACCAAAAATCTAAGCGATTCACGAAAATTTCCTCATTCACAGAGGCAGTGGGATCTAAGCGGCCATGGTCACGCCGCCCACGTAGTGCAATATTTTGTCGTGACAAGAAAATGAGCAGTTCGGTTACTAATCGCAATCTATAAATAAATAATTTTATGCCTCAGGGTGGGTAAAATCGAGAAACAAAAATGATGCATAAAATCTGGAAATGGAGGCATGAATGATTCTGCGACTCGTTTCCGTCGGGAGATTCTCTATTCAACCCTGGGATGTTCGGTGCAGGGAACGGGATTTCTTATGTAGAGCTCAAGGTTGGCCCGGTCTTAGGCATTTGGGGGCTCTGTGTGGAGAACCTATTTGGGGGCCCCTTAATCAGTGGCGATCTAGGATTTTCCCAAGGGGGCAGTGTGGTGATAGTGATAGTGATAAAGGGGTGGGCGAAAGCCCTTCACGCAGGCTAAGAAGCCCATTGTGTACCCCACGGAAACTTTTGAGAGCTAGTCGCACAAACGTTTTGAGGCTTTAATAAACCCCAAAAGTTGAGCAACAGGCTCCCGTAAAACTGCCGAGGGTTCAATATGTGGAGCATGGAAGAACCTAGCTCTCAACTTATCAAACCCAGGGCAGTGACAAAGGAAGTGGATAGAATCCTCTTCTGTGAGCAGACATTTAGCGCATTTGGGGTTGTCAGAAACCCCAATAGTACATAGCTGTCTGTTGAGGGGACAGTGTCCAGTTAAGAGACCTATTACTGTCTTAAGCAGCTTACGACCTAAGCTGATCAAGGAGCTGGCTATTTTCTTGCATGGCCTCTCCTTAAAGGATCTGGCCTGACGACAAGTCTATTGCTCACTCCAATATTGAACATGTTGTTCCCTGACCCAGCTGTTGATGTCAGCCTTAGCAACAGCTCAGGAGACAGCAACTACCGGTTCTGGGCCAACATGTTTACGTGCTGATCCCATTTTTGCAGCATGATCCGCAAATTCATTGCCCTCAATGCCGCAGTGACCTGGGACCCATAATAATTTGACATTGTTATACTGCGAGAGTTCTTGCAAAGCAAGAACACACTCGAGAACTAATTTTGAAGACACTTTTGGAGATAGAAGTGACTCCAGAGCAGATTGACTGTCAGAGCAAATAAAGATGTTTTCATTTCTGAGGGCCATCAATTCTCTGCTACGACAGCATTGCAAAATAGCAAGTATTTCTGCCTGAAAGACAGTACACATACTGCCTAAGGCAAAATACCGCATCTGTTTTAAGTTCTGGAAATAGATGCCCGCGCCTGAGGTATTCACAAAGCGTGATCCATCAGTGTAGCAGACAATTCCAGGAGGCGAGAGAATATCCACTCTAGATTTTTCCCAGTCATCCCTAGTGGGAAACTGAATGGTATAAAGTCTACCAAAAATAAATTTTGGTACAATGAAGTCACTTGGCATTTTGAGCACTGGCCTAATGGCCTTAGCCCAAACAGCATTGTGACCTACAACCTTGCCTTTTGCATTCCAACTGCCAGCTATGTTTAGTCGATATGCCGCTGCCTTTGCACAACCCTCCACAAAGATATGCAGGGGAGGCAGGTCCAGCAAGACTTCCATGGCTGCAGTCGGTGTGTGCACATGGCACTACAAATGCTGAGGCAAGCCATTCTATGTAAATGATTAAGCTGACATTTCACAGTAGACAAGTGTGCACGAGGCCACCAGATTAGTGCAGCATAGGTGATCATGGGTCTAATCACAGACACGAAAAGCCATCGCATGACTCGTGGTGATAGACCCCAGGATTTCCTTACAGCTCTACGACATTGCCAGAATGCATTAACAGCCTTCTGACATTTGACCTCTACATGATTGCGCCAGTTTAATTTTTGGTCCAAAATAAGTCCCAAAAATTTGACCTGGTTTGCACGTTGTAGTGGCATACCATAGAAAATTGGTGGTTTAAACCCATCAAGTTTCCGTTTATGAGTGAATAGCACCATTTCGGTTTTCTGTGGGTTCACAGATAGACCATTATGGTGACACCACTGTTCCACCTTGGCTAAACCACTTTCCATAAGTGAGGAAATGGTGTCAAGGAACCTTCCAGTAACAAGGATTGCCAAATCATCAGCATATCCTTGACTGTAGAGGCCAGACTTTTGAAAATTCTGAAAAGTTCGTCCACCACAAGGCACCACAGCAAAGGAGATAGTACACCTCCTTGTGGACAGCCTTTTGTGGTAGTAAAGATCATGCTGTCTCCATAAGAGTCAGTCATGATATGGCGAAATCTTAGCATAGCATCAATCCATTTAACAATGGTCTGATGTATGCCATGATTGGATGCTGCTTTGCAGATAGCATTGAAGGTTGTATTGTCAAATGCCCCTTCAATGTCCAGAAAAACGCCCAGTGTGAATTGTTTGTTGTCTAATGCCCGTTCAATTCTAGAAACTAGTTCATGAAGGGCCGTATCAACAGACTTTCCACACTGATACGCATGTTGTGTAACATGTAAAGGATGTTCCAGCAAGGGACCATCTCTCATAAAGCGATCAATTAATCTTTCCATACACTTCAGTAAGAAGGAGGAAAGACTAATTGGTCTGGAGGATTTTGCCAGGTCATAGGAACTACGCCCTGGCTTAGGGATAAAGATGACCTTTACTTGCCGCCAGGCTACTGGAACATAGCCAAGTGCTAGGCATCTTCGATAAATATTCACTAGGGGTCTCACCAGCATGTCCAGTCCTTCCTGCAAAAGGGCTGGAAAAATGCCATCAACCCCTGGAGTCTTGTAGGGTTCAAAGGACTTTACAGCCCAGCGAACCTTATCAGGTGTTATCACCCTGCAGGCCAGAACTTGGTCACCAAAGCCAGAAAAACTGGTTGGGCCCAATGTGTCCGGATATGCCTCATTTCCAACTGCAAAGCTGCTAGGAAAGTGAGTGTCAAGAAGGTGAAGCAGGGTTTCCCTTCGGTTGAGTGTATACTGACCCGAAGGTAGTTTTAATGAGCCAACTTCACCTACTTGAGGTTTACATAAAATGCGGCGAAGCCTAGCAGCATCCGACATTTTTCCAATGTTGGAGCAGTAGTCCTGCCAGCACAATTGCTTTCTAATGCGTATAAGATACTTATACTCCTGTCGAACCTTGCGGTAATCAGCCCAATCGGAAATTGATTGAGATAATTTCGCTTGATTCCAAGCTCTCCTACTTTTCTTACGGAGGTCTTGGAGCTCCCTATTCCACCAGGGAATAGGTTTGCTCTTTTCCCTCTGTAATGTGCAGGAGTTCTCATATGAGGATGTAAGTGCTTGCTGTACAAAGTCAACAGCACCCTCTACGTCCTCTTTTATTGAGCAACTAGGAGCCCAAGAACCCAAGCGACTACTAAGGTGCTGCTTAAAAGAGCCCAATTAGTGGACCTTGGATTCCTGTACAACCTAGAAGAAAAGGAATCAGCATGTAAAGAGAAGCGTATCTGTCTGTGGTCAGATAGAGACTCCTCTTGTGAGACATGCCAGTTTCTAATATCATTAGTGAGGTCGAGAGAACATAAGGTTAGATCAATAACCTCCTGTCTCTTTGCCACAACAAATGTAGGTTCGCTTCCCCTATTTAATAAAATTAAATTGGTTGAGGCTAAATATTCAGCAAGTGCAGTCCCACGTTTATTGGTATCGCTGCTGCCCCACAAGTTGTGGTGAGCTTTGGCGTCACACCCAATAATTAGTGGTATCTGCTTTTACTGCAGTAGTCAACCAGAAGAGAAAAAGCTCTACCTGGAGGTAAATGAGGAGAGTCAAAAGGCAGGTATGCTGATGTAACAATGATGTTACGCCAGTGCCCTGCACTTTTATAACTTTACTCAACAGACACCATGTCACGGTTGCTGAATTGTTGGAGGAGCACTGGGTAAAGTTTCCGTGAGACAAGCACGCAAGCCCTTGGTCCTTGTACCAGAGTCCCTACTAACACAGTATATAGTTTATCATTTAATCCACATACCTTGTTCTTATAGATCCAAGGCTCCTGGATCAATGCTAGTTTTGTCTGCAGTTTTGCTAGGCAGCGACTAAGTACACCAGTCGCACCTTGGCTATGCTGCAAGTTGATCTGGAACAATTCCAGTACTGACTGGGATGGGAGAGTACTAGTACCAACCATCCTAATCTATGTACAAATTATGCGCTTATTCCAACTTGGTATGTGTCATCAAAGTGACACGCCCAAGTTTGAAATAAGGCCTGAAGTCCAGCTGCTTAAGCACCTGGACCGATGGATGGTCCACTCCCAGGACAAGGAAGGTTTGACCTTCTTTTTCCTCCCGTTTGTAGATTCTCCAAAGGCCAGTGCACAAACCAGGGTTCTAGTTCTGCAGTCTGGAAAACACAGAGTCCCTGTCAGCTAAGCCAGGGAAAAACACTGTGAACTTGGTCAACTTGGGAAGTTCTGATTTGCTGCAAACGCGCAGATCAGCTCCTTCCCAAGGTGGATCGAGATTAGCTAAGGTATTCTTCAGTCAATCCAGAGTGAACTGATCTGCACATGTCATGTAAAAAACGCCATGTGACAGGCCAGAAGAGTGAAACCTTGGATGGGGTCTTGCTAGTGCTTGCGACCTGATCCAAGGCTGTAGTTAAGACAGCTGTGAGTGTATCAAGCTTATCAGCTGGAATGCCGCCTTCGCTGCTGAAGTCGACAATACCAACTTTTAGTGATTCCTCAACTGCTGCTTTATAACTAGAAGGTTTTTAGACCTTTTAGCTGGTTGTGTCAGGCTAGTGGGCGTGTCATCCTTAGGATGTTGCCGCTTGACCTCTTTGTTGGGCTTAGGAGTTGGGTGTGCAACAGCAATTGCTTGCTGTGCTCCCCCACTACTAATTGCCCTAGATTCTGAGGTAGCTGGGTCCTCCTGAGCAGTATTCTGCCCAGTGCCCCTGCTCGAATCAGAACCTGTAACTTCGGGCAGGTTAGTGCCAGATCCCTGGAGGGCTCTGGCAGCACGAGGCCTGCTTACGAAGTTTTGTTTCTGGGCCCCAGTGAGTTGCTTGCGCAAATTTATGGAGCCCAGTTTCTCCGAAAGGTTCTCCAAAGGAGTCCCTTTCGCAGGTGTTCCAGTAGCATCGCCCTCAACTGCCACCTGGTTCCCTATGGCAACTGAGGAGCCACAAGTAGCTTGACCACCAGTGATGCCCTGTGACAACACACCACTAGTTGGGCTGCAAGTAGCATGACCACCAACATTGCCTTGCAACGACACAGTGCTGGCTGGGTCTCCGGAGATTTTAGAACCCTCGTCTGCCGGATACTGAGGGCCGGTCTCTAATAACTCCATCATGGTTATAGAACAGTGAGTTGGTTCATGGCTGACAAACTCAGCAAGTTGACAGTTAGGGTCCCAGCAGGGCCCCTAGTGATCCCTTAATGGGCTCACCCTGCCAACTTCTGACGGCCACCAACCGCCAGACATGCCCAGTAGCCACTCAAGCCCTGGGGAGCAGCTCTTAGTCTGGCCTCTCAGCTAACTTCATTGAGGCACTCAAACCCCTCCACTACTATAAAGTGGCTGCTCATCGGAGGGGGCGGTGTGGTACCCTACCTTTTCCAAAAATCATCAAAAATAGGTCCGAAAATTTGCTCTTAATGCGCGAAATAGCGAAATAGCTTTACACTGTCTAAGTTTATTTAAATTCACTTTTGGTGCAATATTTATCCGAAAATCTCGAAATTTCTGACAATTTTATGCTGAAAAATCGTTAAATTTCTTCAAACTTAGCGAAAACTCGGTCCTAAGCGCCGAAAACTTTGCGAATTTGACTGAAATACATTTTGAAGCTTGATTCACTGCTCAGTTTTCTGCATTTGTAGTCTTTGAGGCCAAATGTCGAGAATATTTCTAAAAACTTATGCTCGAAAATATAAGAAATCGATGCTGAAATCTGCTCTTGAAATTGTTTTGAAAACAATTTTATGGGCGAAAAAATGGCTTCCTGATACCAAATGAAGTATAAAAATGTCACAATAAGGTATTACATATTTGGCGCGAAGCGCGGGAAATTCTTGAGAAAATTAGATCCAAAAATCATCTGCAATTCCATAAACAGGAGCTAAATAAGTTCATATTTCGCCGCACTTGGAAGTTTATCACGACTGAAAATCAAGAAAAATGCACACTCAGATAAAATACCTACTAATTTATCCTTGCTTGGCTTAACCGGGGCCCTATGCAGTCGCACAATAAACACATGCCTAGGATTGGGCCCATCCGGATTCATTTTTTGGCTAAATTTCTATTAACGGATTTTGGTTTCGAAAGATTTTGGCTTCGAATTATCACTTTGATAAGTCAACAAGTTTGACGGGTTAAGAAATTATGTAAGACTGAATATGAAAAAGTTTGTCAATGTGCACTAAAAAATTTTACATTTTGTCCTATAACTCCTATACTAGATGCGGTTGATTCCCAAAATTTTAGCATGATGTGGCACATAGATGTGACATATATTTGGCGAAAAATAAAAAAAATTAAAGGACCATTTTTTGAGCAATGAGTCTTCACGCAAGACCATTTATTCTGAGTTACACAATTGTTCTTGCCCAAAACTTTTCTTTTAGACCTTATATCTCGCAAGTAAGATAAGACCAACTCTCAAAATTTTAAAGGAATAATTTACTTAGTCTTATATCTTATTGGCAGAAGAATATGAAAGTTGTCAAATTTCTGATTGAACAGTGGCCCTTAGCGTAAGTGCAAGTTGGGTCATTCCATGTCAAGTGACCCAACGCTCCCAGTCGACCACCTTCAATCTGCATGAAATTTTGCACAGAAGTAGCCCCTGGTCTTAAACTAAACCGGGCAAAATATTATATCCTAATATGCCTTTGTCCAAAAGTTACAGGCTTTGGTATACATGGCCATCTTACAATGATCACGCGCATGCTCCATAATGCCTCCACTTTTATTGCTTGTTTTTTCAGTTTGGATATATATGACAAAGGATTAAATTCAGTTGACTAGGACAACTTTTTGTGCCAAATATAGTCGTGCAAATAAAAAAGCAATTGAAATCAAACTTGAATTGCAAATTGATGCCAAAGTTGAGCAAAAAAATCAGTTTTTCAAATGAAGACCATACTTTAAGCACAAATTACGCAATATGCTTGTATTTAAATCCATCAATAATTTTCCATAAAAGTAGTCTACATTAGTGTCTCTATGTGTGCTTAATTCCTAAAATTCAGGAGTTATGCTTCTAGAACCAGAGGATGGCAAAAATGCCAAAAAAATTTAAATGCAAATTTTACCCTATCTTCAGCAGCAAAAATCAGAATGTGAGTCATTTCTAATTTTTTTCTTTTTTGTTTTGTTTTAAATAGCATTGTTTCTTCTACTTAATTCATTGTTTTTCATCTTGTGCCCGGGCCTTGTGGGTAGAAAAACAGCTCTTATTCTCAAGGTTACTCCTCGCACGCAATGCATATATTGTGAGAGAATGTGTACTTTGCCTAGATTTATATTGAGCTTGTAATACAATAAAATAGTGATGTTTGACACCCTGAGAATATCTTATTGTGTATACTTCATTTTTGGATCATAAATTTTCTGGCCAAATTTAGCATCACTTCATGATGGACGGGTAAATACTATATAAATAAATACTAGATAAATACTAAATACACAAAAAGACATTCTTAGGGTGTCAAACATTACTATTTTATTGTATTACAAGCTCAATATAAATCTAGGCAAAGTACACTTCTCTCACAATATATGCATTGCGTGCGAAGAATAACCTTGAGAATAAAACTATTTTTCTACCCACAAGGGCTAGGCTAAGATGAAAAACATTGAATTAAGTAGAAGAAACAATGCTCTTCAAAACAAAAAAGAAAAAATTAAAAATGACCCACATTCTGAATTTTTGCTGCTGAAGATAGGGTGAAATTTGCATATAAACTTTTTTGGCATTTTGCCATCCTCTGGTTTCAGAAAGCATAACTCCTGAATTTTTGGAATTAAGCACACATAGGGTACTAATGTAGAATACTTTTAGGAAAATTATTGATGGATTTAAATACCAGCATCTTGCGTAATTTGTGCTTAAAGTATGGTCTTCATTTGAAAAACTGATTTTTTGCTCAACTTTGGCATCAATTGCAATTCAAGTTTGATTTCAATTGCTTTTATTTGCACGAATATTTGGCACAAAAAGTTGTCCTAGTCAACTGAGTTTAATCATTCTTCATCGGATTAAGGAGCATGCGCGTGATCATTGCAAGATGGCCCAGTATACCAAAGCCTGTAACTTTTAAACAAAAGCATATCAGAATCTAATATTTTGCCCACTTCAGTTTAAGACCGGGGGCTACTTCTGTGCAAAATTTCATGCAGATTGGAGATGGTCGACTGGAAGCGTTGGGTCACTTGACATGGAATGACCCGACTTGCACTTGTTAAGGCCACTGTTCAATCAGAAATTTTTACAACTTTTATATTCTTTTGCAAATAACATCATAAGACTAAATAAATTATTTAACCCAAATTTTGAGAGTTGGTCACCTACTTGCGAGATATAACGTCTAAAAGAAAGTTTTGGGCAAGAACATTATTGTGTAACTCGCAATAAATGGACTTGCATGAGACTCATTGCTAAGAAAGTGGTCCTTTAATTTTTTTTTATTTTTTGCCAAATACATGTCGAATCTAAATGCCACATTATATCAAAATTTTGAGAATCACCGCATCTAGTATAGGAGTTATGAGAACAAAAATGTGAAATTTTTCAGTGCACAAAGTCAAACTTTTCATATTTAGTCTTACATAATTCTGAACCCGTCAATCTTGTGGACTTATCAAAGCAATCACCCATAGAAAAATCTTGCTCTTTCATTTAAAAAAATTTGACCCTGATTTCTTGCGTTGCGAAGAAATTATAGTCATAAAAGTAAATCTACTCTTTTTTGACAAAAAGTGTCGATTTTTCAAACTTTGAGGTTGATGTTCCAAGCGGGAAATGGTTTTTGTACAGAACGCTTTGCACCATGTTGCTTAGAATTAAAAACTGTACAACATAAGTTAAAATGAGGGGATAGGTTATTTTTTGACTGTCCGCCGCCGGGGGTGAACGTTACAGAAATTGACTCTTAAGTAGATTCCGATATGTATATTGAAGGCTAATCGTTTGTAGTAGTACCTCTTCAACCTACATACCTAGTACATATGTGATTGCGGTCTGTTTCACACATGATTATAGAGCTTTTTCAAATGAATTTACCCGAAAGTACATAGTTAGGTACCTACCTACCTTGAAGCCTGATCGTTTGTAGTAATTAACCCTCGCATTCCCGTGTGTTTTTTGAAGTCGAAGGTTCCGGTGCTAGGACGCCGTCTAGCTTGGTTAAAATGTACCTAGTCTCACTTAAAATAGCAAATATTAGTATCATTTTGTGCGGTTTTTTATGCTCTTTCCGAATATGTTTGTTATTTTTCGTTTGAGTAACTTTGTAAGATGTTATAAGTAAAAAAACCGGTACTATACTTAAGCACAGGCATGAAGTGGACATGCATAAAATAAATTTAAATAGTATATTTTGGTTGACTAAAATATCATTTTAGGACTGTAGTAGCTGATTAAAAAGCAGAAGCCTACCAATCTTGTACTAATCATTGGCCAAAACTTTTTTTGTAATTTAAGTTTTTATGTGAAAATCATGAATATATGCTAATTTTTTAGGATGTATAATTTCATATACTAGCTTAAATATATCAAATGATGTAACTAGGTCTAAAATGAGGCTAGACAAAGTTTCATAGTCATACAAAACATACAATGAAATATATTGCAAAAAAAGTGATCGGCTTGGACGCCGTCCTAGTTCACGGGAACGCGAGGGTTAATGATGACTCAATTGCACTTAAGTGTTAATTCAGACTTTACTTAGCTAGACATTGTTGTGCGACCTTGATGGACAGGCAGTAAAAGCATGTACCCCCCACATGCTTACTTTTTGGAAAATTGGGGGGGGGTCTCGAGACCCCAGAGACCCCCCATGGTTACGTCCATGATCGCGCATGTGATTATGCGTCGGACTGTTGTTCGCGTAGTTTGTGGTTCAATTCTCACTATCCTACACTTTTTTCTTTTCGCGGGGATAGCCAAAGGCGGACCCCCGAGACTGACCCACGTAGGAAGGCCTCTAATGTTTAAGCATAGAGCGGACCTGCCAAAAGCGCGCACGACCCCCCTACATACTACTGCAGAAGTTTTGGTGTTTCTACTTATATTTTCAAATTCCATTTAACCAGATGCCATAACAATTTAATTCAAGAATGTCTTATTAGGAGAAAAAGATTTTTCTAGCACTACAATAAGCAAAACAGACGATTTACAGGAATTCAACAGATCAGCTCAGTGAGGGCAAGTGGCTGGCATCACACATGGGCGTGGGGGGTTTGGGGGTTATGCACCCCCTAGAAGTTGAAATACCCCCCTAGTGGTGTTTTTTTGCCATACGACCACTTTTAAGACCATTTTTTTACCTTTGAAAATTTTTTCCACCCCCCCCCAATTTTTTCACCCCCTCCCCCAGAATTTCGGTGCTGCCCACCTATGGCTGGCATCCTTCCATTTTTATTGCTCTAATTCCTACATAAAAAATTTAATTTAGGCATTTGGTCAGTGCTGGGACATACTATATACAGTAAGTGCTCTTGATAAAAAGATGTCGGCAGGAATCGAACCCGGGTTGCTTCGACGACATGGCGGACTTTTTACGACTGCGCTATGCAGGAATCGGCGAGTTTTCTTAACATATTGGTCTATTATGCTTAAATTGTTAACTCAAAATAAGCTGAATGCCCGATTTTTATCTGTAAGCTGATTGATCTGCTGGAATACCAAAATAAATCATGCCGCGAATAATGATATTGAAAAACACTTCTTTGCTAAATAGCTAAACTGACATCTAGCGACCTACAGTAAATTAAAACGTAGGGATTACTGTAGCCTCCGAAAAGATTCACTGGAAAAGCTCTCGGATAAATGAAACAGAATATATGTAGTTTGATTCTTTAATAATGCATGACAAGGCAAGCAACATATTGTCTACACCTCAGAAGGCCTCTTTCTTTATTCTCGAATGAAAGCTGCACTAACAAGGTCACAACAACATGTACATAGGTACGGGGTTTGGGAAGATTCTGCCACTAATTCTGGGGGATATAAAGATCCCTCTTAGCCCACGTGTATCAGGGACTGCCCGCAGATCAGATCAGCTTCACATCATTCAGGACGGAAAATGGTTTATTTTCAAAATTTTCGGTCTTAGATGTCAAAATCATGTCGTTTCTCAACGAATTTCCCTATTTTTGAAGAAATTTCGAAGGCATAACTAAAAATGGAAAAATTCTACAAAAATGGAAAAAACGGAAAATTAATCATTTCTTCGTCTTTTCAATCAAGATTCTCCTCTACTGAAAAGACTGACTTTTCAAATTCGAGAAAAATCGTCATCCACTTCTACTACAATGATTTTGGCGCAGATGGAAAATTGCCAGAAAATGGAAAAATAGGGTAAAACCCGTAAATGAAAAACGGACGGATTTTTTTCAACGGAAAATGGTTCATTTTCAAAATTTTAGGTCGTAGATGTCAGAATCATGTCGTATCTCACCAAATTTCCTTACTTTCGAAGAAGTTTTGAAAGAATAACTAAAAATGGAAAAAGATTCAACAGAAATGGAAAAAAACGGAAAATTGTTCATTTCTTCGTCTTTTCACTCAAATTTCTCTTTTGAATAGATTGACCTTGAAGATCCGAAAAAAATCGTCATGGACATCGATTACAACGATTTTGTCGCAGTTGAAAACCCGCTGGCAAATGGAGAAATAGGGTCAAACTCGTAAATGGTAAATGGAAAATTTTCGATTTCCGCAGTTTTCAACGAAAAATGATTAATTTTCAAAATTTTCGGTCGTAGACATCAAAATCAAGTCGCTTCTCACCAAATTTTCCTATTTTCGATGAAATTATGAAAGCATAACTAAAAATGGAAAAAATTCTTCCAAAATTGAAAAAACGGAAAATTGTTCATTTCTTCGTCTTTTCACTCAAAATTCTCCCATTTTGAAAAGATTGACCTTCTAGATCCGAAAAAAATCCTCATTCACTTAGACTACAACGATTTCGTCGCAGATGGAAAATCGTCTCTATAATGCAATATACTGTAGAAAATTGCAAATATAGCACTAGTTTAAACCACTTTTTAAACCACTTTAAATACCACTTCTAGTCTAAATTTAAATTTAAATTTGTTTTATTCAACTTTGAGGTTTTAGAAAAAATTCAAAGTGCCTACAAAAGTATTTTAAACTAACTTTTAAACAAAAGTGTTTTAAACTATATTCAACATTATATCGGTTTGCCATTCTTTTGCCGCATTTCTGCATCACAATTTTGGCTCGATTAATGCGGATTAATTTCAAGGAAAAACCTCAAAGTTAAATGGAACAGACTTCAAATGAAACGAAACGGACTATAGGCATAGGTGGGCAGCAACGAAACTCTGGGGGATGACAAAATTCTTAAGGGCCAAAAAGGTCGTATGGCGGAAAAACACCATTTTCGACGTTTCTCATCGAGCACTATCTAATGGCATCAAAAAATTGCTAAAAAGCAAAATTTTCAGAAATTGAATTCTGGTGGGTATTTTGAATTCAAGGGGGGGTATTTCAACTTCTGGAAGGGTGCATACCCCCAAACCCTCCCTCCACCCGCGCCCACGTATGACTATAGGTACCTTAGGTAGGTACTTATTTCAGACAACAAATCTCAAACCATCAGACTGAAAATCAAAATACAGCAAGTATTGTCATTTCCATTTATAGTTTGTTTCATTGAGCTCTGTGGTTTTTGAAAAAATTTAAAGTGATCACAAAACTGTTTTAAACTAAGACGGTAAATATGATATTCTACAATATAATGTGTCACATGGAGACATATGCAATTGCTAAGCTGCATTACTGCATCAAAATTTTAAATCACTTTTGTAGCCTAATTCTTGTGGAAAAATTTAAAAGAAAACCGCAGTTAAATGAAACTGACTATAGTCGCGTTCACTTCATTTAATCTTCATAAATTACGCCAAAAAGACTAAAGTCCGTTTCACGTAACGTCGATCGACAGTAGGTCACGGTTTACGATAACTGCATATCAGATCAATGTTATAATGTCTATCTGTCAGCTTATTGTAGGAGTTAGTTTAAAATTTATGACTGAAGTTGTCTGAAACAGTCTAAATATAAATCAGTTACAATTTGAGAAACTTCATCACTTGGCTCGATATATGAGCCGTAGGATAGGGTACCTTCCTACCTAACAATTCTCTTGTAGATACTACTTATTTAGTTTACATGACTGTTGCAGTCTTTATAAGCAGCTTTTTAAAATAAAACAGACTACAAACGCAAACGAAAGCAAAATATTTGAGTACATGCCACGATACGAAATAATTAGGACCACACCTGGGTGTGGGGTAAGTTTGGGGGGTACGCAACTCCCTCCGGAAACCTGAACACCCCCAGAATTCTATTTTTGAAAATTATTTTTGCTTTTTTCACCTTATGCCAATAAATAGAGCTCGATGAGAGAAGTTGAAAAATGGTGTTCGTTTTGCGTACCATCATTTTTGAGGCCCTTTTTTGATCTTCGAAAAATCTTGCATCCGCGCCCCCAGAATTTTATTCGTAGGGTAGGTAGATAGGTAGGTAGGTATAGTCTAATTCATTTGACTTTGAGCTTTTTGAAAATAAATTTGAAGAAACATCACAAATAGTTTTAAAATAATACAATAAATATGACATTCTACAGTATGTCAAGTCATATAGAGACGTATTCTTGTCTTAAGCCGCATTAATGCATCGAAAGTTTAAACCGCATTTGAAGCCTGATTCTTGTAGAAAAACTCCGGAGAAAACCGCAAAGTTAAGTGAACCCGACTACAGGCACCTACGTACATGACAAATTAAGCAATACGTGACAAAAAAACATTGGACGTGATATGAACAGAGCTTAGTTGCAAAGTTAAGTATGAATATTTATGTAGGTCGGTACATCTACTATATATTTGTAAAAGTTTGTTTGTATGTATGTTTGTTCGGAGTTGGCTCCGACTCCATAATAGTTGGTGGGCTGACGTTTTGGCCCGTAGTCGGCCTACCGGGGCAAGGAACCTTAGCGATATTTAGAATCGACCAATCACAGCCGTTCGCCCTGCACAGTAGTGAAGCGGACTATGTCTCCACGCTATAAGTACAGGCGATTTCGGGAGACGACCGTTTTATCGGGATTTTTTTCAAAAATGGGCCCTATCTTATAGCACAGGGCATATTACACCGTCTCCTATCTTATAGCACACGTATATCTTATAAATAGCTATAATCCTTTGCTAAAATGAACAAAAATTTTCAAAACATTAAAAATATGGTTTGACCAAAAAAAATTTTCCAAAACATCTCAAAACATCAAAAATATGGGTTTGATCAAAAAAATTTCCAGAGCATCCCAAAACATCAAAAATATGATTTTAGCTGAAGAATTTTCAAAACCATTCTGCAACGTCAAAAATATGGATTTGATATAAAACCAATGATTGACAAAAAAATTTTAAAAAAATCTAAAAAATCAAATATTGTTTTTACCAACAATTTTTTTAAAAATATCCCAAAAACATCAGAAGTCCCGAAAATATCAAAAATACAAGAGACATCTCAATTCCAAATAGCTATCAGGCCTTAGTTCAGCCAGGGCAGCGCCGGACAGCTCAGCTAGTATTTCATAAAAGCAGGCAGGATATCATACAGCAGCTTGACCAAGCAAATAAGGTCTCTTCTGATGTATCATACTCCAATTAACGAAGGCAGTCTCTTCTTCCTGAAACAAAAGATAAGAACTCAATAGTGCACAAAAGTACTTGGACCCAAGCGTTTTTTTGTAGGGGTTTGCAAGGGTTGCCCTCCTCCCCCGCAGAATGGCTGCTGAACCGCAAGTGACACCGACTCTCAGAATTAACAAATTTTTGGAAAAATTGTACAGTGTTTTTAAAGCGTTTCCAGCTAATTTTTGGCTCAAGTCTCAAATTTGCGACACTTCGCGCCATATACACATGTTTAGTCTATACTTTGTTCAACTTACCAATTTTTTTTAAATTTTTGACATGTTTTTATGTTCTAAATATAAAGAGCATTAGCAGAAAAACAGTAGAGGAATAGAGATTCCCAACCCAAAGTCGGCCATCGCCCGTCACCCCGATGACCTCCAAAGCCAGAAAATTTACCATCGCCCATAATTTTTGGAGAGAAACTAGAATTTTCGTACCATTATATGTTTGCTTATGCATGTTAGAAAATCTATGCTCCTACGTTATGTCTTAATTTTGATTGTGCCTATTCTACAAAATACTGGATTACAGAACAAATGGCTTTCGGTTAAAAAAAGAGCGGCTAGCCATAATCATTGCATTGGTTCAATTCTACATAACAGAAGTTTTATGCATTCGAGAACAACCATCTGTTCACAAAAAATAAAAAAATTGAATAAACAGTAAAATAACTCGATAAGATAGACAGTCAATCGGTACGTATTGCCATACGCACGTTCAACACGAAAGAGTTAGCCAAAAATTTTGATGGTGAACCATTTTGCGTTGAAAATAACAGAAATGTAAAAGTTTTCCATTTTCCATTTACCGTTTTCCATTTCCGGATTTTACCCTATTCTTCCCTTTTCCGGCGATTTACCATCTGCGACAAAATCATTGTAGTCGAAGTGGATGACGATTTTTTTCGAATCTGAAAGGCCAATCTTTTCAAAAGGGAAGAATTTTGAATGAAAAGACAAAGAAATAAACATTTTTTCGTTTTTTCCATTTTTGTAGAACCTTTTCCATTTTTAGTTATGCTTTCGAAACTTCTTTAAAAGTTAGGAAATTTGGGGAGATACGACATGATTTTGACATCTACGACCGAAAATTCTGAAAATGAACCATTTTCCGTTGAAAATAAAGTGAATGGAAAATTTTCCATTTTTCATTTTCCATTTCCGGCTTTTACCCGCATTTCCATTTTCCATTCTCCATTTTCCGACTTTTACCCATTTTCCATTATAATATATAATAATAATATTTTATTAGCCAATTGTAAATGTTGACTTCCGCACTGTACCTACTGAATCAGCACAGATACGGACGAGACTAACATTTGCCTTTCGGGACTTACGTAGATAGATACCTAAGCTGCTCTTAGCGCTGGTCAGATTCGCGTAATCGCGGGGCAACTTCGAATCTATTGACCCTTGTAGACCTACGGCTTCGATTCCCTCGGTCCTAATATTGCTGACCGAAACCTCATCTCAGCAGCTACGCCCTAAATCCTAAATGTACCTACCTAAAATCCCGGAATACTCGCGAGGTCAGTTGACCTATCTCAACTCAACTCAAGTCGATAAATTAACTTATTTTCAACCAATAATCGCTTTCTTGAAATGTTTTTGGTTCCTAATATGTATAGCATTTCGAAATTTGAAAACAACACCAACGAGCTCTTAACTGATCAGTCATCATAAATTATTAAATAAGTTTTTAGCTAATTTTTGGGTAACGAGATATAGAATTTTGACGAAAGAAATGATCAGAAGTTATTTACCCTTTCCAACTCCTCAAAAATCCAAGAAGTCCTCGTCGATGGCAGCCGGCCTACCTCACCCTCGATATAATAAATCCCTGGGTGGGTTTTCTAATTTAATTACAGAATGTACACCACGGCTAAAAGCCGGGAGACGCAAAATATCACTAAAAGATAACACGCACCAAACGACCAAATTCGTCAAACGCCAACTAAGTATCCCATCACGGGATGACTACAGTATAAAGACATTAAGATAACAAATTATCATTAAGCTAAAATTACTTTTTACGAATTAGAATATTCTAGAACTTTACAAGCGATAACGTAGATAAGATAACTGCTATTAGCATATACATAATTCTATTTTACCGGACAAAGTATCTAATTGATTTTGTATTGAAACATAGGGATTTAATTGAGAACTGAAGGCATAACCACGAGCTCACACATCACACGGATGGCTACTCGAAAATGGTTATGAAACGTGTAACAGTAGTAGTTACTTATGTTTTTAAGATGGAAATTTTATAGATGTAGCTGCACTGCATGTTAATATGTTCTTGCAAGATAGGTATTTAGTCAATTTTGCTTATTTTTGCTTAAAATTACACAGAAATAGAAATGCATTCGCTTTGCAGTGTTTTGAAGATGTTAACCTAGATTTGAAAGTCTCTCAAATGAAATTTCTCATGTGAAAAGTTGAGGTTTTGGACACTGTAAATTTAGCTCTAGAGCAAACAATGCTTTTATACAGAGCCAAATATCCTATAAGGCGTCTAGCTATGACAAACTTATACCTTTCAAATCTTCAAATCCTGCTAAGGAAACGCCAAATTACACATTGTTCACTGGTCAGCTACCTAGACGTATTGTATTTGCTTGTGTAGAAGGTAATGCCTATCGAGGCAACTTGTCAAAATCGCCATTTAATTTCAAACCATTCAGCATATTTGATGCAAAAGTAACAAAAGTAACACTGTAAAGTAGTGCAAAGTGTAAAGCAGTCCATATCCCCTCTTTATCCCCTTCTTATCCTATTTACCTTTTCCCTAGCCCCTCTTGACCTAAGCCCTTTTTCTTAAAAGTTTAAAAAGCACAGGTAGCATTAACAAAACTTAGTGGCGCTAATGTGCCTCAGAGGCGCTAATGAATCCTCTTCAGACCTCCGTTGGAAGTTCCGGAACTACCCCTTCCCCAGGAACAACTTTTCGAAAAAGTTCCAGAGTTACAACTTTCCCACATAGACAACTATATTTTGGGCGAATTACCAAGAGCGCACTCAGGGCGCATCCCTTAGCCCCTTTTATGCTATAATACAGGAAACACAAGAAATAAGTTCCCAAATCTACTTCCGAAACTCTAAAGTTCCGGAACTGGTAGCAGGCTATACTACTCAAATCGCAATTATGATTTTATCACAGGAGGTAATAACGGTAAGTTCCGTTGTTCAAGCGTTGCTTATCTCATTGAAGAAATTTTAGAACCAGTGTCGATAAGCGCATCTAATTCAAAATTTTTTGTGTTTTAGTAATTTGCAGAGTAATCGGAATAAATGGATGATTGCCTGAAATGCTCTTTTCACTTATTTCTGTTAATGCGTTAAAATTCGAATATTTTCTTGATCTTTGTTGTACAACGGCTCTAAAGCTTGAGTTGACAGCTTGAAAATATATTAGCTGGATAAGGTTGTTCGGATTTTTCTTTTCGAACCGTTTTAGAGTCAGAGGGTTTAATTTGAGCTGATGAACACAGATAAGTTGAGGTTGGAACCTGATTTGATTTTCACCTGATTTGATTTTCACCTGATTTGATTTCAGAACTCGCTAAGGTTTTCTTCCTATTTAGATTTTTGCATTTTCTACGTTGTCGGAAAGACAGTTGTGGAATGCAGCAAGAACACATTTTTCGAAAAACTTTGCAGCGGTAACAATGGAATAAGGTATAATAAAAAATTATGATAACAATTAAATATACAACAACATTAACAACAAGCTGAATGGGTCCGAATGGCAGATTATCTGCAAAACCGAAAATAGATTGAGAAGCGTTTATTAAAATATTATTAATTAAACCAGGCACACTTCTTGAAGCTTCAAGTAATAATAAATCAGTTCCACGAAATAATTCAGAATGTATTTTAGGACTGAGAGAAATAGGAGCGGTATAGTTTGATAAACGTTAGATCTGTTTTTTCAACATTCGTGTTTCTGGACATAGAACTTTTTATGAATGATAAGGAATATAAAGATTCACTTATACGACTGTCGTAATAAATAGGTGGTGAATCAAACGTGTAACTACTGTGATTTGAGTGCCAAACGATTTTTAAAGGAATTTGGCTAACATGTGCAGTACCTAAGCTTGTAAACCATTGCTTATTACTGAAAACCAATAAGACGTTTTGTGCAGTCTACAAAGGGCTTTGCGGGTAATAGGTCCGTACCGCCAAATGGAGAAAACTAAAGTATTTTCCATGCAAAATTGGCAATGATTGATAACAGGTATTATTTACAGTGTAATTCCAAAAAAATTTGATTAGGAACGATTTTCACACATTCCCACATTATTAGAGCATTTCCTCAAATAAAAGGCGTAAATGTCATTCCTTTTTGCAGGGCTCGCGCTCTCTACGTTGGTACTAGGTGGAGTAGCTGCCAAACCAGTTGCAAATACCTAGCTGCGGATCTACATAATTTAATCCAAATATTCTCAAAATAAACTAATTCAAAATCTCGGATTTTCTCAAATAAAAATTGAAGTTTTGCATTAATTGGATCAGAACTGGAAAAAGTCAGGTTGAAATAAGTAGCATAATGACTCCTTGAGCTGTTTCAAACAAACTTTTTGACCGGCAGCGAGTCGATGCTAAGGTGAATGCGCCTTAAATGCGCTCAACGACTATAAAATAATAATTTAATTCAGCTTCGAAAGTTCCAAGATTCGTAAATTGGAATTTTTCTTTAAACTTGTTTCTATCCCAGATGACTGTGGTCATCTGATTAAGAGAGAATGAATCTTGAGGTTTCCATTCTCCAGTATCCCCTAAATCTGTTAAAATAGTATGTGCGTCGTAGGAGGAAATAGTTTCGATCTCCATTAAAAATTATTTTGCAAATCACAGTGATCAGAACAGCACCAGACAAAGGTAACATTTAACGGAAAATTGGTTGTGACCACACGTGGGCGTGGGGAGGGGGTGTGGGGGTATGTAACCCCCCAGAAGTAGAATATGCCCCTCCTCCAGAAATCAAAATACCCCCCACAGAATTCAATTTTTGAAAAATTTTTCTTGCTTCTTTATCGATTTTTGATGCCATTAGATAGTGCCCGATGAAAAACGTCGAAAAATTGTGTTTTTTCGCCATACGACCACTTTTAAGATTATTTTTTACCTTTGAAAACTTTTTAACCCGCTCAGCAATTTTTTCACCCCTCCTCCCCTAGAATTTTGGTGCTGCTCACCACACCTGGGTGCGGGGGGTTATGGGATATGCACCCCCACCGAGAAACCATAATATCCCCACCAGAAACCAAAATACCCCAGAATTCAATTTTTAAAAATCTTTTTCGTTTTTTTCGCAATTATTTTTTGATGCCAATGGATAGTGCTCGATGAGGAAAGTCAAAAAATATTGTTTTTCCCGCCATAAAACCATTTTTAAGGACATTTTTTGACCTTCAAAAAATCATGCAATCCCCCTCCACAGAAGTTTTTTCCTGCCTACGTATGCTGCCCACCTATGGTTGTGACCAAATGTTATTATAAATTTCATGTGATGTTTCGAATTAAATTCTCTAAATTTCCAGGTGATATTAAATGCAGAAACAGAGGTTGGCCTTTGATCTAGCGTTTCAGAAACTACGCCTTTAGATAAAAAAAACCAACGTTCGTGCAAAGTGTTCGTTTTCTAAAATAAAATTGAACGCAAAGACTTTTATTTTCCAAGTTTTCAGCTTAAATACAATGCATTTTTTTCACAGATATGGGGTGACCCGATCTTTTAGTCCCACATATATAATAAATATTTGTTGATTTTTCAGCTGAGGCAGGTGGAAACACTGATAATAAGGATAATATGATAAAGAAAGAAACACTTTATACAGGCGCCATAAATTCATAATCATATTTCCTCATTTCTAAACTGTGCATAATGGGATACATTTTACAAAACTGACTTATCAGTGGAATGTGGTGAATCGCGGCATCCCAGGTGCGTACAATGCAATTCTCCGGGGATCCCAAAAATAACTTTTAGATTCACAAAACTTCGTACCACTTTCAGGATTACCACCATCAAAATTATCAGGATTACTATCGAAACCTTTACTAATAGGTTCGGACCGCATGCAAAACATAGTCCTCATGGAGGGAATATCCATTTGTTTGGAATAAGCCTGAAAAAATTCTGGATCATCACAAATCAGTGGTTTAAAATTTAGGTTGTAATTTTCTGTTTCCGAGCGATGAGACAATAGATTTTTATTTTCATCTGAAATTTATTCATACTTACCCGAATTCCCCACATCCTCCGCATGGCTCGTTGTCGCTAATTGCACTCTCGCCCTCCTGTCTACACAGGGTCTGTAAATTAGTGGATATCCTTGATTTCTGCTATTATCACGAAACTGGCTCTAATTATTTGAACAAAATGGTCGAAATTTAGCTTATCATTCCGCTGATAATTGTAACGCGAAAAGTTTTGAGACCTTTTTTGATTCATTTGACCCATCAAAAAATTTTGAGGCCTATTTATATCTAGTTGACCGATCCTTCTCCTAGAGACAGCCTGAGCATGTCCCGGTGTACCGCTAAAATGACGTATAATAACCCCGACAGGGTTCGAGACGCCTTTCGTGATCTTATTGGATATCCAATACTCTTATTAAACATTCCCGTCCTACTATCCTGACGTTGTCGGTAATATGAAATTTGAGGTTTTTAAACTTTCTGCAAATTATCACGATCATTGGGATTATTTGAGAATGTAAACTGGTCAGGTTGCCTACTAAAAGATAATCCTAGCGTTCGTTGATTTTTAAATTTAATTTAGGGGTTGCTGTATATCGTGGAAACTGATTTGACAAAAGATTTATGTTATAAATTTGGTTTATTTCTTGTTTGTATGCTTCTATTACAGCTTCTTCGAAAATTTTCAGTGATGCGTTTCTGACCCAGATTCGTAAATTAGGCAAAAGTTTCGTAATAAAATGACTTCTTATGAAATCGTTATCTACATATCCCGTCCAACCAGGTGGGGCACGTTAAGCCAGGTGTCTTAAGTCAGATGCAAATTTTTAAACAGATTCACTTGGAAGTTGAAATCGAGCTACAAGTTGGTCACGTTTTATATCAACATGTTGATTTTCTGGAAATCGTTCAGCTAAAAATTGAGCTTATTCATTCCAGGTATTTGGCTGACGTCGTTTTCACGATACAATGAATAATTTCGAGGTTTTTGAACTTTCCAGATCGAACTAGAAGAATACAGGACATGAAACATAGCTCATTAGAAAGAACTTTAAACAATCTAGCTATTTACCACAAAAATTTTGAAATATGTCAGAGACTCACAAAATAGTACCTGAAAATATTAAAAGCTGCAGTATGACAGCCTTCCTGGCAGCCGTATTGAAAAACTAGAATTCTTCAGTAAATCTGACAAATATGATATCATTCGAACGAGCTTTTTTGGGCTTTCTAAAACAAGCTTAAACAATTAAAAATATAAAAAATAGCGCGAGTAAAATGCATACCTTACGGGAGCAGCCATATTGGAAAAGAATTGATTTGAAATTGCAGGACGAACTATTCAGAAACACGACAAACAAAAAAAAGTGGAATTTAGAGCACAAAAATGATTGACTATTTTGCTATTTCCCAAAATATGATACTCGACCTGTATACTGTAGTGACAAAGCGAAGTTTAAGCACTTTGGCGGGCCTAGCATACTCTAGACATAAGCTAGCTATACTTTTTTAGCAAAATAGTTTTATTTTAAAATTGTCCATCTTAAATACTTAATTTAATAGAAATCCGTTTTGTGCTTATCAGCTTTTACCGACTGTCACACTCTAGGCATTTTTTCATGGACTATGTTTTGAGTAAGCTGCATGAATTGTGATCATTTATTGCATTTATTTTATTAACAAATACCAGTAGATCAAAAGTTGTATGCATAAGTGTTCTCAAAATTCTCATATTGTGTGAAAACGACGTAAAATGTTTGAGCAGCGTCTTTAAGGTAAATAGACAAAAGTGAAATTTTTCGATCGAGTTGAGAGGCTCCAATTAATACTTCTAAATTACTACATTTTCTCTCCCAGGTAAACCAGCTTCTATCTCCATCACGGTCAAAAGAACTAATTGGTGGTGGTGATGCAAATGTTACAGGTCCTTGTTCATATAATTCTTGAAATCTAGTAACAGCTTGTTGTAAAAGTGCAATATCTTGAACATCATCCATGATTTCGTCCCAAAAATTTTTTCAGGTGAAAAAAGAAAATTTAGATCTGTATTAGAATCAGATTTTATATTTTTATCTTTAACGTCTGAAGTTTCGGTTTTAATTTTGGGCATTACGAGATTTTCTGATAACCTCCATAACAAACAACTAGATGATCGTAACTTACGCAAAGGTCCTGTTCTTAGAATTTTGTTCTTCGCATCGTTTATAATCTAATGAAACTGGTCAGAGAGCGGCTTGGCCGTAATTGTTCACGGGCCAGAAAATGCAGGTATGTAGCTATCGGTTAATTGAATTGAATCAATATGAAGCCGATTTTATTAGGCGTGATAATAAAACAGGTATGTAATAGTTTCAATTTTAATTGCGTGTCAATGAGCAGATATAATATAACGTTGCGCTACACATTCGGAAATCATACATTTATTTCGTTGCACAATTTAAATCGCCGGAAAATCTAGAAAAACAGAGAGCGAATCGAGACAATTTCGAGTACAAATGAAGAAAGGTGAGCATGCATAACTTTTAATAATCTTGTTCATCGCGCACTTTCGTGTTATTTTTTTAGTTAATGACCATTGAAATTAAAGGTGGTGCGTTATATAGGCAATTGCTTGTATTATTAGGCATGCAGACATAAGAGCGTGCGACATTAGAGCGCGCTAGGGCGCCGATATAAAAGTGCAGTTTGTATTCTTCAGTTTTCAATTTGTGGTGACAGCAATTGCTTGCGGATTCAGATTGTGCTAGACATGGGCTAAGCCTAAGGCATAAACAGAGCTGAACTTGCTCCGATCGCTTTGCTCGCTCCGCAAGTTTTGCTCCATTTATCTCAGGCTTAGCCCATGCGCTGGCATCAATGTGAATGCACATGACTAAGCCTAAGCCTAAGACATTGGTAATCACGCTCACAATCCCCCGATGCTTTAGAGACTAATCCGGAACATTTCCAAAGGCAGGCTTACTTTTTGCCTATTCTTAAACATATGAACTTCAACAGTCTGTAACTCGGTCAATAATGTCGACCGCCACCAAATTCTTCCAAATATGAATTGCCCACCCAAAACTCAGTTAGTAAAATGTCCTTGTCGTTACTTTTGAGCACTTTCCAATCTTCTCTACTGAGCCTAAATAAATCAAAAGTCTGTTCATTGCGTTACATAACAAAAGAAACCGCATGCATTTATCACTACCTGATACCGAAATATTTATGCTTAGGTAGTTAACTTCGCCCCCTTAGCATTAAAAATTTGTAAAGTTGCGTGAAAAACATCTATTATACCTGCGCTCTAATGTCGCGCGCTCTGATGTCGGCTTATCATATTATTAGGTAAATAAAATACGCAGAGCATAAACATGAAACAGGATGATAACATGCAAGGCAATACAACGGATGAATAACCAATATTCAGAATAACGTAACATTTTATTTTAGATTGAAGAATTGTAAAAGTCAAGTGGTAGAAAGGTAATGTGCTACTTGACGTCAAAGAAAACTGAGAAATCGGCGATTTCGGGTCTTCGAGCAGATCGGAAAGATAGATAAAACGAAAAACAGGAAAACTTGAGTGTCACGAACTTTAGAAAAAGCTGAATATTATTCGTCATGTGATGAGCAGGAATACAAATAAGTTTAGAACGTTGATTAAAGAGCATTAGAAATATGAAGCTATATTCTTTACATAAGCTTTCTAACTGTTTCATTTTGGCCTTTGGTTGCGTTTTACCTGCTAGCTGCAAACTAAGAGCTATGCCCATACGTTTTCTTGGGGTGGGGGCACACCTGGGTGTGGGGGTTTGAGAGAGTATACACTATCTGCGAAACCAAAAAACCCCCCAGAAACCAAAATACCCCTCCCTCAGAATTCAATTTTTGAAATTCTTTTCTCGCTATTTTTTGATGCCAATGGATAGTGCTCGATGAGAAACGTCGAAATATGGTGTTTCTCCGCCATACCACAATTTTTAAGGCCAATTTTTGACCTTTTAACAATCTTGCACCCCACCCAGAATTTTGGTGCCGCCCGCCTATGGGTGGGGAAGCTCTGACCTCTCAAAAAGGCAACTGATCATCCACGAAATAGCTGCAACCCCACGAGGTTGTGGTGTTTGAGGGTCTTGACCCCTATTCCCCCTCTCCCCCATCGATAATCTGACAGACCCTTCCAAATCGGTAGACCCCTCCGAATTAAATTTCTGGTGCTATTTTTGGCAGTTTTGCCTCAACGGAACCCCTCCCTGGATATGGTCTCTGCTCAAGTATGGCTGCGGCGACCTAGAATTGCCGATTTTTTTTTTGAAAAATTGTACAAAATGTGTCTTTAAAGCGTTATTGGCTCATTTTTGGCTCAAAAGTCTCAAATTTTCGGCATTTGGCTCCATGCACACATTGTTTTGCTGTATTTTGCTCAATTTACTCGATTTTTTCGAATTTGTTGAAATCTTTTATTTTCATACTTAGAAAGAACGAGTATTGTCCGAAACGTAAAAAACAGCGATTTTGACGTGTACGATCGTGTTTTACCTAAAAAAGATTCGTTTTTAAAATTTTTGGGACCTGAGTCCCCCCAGAATTCTAATGGTCTCAATGTTGTACATGTATGGGAGTCACGTCGAAAAATTGGCAGTAAGGAAATTTTTACAATTTCTGAAGACTATTAGCTTTCATAAACCGGTCAAAAAGCAGAAACCAGTGTACAGCGTTTTAACCTGAATTACCAGTACAAATATCGGAGGTTGAGTTCGATTAAAAAATAAAGGTCTATGATTTTGCGTTGCTATTTTACGAGCATACGTGCGCAGCACCAAAATTCTGTGGGGGTGTAAGATTTTTCAAAGGTCAAAAAAATGGCCTTAAAAATGGTGGTATGGTGAAAAAACACCATTTTTAACATTTTTCAACGAGCACTATCCATTGGTATCAAAACATTGCGAAAAAAACAAAAAATTTTCAAAAATTGAATTCTAGGGGGTATTTTCGTTTATGAGGGGGTGGTCGGCCTTCTGGGGGTGCATACCCCAAAACCTCTACGCCCAGGTGTGTTTACGAGTATTTAGTGTTCGTTAGCAAGAATCTCAGTGCTGGCTCCAAATAATTTTTGGATATCTTTTGCACGCAAGCATACTCATCGACTCGCGGTTGACTTAGAAATAGGCTTAGGTGTTTAGTGCGACACTATGCCGTTATACTACAAAAACATGGAATTACTAAAAAATGATCTGTCAGTCATCGTGTACAGTACAAAATTGTCAATAAAATAACGAGTGGGCGGGACGAAGTGATTGACTTTGTAGCTTAGTGTAAAAGGCTATAGATTCACGCGCAAATGTCGTGTGCTTCTTTAGTCTTAAGCTTGAAGCTTCGCGTGCTTTAATGCCATTTTGCAGTTTGCTAGGTGTCGTTTGAAGTGCAGAAGGTAAAATAGCTCTGATGCTTTTGTTTGATTAAGGAATAAAATTAGCGGTCTATTATATTTGCACAGCTTTTTGAAAGGCGTGTAGGCGTCACTTATTTTGGGTCTGATGTACGATCTAAAGTATAGGTAGCCTTTTGCTAACATTTAGTCTACGTGTATGATCATGTTAAAATTTTCTATATTATAAATTTCTATTACAAAGCCTGATCTGTGTAAGTGTCAACTTATTTACCTTGCTAGTTTCAAAGCTTCTCTGGTTCTTCTATTATATTAACGCTCAATAGTAACACGGGCTACCCTAGGGGTAAAATAATATACCCTGCTTGCTAAGTGCGTGCACTTAATACGAGATTAAGCCATATCTCTATCCCAGTGGCGGTTCCAGGATTTTCCTAAGACGAAGGAGCGGTCAACCTCAGGATGGGCGGAACCCTGATTTGGGCAAAAAATTACCCATTTTAACCCAAAAATCGCCAAAAATCGCTCAAAAATCCTTAATTTTGCGCACTATTTTAAGCCTAAGGGGAGGGGGCGGACGCCCCTCCGCCCCACCACCTAAATCCGCCCCTGACTATCCTGACGGGCAAGCAAGGGGATACCATTGTACCCTCGAAGTTTCGCATGTTACCACAATACCTATATTTATCGGCTTTGCACCCTTACCGCCCTAATTAGCTTAATCCGGCGGGTCTGGCGTCCATAAATCTGCCCCCATCCCGGCTAAATATACTTCGATTTTGTGCTGCTTAGAGAAAGCCTGATTTTTTAAAAGATTCTTTTGATTTTTTGCGCACATGGGTGAATTTTACCAGTCCCCGTCTTTTGTTTCTTTAGTAATTCGCAATTCCAAGTAAAGTCGCCTTTTTTGTCGGATAGGAGCACCTTTCCTTGGTATTTGAATCAAAGCTTGTATTTATTGGTCGTCTTAAGCGTACTTTTCTCGGCTTACTTTGGCCTTGTAATTTTTTGTTCGATGGTCTTTAGTTTTGTATTTTCTTGCTCTAAAGGGTCCACATTCCAATCTCGCACGTGCTCGTTCAGCTGGTCACTAACTTTTTTAAAATTTGTATACTGTATTTTTGTTTCCAGAGCTCGACTCGACTCATACTACACGGACATGTGGTCGTTTTTCGTATTATTGACCGTGATTGCAACATTCTCGATCGTGCACACATATGACGGTGAGCGCTTAAGAAACTTGTGCAAAAGCAACTGTAACATAGGTCCTTCCACTCCCCTCTAGCTATAATAGGACACATCTGGCGGGTGCGATTTCATTTTAAAAGATAGAGAATAATAGAAGATTATGCAGACTTTTTTATTTCACACTCAATATCGAGTTTGTAATGAGCGTGTAAAGTTTTAGCGTAACGTTATAACACAGCGATTTTTGGTTGTTTATCTGCAGCTCGATCATAACTCAGTGCATATGCCTCATACAATTCAATGGCATGGAATTGTTGAAAATAAAGTCTAGCAAAAATAGTATTTTTCTTGTTTTTAGAATTTTGTATTAGTTCTCGCGGAGGAATGTCAGGTGTGAAAAAATGTGAGTGTTAGGACAGATTTCGGTCGCGTTTTTTACTTCTTTCGGTCTGTCAACAACTCCGATTATGATCCCAAAATATTTTTCTGCTTGAAACGTACTAGGACCCAAGGTCTACCTTTGGCTTACCTGCAAAGTTATACACACAAAATACGTCATTAGATCCAGGGGTGTAAAGTTCACACTCTAGAGGATAGCGTACAAAACAACTTTTGTCTCATATTTTTCCGTCAACTTCTCCGCCTGTAGGTCGGGATAAGATTAATAAAATAAAAATGAAGCATGTTCAAAGGGCTACTCGTCTTAGCAAACCATGTTTAAAAAACTCAATATTGATCTATTTTTGGCGGTGTAAAGTTCGAAATTAGGGTGTAACATTAAACGAAAAAAAAATACTCTTTTCCTTTTTTATTGGTAAATATCTTAAATAGGATGTAAACATCTTAAATATCTCAAATATAATAAATATCTTAAAATATATTGAAAGATTATTTGAAATTCTAAAATTACAATCGAAATGCTGTAAAGTGGCGTTTACCAAATTTCCTTACACGCGATGGGGAGCTAGGTTAAGATTTTTAAAGTTTACAATTGATGGATAGTGGAAAAATGCGTTTTGTCTCTTTTTTGTTCGGCTTTCTCTCCATCTAGAAGTCGATGTATGTCGAATGGAATAAAAATGAAGAACTTCCATAGGAAAAAGTGCGACAGTAATTTGTGTTTATTTAAATCAATATTGAGCTTTTTCGAGAGATGTAAAGTAAAAAATCGGGGGTATTACACGTGTTTCTGTCCTGTTTTTTTTCTACCATCTTTTCTGGTTATGAGTCCGGATATGATCACTGGTCTAAAAATGTCCCGATTTTAATTACTACATCCATATGCTGCAGGTACATAGCTGCAATCCTTCTATAAAAACTGATTTTATTGCAATTTAAATTACTCATTGTCTTCGACTGCTTTTCTTTTATATAATTTTAAATTGGATTTTACTTTGTCGATTTTTATTCTGCTCAAAGACAAACTTCGCATGCATGCATGTTGACATTCCAATAATCTTATCGTATTCAGTCTATAAACTTATTGGACAATACAAAATCAAGACAGCTGACTCACACGAAGAACTGTGGTTGAACATGAACGATCCGTCATATTCGTTTGGTTTGTTTCCGGATCTTTGGGACGATCCGTCATATTCGTTTGGTTTGTTTCCGGATCTTTGGGATGAAATTTATTATTCAGATCCGGATCGTATTTCACGTATTTCATTGTACAGCGTAAATCGCCAAATTGAAGGACAAATAATCCGATTGGGTTCATCTGAGCCTGCTCCACTCGTTGTCACAATGCGACCCGTGAATAGGTCAGTAATGTCCAGATATGCACAGCATGGGTATTCTGGCAGATGATGTCAAAAATTTATTGTAAAGTGCCTTTTTGGGCTCAAAAATGAGGGATATGCGTCAAAAAACAGCATCATGTGGCATTTTTGACAAAGCTCTCATTCAATTTTGGGAATTTTTTTACTTTTGTTGCAATTTTATGATGCCAATAGATAGTGCTTGATGAGAAACGTCAAAAATTGTATTTTTTTCTATGATACTATTTTTAGGGCCATTTTTTGATCTTTGAAAGATCTTGCAACCCCCTCCCCCTCCAGAATTTTTTGCTGCCCGCGTATGTTTAAAACCCTTCTCTTACTCTCTCCTCTTGCTCCAGATCACGTTGTATGGTACGGTCTCCGCTTGCTGAGCTTAATTTCTGACATGACGAACTTTAAAATGCAAATGTAGAACGGCTTATCGTGCTTCGGCTGATAGTCGTAAAAAACTTAGTTGAGATAGACTAATAATGATTAGCTACCTATTAAATAAAGTGTTATTGAGATAGGCAAGTAATGATTAGCTACCTATTAAGGGAAGTTTTTGCCAGCGAGCTGCAAATCCTTGTGCTTTCACCGAAGCTGCAACTGAGTGTTAAAGTGGTAATATTGTAATCAAACAGCCGTTTGATAAAATCTTGCCAAAAATCCAAACAAAATATCTACTGTTAAAGCTCACAGTTTGTGTAGGAGACTAGCAAGAAGTATACGCAAATGCACTAAATATACTTATCCCGATCCCGGTATTTCTCCATTCCCTTCGTAAACCCCAACATTGTGCATCCATAATGGAGACAAACCTACTGCAAGGCATTTAGGGCACATCAGAGAAATTGCTGCTCATGCCATTTAAGATTGATACATTTTATTTCTGTCAAGTGTAAGTGCAGGAATCGGTATTCTCAGCCCTTTAATATGATGGAGCTAATAGTAAGGATCATTCGTGGGCAGCACCAAAATTAAGAGTGGAATGCAATTTTCAAAGGTCAAGAAATGGTCTGTAAATGGTGGTAGGGCGAAAAAGAACACCATTTTTCAACGTTTTTCATCGAGCTCCATGGCATCTAAAGAATGCGTGATTTTCAAAAATTGAATTATATGGGGCGGAGGTGTTTTGCCTTCTGGTAGGTGGAGGGGGTATTCGGCCTTCTAGGGGGATTATATCCCCAGAACCTCCACGCCCAGGTGTGGTAAGGATACGATTTTCGATTAAGATCATTTTAGATATCCAGTTTATTGACATTATGAAACCAATCGCCAAACCAGCACACATAGGCAACAATCAAATTCTGGGCTGGGTGTCTGATGGGGCAAAATCACAAAGAAATAAACATCAAAATTTTAATTCTGGTGGTCTGTCGATTTAGGTGGTAATTCAGATTTCTGGGGGAAAGATCCCTAGATCCTCAAGCCCATGCGTAATTACCAGCAACGAAACCAGCACCGTAGCAAAAAGCAATGTTTTTATGCTGCCGTGTTTCAGTGAAATTATACCAAAACGTCTGAGTCTTGCCTGACCGCATTTTTTAGAGAGTCTAGTCCGATTTTGACAGCATTTTTGGCTTAAAGACTAGAGTCCATTTCACACACCTTTGGTCATAAATATTGAAACTACCTGCGACAATAAGATGACAGATTGCGATTATAGCATTGATTTGCTATATATGATTATCGTAACCCTCGGCTTAATGTCGATGAAAATTCTCAGAATTTAATACCGAAGTCACGTGGAAAAGACTATAGGAAAACATTGCAGAAGTAAGATTATAGGTGGTTGGAACTTTCACAAGCATTTCATTGAAAGTAGCATTTCCTTCAATGTTTTTTGCATGATAACAATAGATCTCGTTTAGTTTATGAATGCATATTTAATGTCAATTTCCAAATATAACAACTTCTTAAGCACAAACTCTAACAAGACAGCTTATGAAATAATCGACATGAATAAAAAGAAGCTCGCGTACAGGAGTGAAGAAGGAAGAACCCTGTGGATACCAGATCAGCAGGAAGATCCGTATTGCTTATTTACGATCTCGAAGATCACAGGCAGTATAATTACGATATTTTTTATTATTTAAGCATGATGCAATTGACATATGCTCACAAATACTGTGCGGACAAAATGTTAACACTAAGTTTATACTAAGTTTGGAGAATTAAGTTTATACTAAGCTAGGAGAATTTCTGCGCAGCACCAAGTCGGTTTTGCGAAAAATACTTGTAATCTTAGGTAGCGCGTTAGCGCGTACCTATAATATACTTGGGTACCCCTAACACCTGTGCACCCCCTACAGCCAAAACGGGACACTTCTGGAAGGTGCAATTTTTTTAAAGAAAGGTAATAAAAAAATCGCTGCCTGTGTTTTTTGTTTTTCTTGAAACTCAAAACTGATTGTGTAAAGAAGGTGTAAAGTTTTTGTTTTACATTATAACATAAGACAAATTTTGGGACCTTTTTGTCACGGCATGTGGACAATTGAATATTGATGACTCGTACAATTAAACAGCATAGGATTATAGAGTGATGGATTTTACAGAACAGTATTTTTTTGTTTTTTGAAATTCGCATTAGTTCTCGAATGGCAGTGTAAAGAGTGCGAAAATCTGGGGGTGAAAAAGCACTTTTGGTCGAGTTTTCCACCTGCTTATGTCTGATACTAACTCCGGTTATGAGTTTTTTAAAATCTTTTCTGAGAGAAATGTAGAGCGGATAAAGGGCTACATTCTGCACATAAGCAAAGTCTTCTACGCTCTATGGTGAGTTAGATCCTGGGGTTTAAAGTTTACACTATAGTGGATGGTGTAAAAAACGGATTTTAAGTAAGATTTCTCTGCCGAATTTTTCCGCTTATAAGTCAGTGTAAATTGAAGACAGCATTAATGAAGTGCCTCTCAGGGGCTACACATCGCAGCAAACCGCATTAAAAAACGCAATATTGAGTTATTTATGGGAGTGTAAAGTTCGAAATCAGAGGTAAAAAATGGGCGAAAAAACACGTTTTTTCCGAAGTTTGATTAATAAATCATACCAAATAATTTTTGCAACAGAATTTTGGCACTCAGGAATGTACTACGATTTAAAAGCTACAAATTGTACCAAACTGAATTTCTTTAAACTCAATGACAAGTTCTCTACGGAATTTTGCATCCTTAACAATCCACAATTCCGGGGCATATTCATCTTTTTTGTTCCATCGGAACATTTTTCTTTGTTTACTAATCCTCGAGTGTAAATTAATGTGCAAGAATTGAAAGCAGTTAGAAATAATGTTTTGCATTACACTATCATAGGTTTT
>JAVLUZ010000275.1:2371521-2469333 GCA_036768485.1 Mermis nigrescens
TTTCGCCTTGTTAGCGATTTTTTGATGCCTTTGGATAGTGCTCGATGAGAAACGTCGAAAAATGGTGTTTTTTCCACCATACGGCCACTTTTAAGACAATTTTTTGACCTAAAGTATTTCGTCCCGCCCCCACACAGAATTTTGGTGCTGCCAACGTATGGAGGGGACTAGAGGAAAGCTACATACGTATGCGCCCAAAGTCGCAAAATCAGTAGGAAATTAGACTTTGTCCAAGCAACGCTAAAAAATGGAAGTATATTTTTCGGTCTCTGAAAAAGTGTAAGCTTCTTTTTTATAATTATCATTACTTCGCATAAGAGTGTATTCACATAATCTAAAATGTACACTTTTCGTAAAGTGCGTGCAGGTAACGCTGGCTGACTAGCTTTGCAGCGTGATTGATGGAAAACTAATTTTTTTGTAATCATGAGCATTATAGCACGCAAACCTGGTGTCAATTGATTAATGCACACAATCGTTGCGGGCAAACAAGTCAGCAATTTTTTGATAGTATTGAATGCATCGATCCTTGCTATTTCATTCAATTGGCTTACAAAATCGCTCCTAGCTTACGTCATCTAATTTACCATAGCTACTGCATAGCTAACTTGCTGCTTTTCGAATCGATTTTTGGTTTTATAATTTATTTCATTCTGCAAGCCGCAGAATATATGTACTTCAATTCTTTGCGTTGCTTAGAGAAAGTCTGATTTTTAACAGATTTTGCGATTTTTGCCGTATGCATAGGTAACTTTTCCCTCATCCTCTCATTTTACATCCTTAGTAATCCACGGTCTCATGTATATTCGTCTTTTTTGTTCCATCGGAGCATTTTTTGTCAGTACCCTACTTATAATAAGCATTATTTGAGTAAATCAGTAAGTAAACACATACGGTAACATGCAACAATAAGGACAGCAGTCCAAGAACGCGGTAAACAATATCGTTCTGAACATCAGCATTATAATTTTTAAATGAGACAACCTGAACTTATTTGAACACACCAAAGGTTTCTATCATAAACTGTACTCAGATATTGGGTGTAAAGAACATTCATGCTCAGATTCGAAATCCTGACGCTACATAGAACATTTAAAATGAATTAAGCTTCTGCAATGCTCTAAACTTAAATTTAAAGTCCAGTGTAAACTTTACGTAAGTACTGGGTATAAAGCACACATACATTCAAATTCGTAATCCGGACCCTAAAGAAATCAATATATAAAAAAATTACATTTCGCAACCACATCTGGGCGTGGGGAGTTTTGGGGGTATATACCTCTATAAACCAAAATACCCCTTTCCCCCTTAGAAAGCAAAATATCCCTCTGAATTCAATTTTTGTAAATTTTCTTTGTTTTTTCCACAATTTTTTGATGCCAATGGATAGTGGTCGATGAAAAACGTTAAAATATTGTGTTATTTCACCATACCACCATATTTGAGGTCATTTTTTAACTTTTGAAAAGTCTTAAAACCATCCGTATTTTAGTGCCGCCACCGATGTTTACAACGCTCTGGAAGTAAAAAAAATTCGAACTGTAAACTACACATTAACAATGAAGGAATAGCGTAAATTTTACACAACCAGTGGGTGTAGAGTAGAGATAAACACACATTGGCGTCAGCGGTTGGTTTCCACCATGCCTAGGGTTAAGGGTTCGGGGTTGTGTACGCGCCGAGAAACGAAAATACCCCTCCCCCTCCCAGAATTCAATTTCTGAAATTTTCGTTTGTTTTTTCGCAATATTTTGATGCCAATAGATGGTGCTCAATAACAAACATTGAAAATTGATGTTTTTTCGTCATACCACAATTTCTCGCGATTTCTTTGATGCCAATGGATAGTGCTTGTTTTAAAACGTTAAAAAATGGTGTTTGTCCGCCATGCCACTACTTTTTGAGACCATTTATTACCTTTAGAAAAATCAGTATTCCCTTCCCTCAGTATTTCGGTGCTGCTCACTTATGGACAGATCTAACAGTCAGATTCCTAATTCTGACGTTACGTTCAAACAAATTAAACTTGCTCTAAAACTAAAATCAATTTTCTGAGTAAACTTTACACAACCGAAAAGTGTAAAGAAGAGATCAGTCGGTTTCGCAATTCGTATTTCTACTATGTATTTGTGAAAAAGTGTTTGCATGTTCGGGGTTGGCTCTGGCCTCATAACACTTGTTGGGCTGACGTTTTGGCCCATGCTCGGCCTACCGGCTAAGAGCGTAGTAGCGACATTTTAAGTTTACCAACCTTACCTATGCACCATTTACAGGGGTAAAGCGGCAGGCGTCCCTATGCTAAAACATGGCCGATTTCGGGACATGGCCGATTTTTTAGCCAAATTTCGAAAATCGGAATAAATTCAGTGTTCAGTATTTTCGGGTTAATGTACTTTTGCCGTTGCTTGCGTTATAAAATAGGATCGGATGTAATATAGCTTACATAATGCTACATGATGGGCAGCGCTGTACGGTACAATGATGTGATATGATATACCTTGTCTGTGCCCTAACATGCAGTGATATAAGATAGGAGATACCCTCTGCTATAACACATGAGTGATATAAGATATCACGTGATATATGACACCCTTGCTACAACAAACAAAAAAATTTTACAATATCAAAAATATGGTTTGTCCAAAAAAATTATCCAAAACATCTCAAAACATCGAAAATATGGGTTTGACCAGAAAAAATTTTAAAAACGTCCTAATACATCAAAAATATGATTTTGGCTAAAGAATTTTCGAAACCATTGTGTTACATCAAAAATATGGATGTATCAAAAAATGCACAGGGTGAAGCGGGATGCGTCCCTATGCTTATGCATAACCGATTTCGGGACATTGCCGAGTTTTTAGCAAAATTTTGATAATCGGAATAAATTCAGTTCGGATTACGGTACTTTTACCGCTGCATGCGTTATAACATAGGATTGGACGTAATGAAGCACAAATAATGCAACAAGCTGGGCAACGCTATAAGGCACAATGATGTGATTAAGTTACCCTGACTCTGCCATAAAATGCAGTGATATAAGATTGGACATACCCTGTGCTATAACATATGGGTGATATAGGATATCACGTGATATATGACACCCTTTGCTACATCTAACAAAAAGTTTTCAAAACATCAAAAAATATGGTTTGACCAAAAAATTTTCCAAAACGTTTTAAAACATTAAAAATATGGGTTGACAAGAATAATTTCCAGAACATCCCAAAACATCAAAAATATGATTTATGCTATAGAATTTTCAAATCCATTCTGCAACGTCAAAAATATGGATTTGATCAAAAAATGGTTGACAAAAAACATTTAAAAGAAACCAGAGAATAAAATTTGGTTTTTATCATACATTTTTTAGAAACATTCCAAAAATCATCAAAGGTCCCAGAAAATAAAAAAATACAAGAGTCATCCCAATTCCATATAGCAATCAGGACTAATTTCAGCCCGGGCAACGCCGTGCAGCTCCGCTGGTTATTCAGATATTACGATCAACATTTATAGAAATTTAATTCTCCACATTGACCTGAGGACAAATAAATATTATATGCAAATCCCTTTACATCACTAATGAGTGTAAACAAACGCGCTCGACTGGCATATCCCGTTTGATTCCTGGTCGGAGTTGTTGACAGACATCAAGAAGGCAAAAACGCAAACAAAATCTGTCTTTACAACAACAAATTTTCCCATTCTTCATACTTCCCCTCGAGAATTGAGACGAAATTTAAAAAAACGGAAAAAAATATATATTTTGAGAATTTAGTTTCTCTACAATTTTGTATCATTACATTGTATGAAGCATGTATGCTGAGTAGCACACAATGTGGCTAAAAAAGCCCTTAAAGATTTGCATATTTATAACGGTATGCGAAAATTCTACCCGCTCATTAAACAGTCAGATTGAGTGTTAACAAAAAAGTCTGCATAATCTTTATTAATTATTAATTTTAAAAAACTGCACCTCCCAGAAGTGTCTTGTTATAGCGGTGAGGGAGGGACACAGGTTGGGGGAAGGCACATGCTAACATGCTACCTATGACGTACATACGCTGGTAGGGTTTGGATTAATTTGTCAATCGTCAAACATTTTGGATTGGATTGAGTTTGACTACCGCAGGCAAGATAAAAAAGGCTAGGAGAGAGAGAAAATTGTGTTATAGGCTATAATGCTCTATTGTTAGCTTTATCCATTAGCATCAAAAAATTACGAGAACAATCAGCATGATCTTCAGCTTCTCGGGGTTCGACCGAAATTCTCCATCATTAAATTGTAATTGCGATTCCATTGGGGGGCTAGTTTGGGGGGGCGAGTTGTGTGCAGGCGAGTTGTTGGAGGCGAGTTGTGTGGGGGCAAGTTGTGATCGGGGCAAATTGTGATTGGGAATTTTCTGTATGTTTCACCATAGAGTTTATTAGCTGTCCATGTTAAGAAGGAAACGTATATGATGCTTCATACTTTCTTGTGAATGAAAAATCACGTTTTGTCTTCATGATGACACTAAAGGACATAGACCGTGAATATTCTCTGGTATAAATTTTTTCACTGTTAAAAACTAGTTGTCATTTTTGTAAATACAGAGCCGCCTTATGTTTACGGAATCAACATAGGACACGGGTGTATTATCCTTCGGGACTTACTTAGGTACCATAGTACTTAAATCTGCTCTTAGCGCTGGCCCCAATCGCGTAGTTATAGAAACTTCAATCATCCGGACCCTTGTAGACCTACGGCTTTGACTCCCTCAGTCCTAATATTGCTGACTGCTTCTTGTCGGGAGTCTAAGCAGCTACGCCCTGTCCTAGAGTACCTGCCTAATCCCGGTATTGCTGCAAGGTCAGTTGACCTATCTCAATCCTGCTCAAGTTGATGATTTAACTTATTTTCGAGGTTTGAATCAATCAGAAATGTTTTTGGTTCCTAGTGTACAAAGCACAATGAAATTTGAAAACAACACCAACGAGCTCTAAGCTGATCAGTCATCATAAAAGATTAAATAATATTTTTGACCAATTTTGGGATTGAGAGAAGAATATTGAATTTTGAACGAAATAAATAATCACACAAAATTTACCTATTCCTTCCACCAAAAATATAACGAAGTCCTCGACGACAAGAGCACCAACCTCACTTTTGGTATAAAGAGACCCCTTGCTGGTTTTTTATCTTTTATTCGCTATGTACACACAGCCTATAGCCGGGAGAGAAGAAACAAAAATTGACAACAAATAAAACGCACAATGAGATAAAATCGTCCAAACCAACTAGACTCATATCCCATCAGGGGATCGCTACAGTGAAACATAAGTTTATGACAAACTAACATTAAACGAGATTACTTTTAATTCACATGCAATCTTCTAGAATACAATTATGCAGTAATGAGTAAAACAATTACTATTAGCATACACTTAATTCTTATTTACCGGACAAGTATCTAATTGATTTTTATATTGAAAATTTGGGAATAGTTGAGAAACTGAAGGCATAGCCACTAGTACACTATCACACAATAGCTACTCGTATTTGGCTATGTTAACCACAAACTGCTAAAACTAGTTCGCCTTATGTAACTCTCGCAGTTACACTCCCCACGTATAGAAAAAAAATTAGACACGCAGTGGAGAATTTTTTTGGGGGTACCCAAACAACGACTGGCGTTTGCAACGCCTCATCCTGAGCGAACGTAACAAGGAAAATAAAAATAACGATAGTAATTACGATAACGCCAACGCATGGCCTCGTTTGCACTCAGAAACACTTTCAACAAAGCTGATTCTTGCTTCAGCTCATCAACTTGCTTGAGCAACTCTTCCTTTCTTTTACCACGAAGTTCTTGCGCCCAGAGTCGTACCATTTTGCACGCACTCTGGCGCTTTGCCTCCCTTCAATTCTCGGAGAAGGAAATTTTTTGAGTTAAAAAGATTTTTAGATTGGGTGTAAATTCCCTTGTCCGTTAAGGAATTAAGGTACGTTAATAGTAACACCGCAATTTGAGCAAAAAATTTAAGACACGAGATTAAAAGGCAAGATTATGCATGAGCAAAAATTAAGGACATAGCTAAATTTAAAATACGAGGTAACATTAAAACGAGGAATGTAATTATGCGCAAATGACAAGAAAAAATAAGCACCAACAATCAAGAAATTACAGCAATAATTGGACGAGAAAAAATGTCAAACAAGAAAAATTAACGTAACACAAAAAAGGTCCTGGAATCCACTTCAGGAAAAAACGAAAAAACGAAGTAGCTGCTGGTCGATTTGACGCCTATTGCAGAGTTTATATTTTCGAACTTCAGAGTTCAATACCAATCTCGGTAATTGGCCTTCAAGCCATGCGGTTTGCTGCAAAAGCGTTGGAAACACTCACAATCCAAATCCGTTTCACAACGCGTATTCAAACACTTGCGCTCATGATTTGGTGATTCTCTGTGTCCATACATGTGTTGACGCAGGCTCCGATGAGGGTCGACAGGTTGACTGTAATCTTTGTCATCATTGTCGGCGTAGTCATCCACGTAGCAATGCGGTGTCAGTGGAACCGGCATCAAATATGATTCCTGATTGAATCCATACAATTGTTCACAAGAAGAGTCACATGACCGCTCTTTTGGTTGCGTAGCGGGCCACGGTTGGGGTAATAATGGCTCCTGTTAAGGTGGCGGTTGCGGATAGACCTGGTTGGCTGGTTGGCCTTGGTGCGATGGTGAATAAAATGATTGACCCAATTGTTGACGTTGGCGCGATTGTGACCGACCCTGATGAGTTCCGCGGTGTGTTTGTTGATGGTATTCACGAGGCTGCAGTTGTCGCGAGCACAACACATGACCAGCATCTGCCTGTGAATATGTCTCAAATGCGAGCGCAATACCAAATATTGTTGTTACCGTGGTTGGGTTTGCGGCCGTGATTGTATTTGTGCATATGGTTTTATTTGTGCTGATTGCAATTGTGAATGCGGTTGCAATTGAACGTGCAATTGCCGAGACAAATGCGGATCTGCCCGCCAGTGGCCCCTTTGGCTAGCACGTGCTTGTAATTTTGCAGCAACTTCTGCGCAAACAAGCCTTTTTACGCGTTCTTTTTCCAAAATTTTCAAACGATGCAATGCGCGTTCAGATTTCGTATTGTAAAACTGGTTTACTTTCTGACGGTGTTCGTCTTCCGGCATTTGATGAATGCCTGAGGCGACCGTAAGTGAACCGGCACAACGCAAGCGCGTCACACACCTCAGGTGTTTGGTAGCGAGATTTTCTCTTTTGCGCTGTTTGATAAACATGCGCGCTTTTTGCATATCAATTTGTGCCAAAATGGAGAGATTGACTTTTGGCCTTAGAAGGTTTGCCATAGACCCACGCGGATCTTGCAAAGAGGCCTGTTGTCTCTCCTTGCAAATTTTTTCTAATTCCGGTTGCCAATGGTGCTTTAGGTAAAAAGCCGATTTTTGGCAATTTTTAAGTTGATCGAATTGCACTGGATTATTGGTGGATCAGTTTGTAGCCGAATGGTTTGTATTATGCTGTGCAATTCGGCCGGATTTTCAATCCATTTAGCCAATTCCGGGAACTCCGGAAAAGCATCAATTGGCGTCGGCGTGTAAAACGGGCCAAGGAAAGCCACAAGCAACATTTGACGCAGCTGTTCCACCATACGCCAAGCTATATTGGTGCTTCCGTAAGCGAAAGCAAAAAAGTGAAATCATCTGTCCAAAAATTCCAAGAGCACTTGCGTGTGCATGACATCTATCAATGAAAAGATAGGCATGAACCGGTATTCGCAATGGTGCAAAATGGTCCAGTGCCGGGCACACTCGGTGCGGCAGCACTTCCGGTTGGATGTTCACAGCTTGGTTTTCAACCACAACACTTGGTGGTTTGAGGTTTTGGTGGATGACCAAGTACTCCAACAGGACTTCATAAAGCATCAACTGGTGGTGATGAAAAACCAGTTGCGCACAAAATACTCGTCTGGGAAAAACAGGCGTTGGAAAACGCTCATTTGTGTGATAAAATGCGGCAATGGCCCATGTTCAAAGTCTGTTGCGGGCTGCGCAATGGTTGTCCAAATTAGGGGACGTTGGGGTGTATTAGTCGTGGACGCATAACTCAAAGGAGCTGCATAAATATTATTGAAATGCACTTGGGGAAGTTCTAAGGCCATATAGACCTGCATACCGCATGTTAGCGGTAAGCTCCACGCTTGACCCCAATTGTCAGGGTCATTTTTATTGATAAACATATTGAAGAAAAACTCTGCCAGACGTTTTAGCTTATACGAGTAAGCTGTAATTGGATGGCGACAAGTGAACGTTTTTGCATTGGTGAGTATGTTAATGAAAATTGCCTTAAAAGGATTTTTCCAATGCAGATTATGGCAAATTTCAGCATCAGGAATTGCCATAATTTGTTCGAACGTTGGTCCGAAAACATGAAAATATGCGATTTAATCTTGTGACGGGTCGTGGCACACTATCCTACGTCCTCAAGAGACGTTGCTAGTAATTGGTGCAACCGGAAAGGTGGTTTGGGAAAGCAATATACATCCCAACAGAACACATGGCCGTATGCACTGGCCAGCTGAATGTAACGGACAAATGGGCCATTAGTGTCCTGATACATGGGGCAAAATTGCTTAAAACGTTCGTCCCAATTTTTATAATTTCGAGTTATCTGTCATTTACAAACTCAGAGTCATAGCATAAAAACAATTTGCTATTTATCAGGTTTGACGGCTGTAGCAAAGCCAAAATAGCAGAATACGAGTCCTGGTCATTGGTGACTAACACAGTTTGGAGAATGTTCTGCTTTTGAACACAAAGGGTCGCCAGTGGATACCGTCCAAACGTGTTGTCCCACCAGACTTCCTGCTCATTTACACGTTTTTGGTGGCACTTAGCATCATTTTTATTTGTATAATGCATTTGTCTTGCGCTTAATGCCTCTTAACTGTTAACGCGCTGGTCATCATTTTGCGGCAATGGGTCTGGATAGTCCAACACCGGTTCGGTGGCCATATCCACCAACACCTTCCGGAACTCATCTAGGGACGGTGGGTTGCGTGTCCTTGGAATGTAAATTGACAACCAGCTGACTCCAGGAGCGCCTCTTCGCATGGGACACCTTTGTCAGCCATGGGTCTGCAAAAGGAAAAACGTCAGAGAATGGTACTGCATGTGCTGTTTTAGAGCCATTTAATAAATGTACTGGCGCGCAGTCCCTTGCTTTTTCCTCCCTGCCCAGTAAGTCCTCAAAACTTATCACTACTGCTGGGGCGAGAGGGCAATGAGGTAATTCTACCAAAACAAAATCACCAGGAACATATGCATGCTTCTCGGCAATTAAGTCCGAGTATAGTAGTTTACGCTCAGGTAAAAGTCTATTCCGATGAAATGTTGAGTGATTAAAGGATTATAGACATAAGCAATTTTTGTGGTTTCTGGAGTAGGTAACGCAATAATTCGATATGGACCGACACATTTAGGTGATAATTTACCAATTTCAGGTTGGATTACTGAGGTATTATTGAGATAGATGATATCCAAGACAGAAAATTTAGTTGCGGTTACAGCTTTGTCATATTGAGATTTTTGCTGCTTACGCGCTTGAGCTAAATTCTTAGACGCGATTTCATGTAGATCTTGTAAAGTCAGCTTTATATCGATGACATATTTTTCCGCAATAGGCTGTAAATTCGGATTTATTGCAAAGTCATTTATAAGTAAAGTATCGAGAGGAAACGCTGGTTCGCGACCAAATAACATTTCGTAAGGAGAGATGTTATTTGATAATTGAGGAGTCGCGCGATACGCGAATAACGCAAATGGTAAAAATTGCTCCCAATCATACTGGGATCGCACGCTCAATTTAGTTAAAACATCAATTAAGGTGCGATTATAGCGTTCCACAAGTCCATCACACTGAGGGTGATATGGGGTCGTAAATATTTGTTGAACATTTAATAGTTTACAAACTTCGAAATTAGGGTAGATGTAAAATTTGAACCCTGGTCTGTCAAAAATTTTTGGGAACTCCATAACGTGGGATGATTTCTCTTAGCAACAGATTTGCAATTGTTGTTGCTTTTATGTCAGAAACAGCAAAAGCTTCCACGTACAGTCGAACTTGCTTGATGCGTACACCCAAGGGACCAAGCCCTTCAGTATGCATTATCCGAGTGTATGCATTATCCGAATACCCCAGATTTTCAACAAGGAAAACGCTATTATGCGATAAAATAATTTTTAAAGAAAAATCAGCAATACAAGTCTGCCTTAACATATTTTCACGCTTAAAGTCACAAAACTCTTCGATATTATTTATTTTGCTGTGCCTAAAGTATTTGTTGAAGACAGAAATCGTATTCAGAAAACTGTAAAGCCAGGAAGGATATGAGAAATGATGTGATAGGGAACGCTATTTTGCTATTTTAAGTGATGATGGAATTCGAAATAAAAGCCGTACGCATTTTCCGAAGAGCTGATTGCATTATCCGAGGTGAAAAAATACACGCTGTATGCATTAAGCCGGGTAGTTCAGCATGCAGGTATAGGCCGATGGATGAAATCGGCTGTACACATTACGCATTAAACGAGTACGCATTATCCCATGCTATTGACTTATGTTTTACATTGCCTTTCGGTCCGGACCTAGCAAAATGTACGCATTATGCGAGAAAACGGCTACCGAAAACATTTATCGAAGTTTGATCATTAGTTTGTAGTAAACAGGTCTTAAAACGGCAGATTGATATTTTGAGCGAGATCGCGTATTATGCAAGCAATCAGCACACAATAAGTTCAAAAGGCGTGAAATCTCCAACTGGTTGCAAAGCGGCAGCTGTGAATTTAATGTGACTCATGTTGTGAGCAACACATCACAATTCCTACAATATGTGATCATATCATTTTCCACAAAAAATAACTAATAACCTACTATGGCGTGAATTTGCAGTGATGAAAATGCGTTTAATAGAGCGGAAATTTGGTTAATAAAACGACATTATGATTTTGGTATAATGATTTGATGAACAATGGTTGGCAAATGTTTGGGTTTAAACTGACAAAAAAGAACATCATTTACAAGAAAGAATTCGTCACGATATTTTTGTTGTTAAATCATTCAACGCGGACAGAATTGTAGTTCGTCATCAGCTGTTTCCGTGTAAGTAAGCTGCTGCAGGTGTTAGCATTTCCAGCTTTTTCGCATCAGTTAGTTGAATTACGCGCTCGCAAACGTAGGTGGTTTAGAATTAGTTGGATCAATTTATACAGTAGGAGTATTAGTTTGTGCATTCGGATTATTATTTGGCGCATTAGACATGTTATTGCGTGGTCGGTCAGGTGGAACCAATTTGTCATAGATCTTATATCTTCTGAAGTCTACCTGCACATTAACGATATTTTTGTGCTTGAGCTTATATTTGCGCCTGTAATGATTGTGTTATAGGGTGTTGTGATAAAAGATCCGCTGTGCAGTTAAAAGCAGGAACATACAGGATATCATATTCATACTCTTTGTAATTTGAGACCCTGATGGCGTAAACACCTACGGGTCTTTTACATTTACTAGCCAAGTTAATGCTTGATGATCGGTTTCCACAATGAACTTTTTACTGTATAGATAGTGTCAATAATGCTTGATGGCCCACACTACTGCTAGCACTTTCTCCGATGTAGCATAATTACATTTGGCAGAATTTAGCACACAACTAGCGTAGCTAAGAATGAAACGACTTTAACAGTGTTGCTGTACAGTACCTAACGTATAGTTGCTTGCATCAGTTGTTGAGACAAATTGGTGCTCGTCATCAAAATTTGGTGATTGCAAAATTGGTGAGGACATAAAGGCTTAAGAATCTCTTCAAAAGCGGTTTGGTGTTCAGCCTTCCAGCAGAATTTTACATCTTTGCGAAGAAGATGGAATAATTGTTTAAAGGATTTTATAAGATCTTTAACAAATTTAAACCATTGGACTAAACCAAGGAATTTCTGCAAAGATTTAATTACGTTTTTGTACTAAATGTGATTGTTCCGTAACTTTAGACATGTCAGGAGCAATGCCCTATGAACTTATGCTATGGCCAAGAAATTTTACCTACGTATGAGTGAGATGACATTTATCAGGCTTAACTCGTAAGTTTGCGTTTTTAGAGCAATAAAGCATTTCAAGATCTTTTAAATGTTCTTTAAACATGCAAAAAATGATTATATCATTGATATAAACAAGGCAAGATTTCCAATTGAGACCGGCGAGTACAAGCTCCATTAGTTCGAAAATCTGCGGGCGCATTTTTTAAATCCAAAACGTAAAACTTCAAATTCGTAATGGCCAACAGGCATATAAATGCGGTTTTTTCGCGAGATTTATTGTCAAGAGTGAATTTTACAATAACCGGATTCTTATCAACATGCTAAAATACGCGCAGAGCCTATATATCAAAATAATTGTCTAGTTGAGGAAGAGGGTAAACTTGCGTTTTAGTTACGTCATTTAAACGGCGGTAATGACAACAGTTCTTAGGAACCGCCTTTTTTTTCCTATGAGAAACAATGGACTTGCCCATGGACTTGTCGATGCCGAATAATTTATCCGCACATTTCATTTATGATTTTTCGCATAGATTCCCTTCTAAATGCTCAACACGATAAGTTTTTCCAAATAATGGGCGGATTATCCCCTGTATCAAAATGATGTTTCATCAAAGGTGCACGTCCAAGAAGCTCATTTTTTAAAGCTCAAATAGAGTCGTATTTTAAGCAGAGTTCACGAATTTCCTTGCTGTTGCCAAGAATAAACGGCGGAGCCATTTAAAGCTTATTTATTGACGAAAAAAGCTCTGGCTTCCTATCAAAATTTGAGACATAGACACAACTTTGGCATCAGAGGTTAAAGAAACTATTATATCACCAGATTCAATGCGAATTGGCGCTTTAGAGATGTTACAAACGCGAACAGGTATTACAGATTATGATGCATCAACTATAGATGGAGCAACAAAAGAAGTTTTTTCCATAAAATCGGGATTTGGTTCAAATAACGCAACATCAAAATCGCAAGAACCAAGTGACTGATATAGCCAGATGTAATTAATTCATGCCGAGGTTGTATACTACAGGCTCAGGCAGCGAAACATGCACACCCACAACACCAGAGGTAGTCAGTGTTGGGTTTTGCGCGAAATTGCAATTCTCATGGTATGATAACAACAGATTAATTTTGCGCGCTGTTTATGAAAGCACAACGCTCGATTGGATTAACCTACGATGAGTGCAGATTCACAAAAAACATATCCCAAGAGCATGTCTTTCCGCAAATGATCAATTATAGCTACTGTAGTAGAGATGGATTGTTCAGCAATGGTGAGAGTCATATTTACTTTTTTATTGAACGACTGCGGTTATTTCGCCTATGCCATGAACAACTTGTGAGACTATTAGGTGGTAAGTTAAAAACCAAGACGTAAAAATGCAGACGTGGTCATCATGGTGACCTGACTCTGAACCCGTATTTATGAGAGCAGGCACGTCTACGCCATGAACCTTAACGAATAGTGCGGGGCAAGTTTGTCCTGTTACGGCTCATGATTGGAATATTTGGATCAATGGTCGGACCGGAGGCGAATACGTTGAGCAATCGCGAGACGACGCTGTAAGCGCTCGTACTCTTCAAGAAATTCGTGACGCGAACAAGTTAGAACGCATGCTAGTTTCTAGCCCTTTTGCAGTAACCGTGCTTACATCATTAGGAGACGTAAGGGTTGGCTGCAGTGGGGGCGCATTTACGGTGGGTTGGTTATCCCAGGGATATGTGACGCGGCGATTAAAACCGTTACAGTTGTGATAGCGTTCAAATTATAATATGTTCCACATTGTTGGTTAGGAACAAACAAAAGCAAGTGTTTTGTCACGATTGATTTGCATAGCGATTATTGTAATGCAAATTTTTGATAATTAGCACGCGAATTGTGATGGTAATAATTACAATTTTGTCTAAAAGTCGGTTGTGCTTGCTTAGATTCAAAGCGATTATCATTATTTGCATGATTAGATGGGCGATGTTGACTAGAGTTACAAACTTGGAAAGATTGAGAACAATGTCGATTTTGGGAATTCAAATGTGATGGCGAACGATTTTGGCGCAAAAGAACGCAATTGGCTACGATTGCAAGCCATGGAATTGTTATTATTTCGATCAGACTGAGTATTATTATTATTAGATGCTTCTTGTCACTGACGCGTAAAACATTCATCGCAGATATGACCTATGTGCTTACAAAAGATACAATATTTATGAGAAGAATTTTCTGGCTTTTCAGCACACCACGAGTGATGAAATGTTTTATGTCATGAGCAATCTGACTCATTTTGATTAGACGCGCGAGGTATCTTTAGGTATTGCACTTCGTACAGGAGCGACTGTTACCGATACATACGGTGTTATTGCTTTTTATCATCTTGGAATTCCTGATTAGCAAATTCAGCATTTAACGCATTATCCGAAAATTCAGCCAGTGATGCTCTAGGTTTTTTATGATATGCCTCTTTCAAAATGTTTGGTAATGCGCATTGTTTTAATTGATGTCGCAATAAATAATTAAAATGATGCGAGTCGACTTTAAGATAAGGGACAGCTTTTATTAAATCCCTTTCGCAAAGCGTGAGGTATTTGCGTTAACTGATTTGTTAGGCTGCTGTTCATGTGTCAAAACGATTAAAAAGCGTCTCCGTTGTCCATTGACAAAATCTTCGCTTATTAACGCTTGTTTCGTTTTGGAATAAGAGGATTGTTTTATCTCAGCAGGTAACAAATGGTATAAGCGTGAAGGTAAAAGGATCGAGAAATGCTGTCATGAATTTCAAGCGATCAGCTTCATTGATATCATAGGTATCGGCAAGCAACTCACCTGCAAGATATCCTCGTGAGTATCATTTTTATTGGCATCAAAAAATTTTTTTATTTGCAATTGCGTTTTGCATTTGTGCTAAAAAAGGAACGCAATTTAAAGAATCAGCGAGATGTGATTTGCCATGTGAGCCTTCAGATGAAGAGTCCGAATTATGACGATGATGTCGTTGGCGCGATTTACTTCTGCATTGCGGGCAACGACTACGTGGACGTTTGTAGCTACTCACAAGCTTTTTGTCAGAAAATATAACGCGACGTCTCCGAGTAGGTGACTCAGGTAAAGGTGCGGATTCATTTTATGAGTTTGATCTTAGCTATTTATGCCAGACAAATTTATTTCTAACGGTTGCATTTCAATGTTCGAGGAATGCAAAATAGGGTTAATAGGTGGTATTTTGAGATTCACAGGATTCGCATAGTTATTTGGAAATATTTAACCTTGAGGCGGAAAATATTGTGGTAGTGGCGGATTTAAGTGCTGCTGCGAGTTCGCATTCAAAGAATTTGTGCAAAAGAAGGCGCATTACGATTTAAAGACAGCAATGGCTGGAGATTGTGACGTCTGCAAAATTGATACTGACGGCTGCAAAATCGTGCAAACCCGTGTTTAAGGGATTTTGTGATAAATTAGATGTTTCAGCTGCGCATTCATAACTTTGTGCGATAGTTTTAAGGAAACTATTTCCGAAGGTGATCGAGAATAGGATTGTGGTGGTGGCTATGGACAACAAAGAAGATAAATTCATGCGGTGCTTTCGCACGATTCACATTTTGCGTGACAATGAAAAATTTTTATTATCGATAGAGTGGTTAACGCGCTCAGACGGATTGCTTTCAGTGCGATTCGAAACTGGTTGAGGTTTAAGCAATGTGCTTAACTCCGTCATTACAGCGCCGATTTGGCTCATCCAAATTTTCTTTTTTATCTGATTTATACAAGACAGAAAGGTCCTAAAATTGCATATGAATAGCTTTTAGCACTTCTAAAATAAGGTCATTAATCACACTAGCACCAGCACGAACATTGTCGGCATTTGCTTGACTATTATTACTCTCTACGCCAGAATCGGCGTTATCGGCCTAAGCGTTTTCAGGTTATTTGCAGTGTTAAGTGTAGCCGTATTATTGATAATCATATTATTCGGCGAATTATCGACGTTAGATCCGAAATTTGATTAATGCGTGATTGCATATTACCAACAATACCTTGTCATCAGACTGTGTAGTGCTCGCGGCATTTAATGATGCGGGTAATCAATCATTATTTGCATTATTTATGTCCTTCTATTTGTATCATTACTGTTACATTACCGCGCTATTAGAACAACAGGCGCGGTAGGTAATTGGCGAGATGAAGTAGATTATGTAGAAGGTTTTTAATTTAGCAAAAGGTGTCCGCAAAACTTTTTTCCCTGCTATTTTGGGTATTAAAAGCGTCCAAAAAGATATTCTAGGTAATAAAAATTTCAGTACGCTTGAAATTTTGCTTAGAATAAATGTTTCAAATTTGACTTTTGTTGTTTCAAAAAACAGGTTTTTTCACATGAATAGTATGTGCTTATGTGAAAAGATATACCTGACGTGAAATCAGCGAAAATATGTAAAATAAGCCCTTAAGGCGCAAAGAAACGTACATGGTTATAAAAAGACGAGGTAAAACTCTAGGTATCGTACCAATGCTAATGGAGGAAAATGATGAATCGTTGCCTGAGGGCCGACGTTCATAGAAAATGGAAGCGAGAAAGCTGCCTTCGTCGCCAGAGGGACAACGTGGAATAGATCAATAATGATGACTTTACCACAATACACAAAATCTTTTACCACGATGCTTACTTAAATGCGCAATTCGCCATGATCGCGTCGATACGACATCCAAGGGCAAATGAAATGTTACACATATTTAGATGGCCAAAAATAATGATGTTTGGATCGAAAAATAAACTTTAGATGACTGATCAGTCCGCCGCATCTAGCAGTCAAGAGATGTTCCAAATGTAGCAGAGCCGCCCTATGTTTACGGAATCAACATAGGACGGGTGTATCCACTTTTGGGACTTACTTAGGTACCTAAGTACTTAAACTGGTCCCAATTGTGTAGTTATAGAAACTTCAATCTTCCAGACCTCGCAGACCTACGGCTTACCCCTGGTCCTAATATTGCTGACTGCTTCTTGTTGGGAGTCTAAGCAGCAACGCCCTAGGTCCTAGAGTACCTACCTAATCCCAGTATTGCCGCAAGGTCAGTTGACCTATCTCTATCCCGGCCAAGTTGATGATTTAAGTTATTTTCGAGGTTCGAATCAATCAGAAATGTTTTTGTTCCTAGTGTACGAAGCACAATGAAATTTGAAAACAACACCAATGTGCTCTCGAAGCTGATCAGTCATCATAAAAGATTAAATATTTTTGACCAATTTTAGATTGAGAAAAGAATATTGGAATTTTGATCGAAATAAATAATCGTTATTGAAATTTACCTATTCCTTCCACCAAAAAATATAACGAAAACTCTCGACGACAAGAGCACCGACCTCACCCTTGGTATAAAGAGACCTCTCGGTGGGTTTTTATCTTTTATTTGCTATGCGCTACGCGGCCTATAGCCGGGGAGAGAAAGAAAACAAAAATTCACAACAAATAAAACGCACGACGATAAAATCGTCCAAACCAACTTGACTCATATCCCATCAGGGGATCGCTACAGTAAACATAAGTTTACGACAACCTAACATTAAACAAGATTACTTAATTCACATGGAATCTTCTAGAATACGATTATGCGGTAATGAGTAAAACAATTACTATTAGCATACACTTAATTCTGATTTACCGGACAAGTATCTTATTGATTTTTATTGCACCAGAATAGTTGAGAAACTTCTACAAAATAGCCACAAGTACACTATCGCACAATAGCGACTCGTATTTGGCTATGTTAACTGCAAACTGCTAAAACTAGTTCGCCTCGTTTAACTCTCGCAGTCACATTTGTCACTTGTGTATTTATAATTTTGATCCTGGTTGGCGCCTGCTGATCATACGTGGGCAGCAAGAAAATTCTGGAGTGGGGCAAGACTTTTCGAAGGTCAGGATGCATAGCAACTTAAAATCCCCACCCCACACGCCCAGGCGTGCTTCTGACTTTCGTATCCTATTTTTGCGCAGCTAAGTGTTTTTGGCTGTGGAGCCTCGATTATTTTCATTAAAGGTAAGCGTGGGGATCTGGCTGATGGTCTGCGAAGTCTAGCTTGGAATCATCACAGAGATTTCAGACCAAAATGGTCTCAAAAAACTGGTATGAGCGCTAAAATAGAGTAAAACCTGTCTTTAAACCACATTTTTCAATATTTCCAAGAATCGATTCCTCAATTTTCATCAATTTTTCGCATTTTTCCGACCTTGCCGGTTTTTAAACCTATCCCCAAAATTTTGATTCTGCCAATAGGTTTTCACAACATAGGCAAATCATAGGTAGCACGCTAGCGCGTACCTGTAATATACTTGCAGCCCTAACACCTGTGCGCCTCTATAGCTATAAGGGGCACATTTGGAATGTGCGGTTATTTTAAAGGAAAGACAATCGAAAATCCGGATGTAGACTCTTTTGTTTACATTCAATCCCGAAGTTTGTAACGAACGAGTAAAGTTTTGGCGTAATGTTTTAACATATAGCAAATTCTGGTGGTTTTTTTGCAGTGTATACACAACTTCCTGTTAATGCCTCATTTATTTTTAAATTTCGTATCACTTCTTGAAATGGAGAGTGTAAAGGGTGTGAAAAAATCAGGTCGTGAAAAAGAGATTCAAGTCGAGTTTAATTGCTTACGTCTGCACTTCGATTACGAGTCCCAAGAAACTTTTTCCAATAGAAATATTCTACGCTTATGGCCACGATCTGCTTACCGGCAAAACTTTGTACACTCAATATGAAGTTTATAACAGAGGGGATTTAAACTTTACACTGTAGTGCATGGTGTAAAAATCGGATTTTGTTGAAGATTTCTTTACTGTTTACCGCTTGTAAGTCGATATAAATTTAATGAAATAGAAATAAAGACTTTTCAAGAGCTATACGTTGCAGCAACCGTGTTTAGTAAATGCAATATGAATTGTTTATGGGCGTAAAGTCCGAAATGAGGGTGTAAAATATGCTTAAGAACACCTTTTTTCCCTTTTATACTTTAATTGGCAAATATCTAAATATTTTGCGGAGCAGAAGTTATGCACATACAAATGCACTGCGGTTTAAATGCTGCAAATTGGCCTAAACGGAATTTTCTAAACACTCAACGGGGAATTAGGTTCAGATTTTCAAAGACTACAATGTGTTAGATGGTGGAAAATACGTTTTTTTGTTCGTTTTTCTTCGTCACATTCTCTATTTAGAATTCGAGATAGGCCAAATAGAATAAAAACTAAGTGGTACTTTTATAAGGCACATATTACCTCACATTGCTTTAGCTCTTTTTCAGAGGTGTAAGTCAGAATTTGGATGTGTTAAACCTTTTTCTGTCTTGTTTTTTTCTACGAGAATTGCTGGTTATGAGTCAAGACATGATTTCAAGTCTAAAAATGTGGCAAGAATCAAACTTGATAAGCACAACAGCGGTGTAAACTGGTTTACATCTAATGTTTATTTGTCTTCAGGCCATTGTGTAGACCTAGTTTTCTAAAAATGTTAACTGTAGCAACATCGTCATATAACATCAATAACGAATCCTATTGATCAAAACTACTCTAACACCTGTGGATGTAAGTTTACACTGCGGATTAGTTCCGGTGATTCTGCGTGGCGCTTTAAGTTTTATTCTTTCAAAATGTTCGAAGTAACGTCCACTAATTGTAAAGCCTGAACTATTCATTTATTGTCAATATGTAGTTTTTACACTACAAATTTTGTTTGCTTCTAGAGTGTTGCAAACGTAAATTTTTCTCGAAAGATTTTCCGTGAAGTCCGGATTTTGAATCTGATTCGGCGTTTCACCAGAAAAGTAATTGAAGGTTACACGAAAATTGAAACTTACTTGTTGCTGTAGTTTAATTTTAAGAAGTCAAATTAACGTTAGTTATCGAATTTAAATGTAGTGTCTACACCCATGTTGCGTGCAAGGTTATGCAGAAAACATTCTTGATCTCAATAAAGGAATTCTTGCTTAGTGATGATGCTATTGAAGCTATAACAATATTGCTTTCCGCAATTAATTAATACGCATCAGTTACAGCCGTATGATATTAATTACCGATCTACTAAAATATCAATGCTAATTGGCGGGCGGGGCAATTAAACAAATGCTCCAATGGAACAAAACGAAAATATTCGGGATTGTGGATTATTAAGGATGTGAACAGGGACTTTGTGGTGTTACTTGTATTTACGTCTCTAGTGGCGAATCTAGGATTTTCTCAGGGGGAGGAGGAGCGGTATCCAACTCTTCCGGAAACAGAGTCGTACAGTTCAAATATTCGCCCTTAACGCGCGAAATAATGCTTTGCTCGGCTTATATTGTAATACTTTTACATAAAATCAATTTTGACGCAATGTTTTTCAAAAAATTTTAAAATTTTTACAGTCTTGTGCGAAAAAAATCATTAGATTTCTACTTTAACGAAAATTCGGCGCGGAGCGCCTGAAAATTTGTAAAATTAAGGCATAGACGCTATGAAGCATAATTTACTGCTTTGATTTTCTTGTGCTTACGGCATTTGATGCGAAACATGAAATTCTTTTAAATCGAGGAGGATAAAATCCATGGACAAATTGCTTTTTCTGCTGTTAAAATTGTTTTAAAACGTGAACCATCCTGTATTCGGGCAGTTACTCATGCTCATTTAACATTAAAGTCGATTTATTTTGTTTCCTGCAGAATACGAATGTGATAAAAAAACAAATCGGACTTCTACAAAATAGCTTATTTTACTGGTGCTCTCGATGCAGTAGATGGAATCAACCGTATCCAGTGCCCTTCTGTCAACGAAAATGAACATATAGACAGAAAATTTTATCCTTCGCTTAATATACAATGCTTTCTGAACAGCAAATGTCGATTTCTAAACGTTTATGCTAAATGGCCTGGATCAACTCATATTGCTTTTGTGTAGTTACAGTGTAAAATTGATTATCAATTTGAACATGGACGTGACGTCGGTTTTATTCATAGGGAGAGTGTATACCCCTGTAAGCCTTGGATTGTAACGCCATTTCGAGAACCACAAACCCAAGCTCAAATAAACTACAATGCAGCAATGCAGGTATGATAAATATTTTTATGCAAATCAGAAAAATGAAGCCAAAACCCTGCAGAAAACCATACAACAGGGCTATTTGAGACAAATTTCATTTGATTACTTTACAAAAAAGTGCTGTAAAGTCAATATTGCGCCAATTCCTGCAAAATGTGTACTAAAAAGGCAGAAAATCAAAACATGAAAGAAGCAATTTTTCAAAATAATGTTTGCATCTCTAGTAACCCTCAGAGTGGGTTACTTGGAGACATCCATGATAAAATTATCCTGAATATCTAGAAAAGTGCAATTTAATTAACTAAAGGGATGAGACATAAAACACATTTTCAAAAACTATTTGCGCTTTTGTATATTTTTCTAACATAAAATAAATAAGAAATGCACTAGAATTCAAAAAGCACTTGCAACGTGCCTGAAGCACAAGTTACTGGCAATTATTTGTCCTTGATCAAAATCGTCCTGAAATTGAGTCAGTTTCACTAAAATTGAGCACATAATTTTTCTGGAATTACATTAAAGTTTTGATTTATAATTTTTCACGCGCGAGCGCCGCGTGGACAAAAACAGCGACATGGTGGCACCACTGCCACCTCGTAGCCGCTTCGCGCATTGCGTTTATACTTCCTGCGAACTGCAGCAGAATCAGGACGCTGAGTTCTCCTATTGCGCAAAATCGATATTTCATTAAAATTCAAAATGATTTGACGTCGACACTCGGCTCGAAATCTCATTAGCATTCGCAAGAGCAATGGGCTTCTTGACTTTTGCGGCCTTCGGAGAAAAAATGGCCGTGAAAAAGCTAAAAATAACAATTTTGACTCCTTATGGCGCGGTAGAAGAATAAATTGAAAGCGGCGAAAAAATTCAGACTTTGCGAATCAGTCTGCGGCGCGCGGCCGCGTGAAGTATATATCAAATTGCGGGGGCGAATAATTTGCCGGCTGCCGCGCCACAGCCCGAAGTATAAATTGAAAGTGCAGTTCTGCGGCAGCCGTTGTTGCAATTTCTCGCTGCTTCGCTCGCCACTTGAAGTATAAATCAGGCTTTACTTGTATAAATCGATGAACCAAATAATTGCGATTCCTGTGCCTTATGTAAGTATGTAGCTACTTTTCTTCTGTTTTTGTGGGTTATATGAGACGTGGAAGTGGGTTTTTTTGTGCACTGCACTCTATGCACACGTGCTAAAATTGAAAATAATTTGCACGGAAAACATTCTGTTAGCTACTTGAAAACGTGCTCTTATCAAAAGCCAAAAAATTGCAGCAATTTTCTTAGAAAACAGAGAAATCTAGTTGTACGATTGAAAGTAGTATACCGGCCCCTCAGGACCTTATCTTATAGCGTTGTACTGTTATAGCATAGGCGGAGGGGCTAGAATCTGCGCCCTGGCTTTTCTCAGGGCGCAATGCTGTAGCATAGGCTGTGTTGTTGCATAGGGAGGGAGGGGGCGTGCTGTGCCAGCCCAGGGCCAGGGGCCCAGGGCCAGGGGAGAGGGAAATTTTCCCTGGGGAAATTTCCATGGGGTAAATTTCCCTAGGAAAAAACTTTATATAACTATAAATCGTTAAACCAGTAGCTTGATTAGGCTGAGTCTTTAGGTTAGGATGAACACCTTCTTAGCAAAACTGTAAAAATTTGGAGGGAGCACTACAGTATACCAGCATTAGTTTACACTTTGCGGCTGACTTAAGAACTAATGGCCGGATTTTGTTCAAATTTTCAGAAATGATGTATAGACGTTAGCTGTGCTATGTACAGAATTTCAGCGTAACCTAGAGTATGCCGATTACACTGCTTTTTCAGTTGCCAACTTGCGGACTCATGTCTTATAAAGCGTTGTAGTGTTATAGCATAGGAGTCTGACCTGCCTGGACAAAACCAGAGCCTGTGTTGTAGCATAGGATGATTTGGGTGAAGCGGGGAAGTGTGGACGAGGCAAATCTGCGCCCTGGCCTGTAATCAAGGTCGCGCCAGGGCGCAAATGGCTTGGGGTCCGAAAAGGGGTTCCTCCGCATTTTATCGATTTTTTTTACAGTAGGACAGCTGGTTCCGAAACAACTTGTTCCGAAACAAAAGGCAATATAAGTTGGGGGTGAGTAAGAGAGTATTGTTGTATTTTTAAGACTAGTGTAAAGTGTAAAGCTAGTGTAAAGTAAAGTAGTGTAAAGTGCTTAGGAAAAGTTTTTTCCTACAATTTTAGAATGTTTATGCATCAGCTTCATTTTTTTACTATAACAGTTGGTTCCGGAAGAATTATTCCGAAACAACATTGTCAGTGTGTGTGTGTGTGTGTGTGTGTGTGTGTGTGTGTGTGTGTGTGTGTGTGTTGGGGGTAGCAGTCCCTGTGGGAGTCCACAAGCGCCACTTCCACAAACGCCACCTCCACAAGCGCTACTGCGTTCACTATAGCCTTTATAGTTAGTTTACGAAAGTAGTCAGCTATTTCGTCATCAGGTCGTAGCGATGATTATCTACGTGCAAATTAATTATTTTGATGGCCCTTGGCCCTTCATAAAACAGAATACGAGTAAACTTTGATTTGGTAGTCAGGTACCAGAACGCTTTAATTTTTTCAACAGCATCAAGACCGTATTTTTCTTTATCATAAGAAGATCAGTTTTGTGCATTGTCTAGAGCAAGCTGCTTTGTAAAGAACATCTCGCCCTTTATCGCCTTTCCTAATAGACTCCCATTTTGGGCTATTGTCCAGCTTTGCTATTCCTGTAACAACAGCTCGAGGAAGTGATAAATTATCATTTGATGCAATTTTAATGTACGCTCCTCTGCCCAATTGTGGTTTCTTATTTACTACGACTACCTTGAAGATCATATCTTCGTCAAACCTAGCTCCTTTACTGGACTGTGCTATATTTTCAATAATACTAAAACTTTGTTGGTGTTCAGATACTGACGCTGAGTAAATGGAACTAATACAGGGAAGTCAAGGCATGAATGTTTGATTTAATTCATCAGACTGTTCAGGTAATGCTTGAGTATCTGCTGGATAGCTTGCTCAAACATCTCTTCATCAGGACAGTCATCAAGGTTTAGAAACTTTAGTCGAAATGTACTTGCAGCTGACTTAAACCTTACGAACAGAAGTGAATGAGTGTTCGCTTACTTCCAAAAAATTGATCCATTTTTGAGGAAAACTATAACAAATAATTTTTCTGACCCTTATTTATAGACAAAATTATTGCATTAGATGGTAAGAATCCAAAATGAGAAATGTTGTTTATAAATAGATGGAATGCTAAAATTGTTCATAATGAATAAAATATTTAAGAAACTGTACTACAATCCACAAAGTGATACACTGGCGTTAATCAATTTTACACTCGATTCAAAAAGATTCGCCCGACTGTTAAATTAGATTAAGTACGTGCCTGTCTAGAAAAGCAACCCACCTATACTTTACACAGTCCGTCCTCAAGCATTATTCACGAAATAAAGTATTAGTAAGCAGCATTGATGAGCAATGGCAATGTGATATTGTAGATCTTCAATCTTTAGCGAAGCATAATGATAATTTTAAGTATCTCTTGAATTGCATAGACATTTTTTCAAAATACGCATGGTCTCTTCCTCTAAAATCTAAAAGTTCAAAAGATGTTCTGACCGCTTTTCAAAGCATTTTAAATTCATCTAATCGAAAACCGTACAAGCTGCAAACGGACGCAGGGACCGAATTTACAAACAAGGAGTTCCAGAAATTTCTAAAATCTGAATCTATCGATTTTCTCACGACCAGAAGCGAAACAAAAGCTAGCAATAGTTGAACGTTTTAATCGCACGCTTAAAGAACGTATGTGGCGGTACTTCACAAAGAGTAATTCGTATAAATATATTGACATATTACTCGACTTGATAAAAAATTATAATCACTCTAAGCATCGTACGATAGGTACATCGCCAGCTAATGTGACCGTAAAAAATGAGACGGACATCTTGAATAGAGCATTTAGAATTGATAAACAGAACGTTGTCTTTAAATTTAATATTGGCGATAAAGTCCGACTGAGTAAAGTTAAGCGCACTTTTGAAAAAGGATTTTGGCCCAACTGGACAGAGGAGTTTTTCGTAATTAAATAAAGATATGCTCGAACCCCATCCGTTTATGTTCTAGAAGACCAAATGGGCGAAAGAGTCGAGGGTATTTTTTATGAGCCTGAATTGCAAAAAATTGAAACAAAAACTGACAATTTGTATGTAATTGAAAAGATTTTGAAAACACGTAAGAAAGGCAATAAAACTAATTATTTAGTACGGTGGCGAGGGTACCCAGAAAAGTTTGATTCCTGGGTCTCGAACCTAATAAAGTTATAAATAGTAAGTAATTCTGTATTTCCAATTAAAGGCAAAAATGGAGATCAGCCGATGTTTTTTCGATCATATGTTGCATCGTTTGTCACAATACACTTACTTGTCTGATGATGCAATTGGAGATTATTTTTGGCCAAAAATGAGCGAGCAATATAAGCAAACATTGCTGGAATTTGATGAGAATGCCATGTTGAGCTTCTCAAAGTATATCAGAAAACGAAAAAAAGGGCGATATTTTACACATTATTTAAATTATGGGAATTTCTAAGTCCCGAGGCCAAATTTTATTTTGCAAACCTTTGCACCACACACGTAGACGAGCACCTAATCTCATCCATGTCTAAGGTTTTAATATAAAGTATTGCGGAGTTTGGAAAATTTTTTGTAAAGTTTGGAAATTTTTTTGTAAAGTTTGGAAATTTTTTTGTAAAGTTTGGAAAATTTTTTGCAGAGTTTGGAATTAATTTTGTGTGCTTAAGCATAGGAATTTTGCAGACTTTGGAAAATTTTTTGTAAAGTTCGGAAATTTTTTTGTAAAGTTTGGAAAATTTTTTGTAAAGTTTGGAAAATTTCTTGTAAAGTTTGGAAAATTATCATTTAATTTGGCATTGTTCAAGCATTGTTGAGACTATTTTATATGCTATATGCAACTCTCGCTTGTGTTTTGCACCTGTGAGAATCATTTTTCCGCTTGTAAAGAGCAAAAATGTTACATTTTGAAATTTGTATACTAAACCAGGAAACAATTCTACTTCGTACATGCATTTCCCATTTACCATCTCATAAAATTTACAAAGATCAATGCGAAATCCCAAGTTAGCCGAGCCGACAAAAAGCTCAGGCTTTATTTTCAACATTGAATTCTCCATCTTTAGTATTTGGATGAATGCCTTTATCGTATTTTCGCCTTCTTGTATAGTTTTAGCTCCAACGCATACACTTTTACCCGATCTGAAAATCAGTAAAGCTGCCTAGACAGCATTTGTGCTTGTAGCTGATCAGCAGGATTTTTAAATAAAACAATATAATCCGAGTTTATACGCGATGTTCTGAGACCTTCGAAGAAAGCGTTTTGTACAATGTGAATGATGCTAATATTCCAATTATGACAACTCCTTGTGAATAGTTGTACAATTTGAGCATTACCTTTACTCTCTTGCATTAAATCATCGAGTATCAAAAGTTGTGGTGTAGGGCTGAACTGCTTAAAGTAACTAAAATCAGGAAGCCCCTCTATAAATGACACATGATCGATTTTCTTATAAAGCGGTTGGTTTTATGCGAAGCACCACCAAATCTTTTTAATTTTAGTATCAAATCAGTCGCCTAACAAACGTTGTTTTGCCCGATTTTGTTGGCTCTGAGACAAGGCAGGTGAAAGGATGTTGAAAAATCATTTTTGTTTATAAATAATGATTTATATATACAGGTATTTATAGAAAATGGTCACAATACAGAACATTGTGCTAACTACAGCACTGCCGAATACGCTAAATCTAGATGATGTCTATCTGAAATTGCCAAATACTGCGCAATACAGTCACCAAAGATTTCCAGGTATTGTATTTCGATTACCGCAGGCAGCATTACTGGATTTTCAGATCGGGTAAAATTGTATGCGTTGGAGCTAAAACTATACAAGAAGGCGAAAATACGATAAAGGCATTCATCCAAATACTAAAGATGAGGGCTTTATTTTTTTTTTGATTCATTTACCCATAATAACATAATTCAATGTTGAAAATAAAGCCTGAGCTTTTTGTTGGCTCGGCTAACTTGGGATTTCGCATTGATCTTTGTAAATTTTATGAGATGGTAAATGGGAAATGCATGTACGAAGTAGAATTGTTTCCTGGTTTAGTATACAAATTTCAAAATGTAACATTTTTGCTCTTTACAAGCGGAAAAATGATTCTCACAGGTGCAAAACACAAGCATGAGTTGCATATAGCATATAAAATAGTCTCAACAACGCTTGAACGATGCCAAATTAAATGATAATTTTCCAAACTTTACAGGAAATTTTCCATACTTTTCAAAAAATTTTCCAAACTTTACAAAAAATTTCCAAACTTTACAAAAAATTTTCCAAACTCTGCAAAATTCCTAAGCTTAAGCACACAAAATTAATTCCAAACTCTGCGAAAAATTTTCCAAACTTTACAAAAGAATTTCCAAACTTTACAAAAAAATTTTAAAACTTTACAAAAAATTTTCCAAACTCCGCAAAACTTTATATTAAAACCTTAGACAAGGATGAGATTAGGTGCTCGTCTATGTGTGTGGTGTAAAGGTTTGCAAAATAAAATTTGGCCTCGGGACTTAGAAATTCCCATAATTTAAATAATGTGTAAATATCGCCCTTTTTTAATCGTTTTCTGATATACTTTGAGAAGCTCAACATGGCATTCTCATCAAATTCCAGCAATGTTTGCTTATATTGCTCGCTCATTTTTGGCCAAAAATAATCTGCAATTGCATCATCAGACAAGTAAGTGTATTGTGACAAACGATGCAACATATGATTGAAAAAACATCGGCTGATCTCCATTTGTGCCTTTAATTGGAAATACATAATTACTTACTATTTATAGCTTGATTAGGTTCGAGACCCAGGAATCAAACTTTTCTGGGTACCCTCGCCACCGTACTAAATAATCAGTTTTATTGCCTTTCTTATGTGTTTTCGAAATCTTTTCAATTACATACAAATCGTCAGTTTTTGTTTCAATTTTTTGCAATTCGGGCTCATAAAAAATACCCTCGACTCTTTCGCCCATTTGGTCTTCTAGAACATAAACGGATGGGGTTCGAGCATATCTTTATTTAATTACGAAAAACTCCTCTGTCCAGTTGGGCCAAAATCCTTTTTCAAAAGTGCGCTTAACTTTACTCAGTCGGACTTTATCGCCAATATTAAATTTAAAGACAACGTTCTGTTTATCAATTCTAAATGCTCTATTCAAGATGTCCGTCTCATTTTTTACGGTCACATTAGCTGGCGATGTACCTATCGTACGATGCTTAGAGTGATTATAATTTTTTATCAAGTCGGGTAATATGTCAATATATTTATACGAATTACTCTTTGTGAAGTACCGCCACATACGTTCTTTAACCGTGCGATTAAAACGTTCAACTATGCTAGCTTTTGTTTCGCTTCTGGTCGTGAAAAAATCGATAGATTCAGATTTTAGAAATTTCTGGAACTCCTTGTTTGTAAATTCGGTCCCTGCGTCCGTTTGCAGCTTGTACGGTTTTCGATTAGATGAATTTAAAATGCTTTGAAAAGCGGTCAGAACATCTTTTGAACTTTTAGATTTTAGAGGAAGAGACCATGCGTATTTTGAAAAAATGTCTATGCAATTCAAGAGATACTTAAAATTATCATTATGCCTCGCTAAAGATTGAAGATCTACAATATCACATTGCTATTGCTCATCAATGCTGCTTACTAATACTTTATTTCGTGAATAATGCTTGAGGACGGGTTTGTGTAAAGTATAGGTGGGTTGCTTTTCTAGCCAGGCACGTACTTGTTCTAATTTAACAGTCGGGCGAATCTTTTTTATGCGAGTGTAAAGTTGATTATCGCCAGTGTTTCCACTTTGTGGATTGTAGTACAGTTTCTTAAGTATTTTATTCATTCTTGAACAATTTTTAGCATTCCATCTATTTATAAACAACATTCCTAGTTTTTGGATTCTTACCATCTAATGCAATAATTTTGTCTATAAATAAGGGTCAAGCAGTATATGTTATAGTTTTCCTCAAAAATGGATCAATTTTTTGAAGTAAGCGAACACTCATTCACTTCTGTTCGTAGGTTTAAGTCAGCTGCAAGTACATTTCGACTAAAGTTTAGAAACCACGATGACTGTCCTGATATTAAAGAGATGTTTGAGCAAGCTATCCAGCAGATACTCAAGCATTACCCCGCAGACAGTCTGATAGGTCTAGAAATCAAACATTCATGCCTTGACTTCCCTGTATTAGTTCCATTTACTCAGCGTCAGTATCTGAACACCAACAAAGTTTTTAGTATTATTGAAAATATAGCACAGTCCAGTGAGGAGCTTAGGTTTGACGAAGAGATGATCTTCAAGGTAGTCGTAGTAAATAAGAAACCACAATTGGGCAGAGGAGCGTACATTAAAATTGCATCAAATGATAATTCATCACTTCCTCGAGCTGTTGTTACAGGAATAGCAAAGCTGGACAATAGCCCAAAATGGGAGTCTATTAGGAAAGGCGATAAAGGGCGACATTGTTTACAAAAGCAGCTTGCTCTAGACTCAATGCACAAAGCTGATCTTAACACTGATAAAGAAAAATACGGTCTTGATGCTGTTGAAAAAATTCAAAACGTTCTGGTACCTGACTACCAAATTAAAGTTTACTCGGACAATATTCTGTTTTATGAAGGGCCAAAGGCCATCAAAATAATTAATTTGCACGTAGATAATAATCGCTATGACATGATGACGAAATAGCTGACTACTTTCGTAAACTCACTATAAAGGCTATAGTGAACGCAGTAGCGCTTCTGGAGGTGGCGTTTGTGGAGGTGGCGCTTGTGGACTCCCACAGGGACTGCTACCCCCAACACACACACACACACACACACACACACACACACACACACACACACACACACACACACACACACACACACACACTGACAATGTTGTTTCGGAACAAATTCTTTCGGAACCAACTGTTACTGTAAAAAATGAAACTGATGCATAAATATTCTAAAATTGTAGGAAAAAACTTTTTCCCTAAGCTTGCTTTACACTACTTTACACTTTACACTAGCTTTACACTTTACACTAGTCCCCCCAAAATACAACAATACTCTCTTACCCCTCACCCACAACTTATATTGCCTTTGTTTCGGAACAAGTTGTTTCGGAACCAGCTGTTACTGTAAAAAAATCGATAAAATGCGGAGGAACCCCTTTTTCAGGACCCCAAGCCATTTGCGCCCTGGCGCGACCTTGATTTTGGGCCAGGGCGCAGATTTGCCTCGTCCACCGCCCCCGCTTTACCCGGCATCCTATGCTACAACACAGGCTCTGGTTTGTCCAGGCAGGTCAGACTCCTATGCTATAACACTACAACGCTATAAGATAAGGTCCTAGGGTGGCAACTGAAAAAGCAGTGTAATCGGCATACTCTAGGTTACGCGCTGAAATTCTGTACATAGCACAGCTAACGTCTATACATCATTTCCTGAAAATTTGAACAAAATCCGGCCATTAGTTCTTGAGTCATGCAAAAGTGTGAACTTATGCTGGTATACTGTAGGTGCTCCCTCAAAATTTTTGTAGTAGTTTGCTAATAAGGTGTTCATCCTAACCCTAAAATTTCAGCCCAATCCGACCACTGGTTCTTGATTTATACTTATTTCAAGTTTTCTCATAGGGAAATTTCCCCCATGGAAATTTCCCCCAGGAAAATTTACCCTTTTCCTGGCCCTGGGCCCCTGGCTCTGGGCTGGCGCGCGCCCCCTCCCTCCCTATGCCACAACACAGCCTATGCTACAGCATTGCGCCCTGAGAAAAGCCAGGGCGCAGATTCTGAGCCCCTCCGCCTATGCTATAACACTACAACGCTATAAGATAAGGTCCTAGGGGGCCACGGTATACTACTACTATTGAACACATGATGTCATAACATTTTGTAGGTAAAAACAGTTAGAAAATGTGAGTTTTTATAATTTTTAGCAAAAAGGAACTAATTAACATTAGTTGGTGTTATTTTGCCGCGAAGGTCCAAAAATTTCACGAAATTAAGGCCTATTCATGTAAAATTTGATAACTTTTGGCACTTTGTGCTAAAAAAAATTTGTGCACGCCGAGCACATAAGCCAAAAAAAATTTATGCACGACCGAAAATTTAGATGCTCACAGCGCAAAAAAACTTGCATGCAAGATATCTCGAGAATTAATATTGCTGTAAGCCCAGGAAATGTCTTTTTCGAAAAAGCGTGTGACAACTTGATGAAGAACATACAAAGATTTCATCTATTTTAAAAGAACGTAAAGGATGCCTCTATAAGTTTTAAGGAAAGCTAGACTTCAAACTTAAAAAACAGATAAGGCGCTAATTTTTTTGGTATTCATGTAGTAGATGGATTGGCTTTTGAAAACTGTATTGAGCCCCATTTGAAAAGAACAAGAAGTAGGTCATTCCAGAAACTTATTGAGCGCATGTCGTAGAAGTCCTTTTCCTCAAACTTCCAAAACTTGGAATAATGCAAACTCTTTTAGAAAAGTAGTTATAGGAACAGTTTTGACAAGTCTTGATGCACCTATGAGGATAATTGAATGTTTCTGTTCCTTTTTAGAATAATAGAACCATAATAAGCTTGCAGAGACCAACGGTGTATCCGTATTTTTAAGTTTGTTTTTTGAAGCCAAAAATTATGTAGCTTTTTTAAAGCCATACTTCCGGCTTCATTCATTGAAAAATAATGAATTCTTCAAACAATCTTTGTACATCAGAAAAAACGACTTTTACTTAAACGTGTTTTAGCAATAAATAGCTCAACAAAATGAAAGGCTTGGCAGCAGAGGCTTTGAAGCTTTGAAAAGCTGGCGCTCATGGGCGATAATTTTTTTGGCACAACCTTTTACTTTTACATATCTATTGAAAAACGTTTGAAAAATATCAACTTAAGTCACTTTAATAGCTACAGGGTCGATGGTTTATCATGGCCAGAATATTTTTAAGATGCACATCTTTAGATCACAAAAAATCAGCTTACAAGTCGTGAGATTCCACCTCCGAGGCCGTATCTATGCCTTCTAGTGGATACCGTAAAAAATTATCAGAATTTTTGTAAGCCACAATAATATCCTGGGAGTCTTGAGAAAGCGGTGAAGCTAATGGTCCGCTACCGGTTCCAGAAGCCGATTTCTTTAAAACTGCGTTTTCGCCTTCGGCCACGCTTTCCAAGTTGGCCCATTTTTTCTTGATTTCCTGCAAATCCTGTTTTGCTGCTGTAAATGTCCTATTTACATCCTTTAAAATATCATTCCAGGCACGTTTCTTTCATTGCTGAGCACTAGCCGAATTATGTTTCCTTTGAGGATATCTCGCTTAGCTAGACAAAATTCTTTTAGAAGTTGAGTTTCTCTCGGAATTCAATTTATACCTCGTTTTTTAGCGTCAAAAGACATTATAAACAAAATCAAAATACAGCAAGCCAAATTTATCAAATGAAACTATGGCGCGAAATTTGCTTTCTTTTCTTTTACACTATACTTTTTGCTGTAAAGGAACAAATTTGCAAGTAATTTGTTTAGATCATTGCTGTAATATGCTTTTACTAAATTTCCTGCACACTTGAGTCTGACCTAAGTCAGACATAAGTTCGACTTAAGTCTGACTAAAAGTCCAACTTGAGTTCGACTTAAATCAGACTCAAATTTTCACTAAAACCGTCGTAAATTTATTCTCAATGAAGTTCGGCTTAAGTCCGATTTAAGTCTGAGCAAGTGTACCTATGTACATGCAGTCTGTTCCACGTAAGCTTACGCGTTTGTTACTGCTTTAAGCAAACAATTTCTTTGATTGTCCTGAATGCATCGATGTTTGCTATTTCATTCGATTGACTTGCAGAGTCGCTCCTAGTTTACTCAATCTAATTTCCTACAGCTACTGCATTGCTAACTTGCTGTTCAACCGTTTTTTTTCGGGTCAGAGTAGATTTTAATAAGCAGGCCACAGATTACACGAGTTTTTGCATTGATTAGAGAAATTCTGATTTTTAACAGATTTTGCGCCTTTAGGCATATGCGTAGGTAGCTCTTTCTTAGTCCCTTCCTTTTACATCCTCAATAATCCACAATCCCAAGTAAATTCGTCTTTTCCGTTCCATCAATGCATTCTTTGCTAGTAACAAATGGAAGACTGCAATTTTTTTGTAGGTTAACAATAAATTACCTGACTAAATTGTTGCTCTGATTTGCAGCAACCTTGCAAGTTCAAGCTTCGCGCGTTGTCAAGACGTTGATTTGTCCCATGTGTTTTATGTGCGAGAATGAAGAACCTGTGTGTTGCTTTTATTGCAAAAAATATAAGGGTTGCCAAACTTGCTTCAATCGCATCAGGAAGGAGCAGCGCTGCTGCTCACTCTGCAATAAAACGAGTTGTAGTGCAATGCCAGGATTGCGCCCTTTGTTCGGACCAGAAAGTAAGTGGTATAAAGTGAAAAGAAAACGTCCTTTATACAAATTTTGACACGAATTTTTGCTTAACAGGATGGCGCCACGTAAATTTGGATTCTAATACTCCGTATTCAGTCATTAACTATTTCGATGGTGGCGGTGCGTTAACCATGCTTAAATCTGGATATGTATATGTGGACTGCGAGCTTCGTAATACAATGGAGCAAATGTGGTTATTCAACAGCACCGAAGGGACGATCAGAAACTACGCGTACCCTGAATTCAGTCTCAAAGAAAATGGTCGCTTCCTCGTTCGTCCCGTTCGTCGAGATGTTTATCTGGGAGACCACTACGAAATCGTAATGCAGATGAAAACTTTGTTTTTTATCAAGCAAAACGTATGAAGGCGACATGATTCTGTAGGTGCTTGCAGGGCCATAACCATACGTGGGTAGCAAGGAAATTCTGGGAGAGGGTTAAGATGTAGAACATCGCCGAAAATGTTTAGTCTACAGGAATCTGGGGGTTTTAACTTCTAATAGGGTACACCCCCATTCCCAAACCCCTCCCCGCGCCCATGTTTGGCCATAATTGGGAATTTATTTCGAGACGGTTTAAACCTATTGGAGATAAATATCTTATAGAGCGTTAGTCATAAGTTCTGCAAGAGTAAGGAAGTTTTTTTAGCATCTAAGGCGAATTCTGTACAGATATCAAAAAATTTCTTTTAGATTATTTCCCGTATTTTCAGACAGAATACAAAAATTTTTCCTCAAGCAGTTTACATGAATGATTTTTTAGCAATTGATACGAGCTTTACTCTATGAAATTTTGAAGTTTCTACACCCTATTAAAAGAATCATGTGCCTAGAAATTCGGCACTTATAAAGGTGGCTTTAAAATCGAAATTTATGTAATTTTTCATTTTTATATAATTTTATAATAAAACTTTACATGCCTATCTTGTGTATTTCACGATTCTTAAATCAGTTTAAACCAATTTTGTAGTCAATTCACATGGATAAAAAAATTCGCTTTGCATAAAGTTCTAAAATTTGGATTACAGTCATTGTGCTCAATTTTTTTATAAGCAAAGCTGGACTTTCTGATAACGAACACTAATAAAAAATAAGAAATCCGGTGTCATGTGTTAAAAATCCCGGGTTTTCAAATGTCCGATAGACAATTTAACACGTGGCATGGCAATGCTCATATTAAAGTCTCCGAGCAGTCAATCATCCTTAATTTGGATAGTCTACATGTCTCGCTGTATGACTAATATTAATTAACTAGTAATTGTTTATCTTTATTTCACGCTAAATTTGATGAGCACAATAGAAAAACAAAAAAATGACTCAAATCAATCAAGGGACGGAACAAAGGAATGTCACTCGAATAAAGCCAATAAACAGAATAATAAAAGAAGCACAGAAGTTGATTTTCTATTATCCACTCAATGTTTTAAAACGAGTTTTTAGTGATTACTTGACGCAAAGATACTCGGCTGCTGATTGTAAGGTTATTGCAAAATTTTACATAATGGAAAGAACAGTGACTGGCGGCGCTATACGCCGTAAATTTTGACGTTTTTCCAATTTAAACTTAATTTATACCGCTTAAACAAACAAAACAGACAAACTAATGATTGCGCGAAAGGCCAAAAATTTTTAGAAATTCCTGGCCTGTTTTCCCTCAAATCTCGTTGCACATGTACAATGGGATTTTACGGCAGCGGGGAACTGGGGTGGCGCGCTCAAACGTTTCCAGTGGGGTCCGTGGCAGAGTCTTGAGAAATTTTAAAAAAAATAGCATTTCAATGTTTAATAGTAACGTCAAGTTTTTCGCAAAATCGGCCAGATCTCGATTCTAAATCAAGCCTAAAAACACTTAAAATTAATGAAGTCCTACACTGCGCAAAACTTATGAGCTGTAATGCATTTTTCGACCTCTACTAATTACATAGCGCAGCAACGGGTCGCTGCCAATAAAATATAGAAAGATGAGTCAATGAAAATTATCTTCTTACCGTCTTCAGGCCCGTTTGTGGCCTTCTTTTTAACAAAATGCAATTCAGAAATCAAGAAAATGAGCATAAATATAAGAAAATTTAGAAAATCCTTTTATTTAAAAGAGGATTATGTGTACGTGTAAAGGAAGATAAACGAAATGTCACGCCCAAATTTCGCGTCACTAAATTATTCGCTCTTTATAGCTTAATTTCACTTATTTATCTTCAATTCTTCTTATTGAAGTTTGCACAATTTGTCGTAAGCTAGGTTCGGGGTTGATTCTCCTATGTATTGAAGAAAAACAACAACAATTTGAGAATTTGTGATTTTATCGGAAATCAAAATTTATACAATTTCTGAATACGTTGGTGTTAAACGCGCTCCAAAATACTAGCGAACTTAAGGCGTAACTTGTAGGTACGAATTGCGCAAGCTATGATAGCTAAAGCGTCAGAGATTATGATTTTTCTACATATGCAATAATGCTGACACCGGGACTTCAGGCAAGGACTACGCAATGACCAGACACTAAGACAAAGGTAGGAAGAGCCAAAGCTTTGAGTCGCGCCGCTTTTATAGTAAAATCGGCGGGCGCACATGGTGTTGTTTTGATGACTCATTTTTGGCTATATTCTGCTCACCTGTTCTCACGTTTGCATCTGTCTGCATATATGCGCGTTTTTCGTCAACTTACATCTTATGCTTTTGACTTCAAGTAATCTTTTCGATAACTTACTCACATGACCCAAAAATTAGTAATTAATGTCAGTTGTTTGGGTATGTTTTGCGCGCAGTCTCGTGTTTTCTGATTTTCTTAGTGTGGGAAGCTTAATTAATCTTAAGTTTCCATTCTTGTCTCACGGATGTCTTCTCTGTCTGGTTCTTAACACCGTTTTCAACTGGTTTGACCATGCTATTGCATAGAACCGCTTTGTTAGCCTTCGATTTTGCCTTTTCGCATATTTACATAAACATGAACGCTAATAGTATAATTACATTTTTTGGAAAGAATATAAGACATTATGAATAAGCGTTTTCGAAAACTTAACGATTTAAATTAAAACATTAGATTTTGCGTATATTATATCATGAGTAAAAATAAACAGAATGTTCGTAATATTATTAAAAGATCATATTACATTAAAATACAATGCTTACATATTCTTTTTGTCCATATTGGAGGCTTAAAATCGCGTCGATCGTGACATTCTCCCCCGTAGCTCCAGGCGTCCTCGACTGGCCCTTGATTTCGACAGTTTTATAGAAGGTATTTGTGTGTTGATGGTCTGTCTGGTGGAAGCTAATTCCGCCGTTTTTGAACTAAAGGTCGCAATCTTTTGTTGTTTGATTCTTCTCCATTTGGTTCTTTTTCTTGTGTTGTGTATCTTCCGTCTGTGGCAATGGTTTTTGCATGAAACTGTTTTGTATGATGAGGATGCTTATGTGTGGGCATGCTTTCTTGATATTTCACCATCAGTTTGATTAAGTCTTGCTTTTCGATATTATTTAATAATGAAGATATATTAGCATTTTTATCTATCCAGGCAATAATTATTTATTTCGCATTCGCCTTTGACTACTTGTCTTATTGACAATTTATATCTCTTTAATGGTAAAATGCTCAAATTTTCGTCTTTATGATTAAATTGGGTTGGTACTTCTTGAATACCCTCCCGGAAAACCTAGCTCTTAATAAATAACGCCCTTTTTATAGCTTCTTCTAAAGTTTGAAATTCTTGGTGTTTTAGCTCTTCATAAACTTTAGGAAGAATTCTCTTTATGAAAATCGTTTTTTTGATAGGATCCCGCTTTTCAGATGTTAATTGGGGATAAGCAGATTTGGCCAGTTTTCGAAACCTTTCTGCAAATTTTAGGGCGGTCTCATTCCTCCTTTGCCTAGCGTCATATATCATTCCTTGTTAGATATCACTGTCCCTACCTTCCGTAAATTCACCTCCCAATTCTTCTTTAAGTTCGTCGTATGTGGAGAGTAGTAATACCTGCTACCCTGGGGGTACAATGATGAAGGATGCTTGCTAAGTGCACATGCACTAGATACGAAATTATGACGTATTACGATCGCAAACCTGACGTCATTATACCCCCGGAGGCGAGCCACGGTACCTACATTAATCGGCTATGCGCCCCTTCTCGCCCCAAATTAGCATATCCAGGGGGTCCATAAATCTACCCGTGGATCAGGATTATGGGATAAACCGATCTTGTTGCATTGTGTGACTATTTTCGTTAATAAACTTATCAGTCGTTGCATTGCGCTAAAATTATGTACATATATCTTAAATGACCGCTAAATATTTTGGCCCCCGGATTATCAGATAAACCAATTTTTTTGCGTTGTACTAAAATTATGTACATACACAGCTAAGCTTTCTAGCCCCCGGACCGAGATTCGCATTGCGCTAAAATTATGTACATACACCGCTAAGCTTTATAGCCCCCGGATTGAGATTTGCAATGTGTTAAAATTATGTACGTACACGTTTAATGACTACTAAGCGTTCTGGCCCATGGATTATTGGATAAATCAATTTTAATGCATTGCGCTAAAATTATGTACGTATACCTTTAATGACCACTAAGCTATGCACCCCATTCTCGCCCCAGGGGGCGTCCACGATGCGAAGAAAAGCCAGTTACAAGCAGCAATTGCGCTAAAATTATGTACATACACCGCTAAACCTTCTAGCCCCTGGACCGAGATTTGCAGTGCGCTAAAATTATGTACACACGCGTTTAATGACCACTAAGCTTTATGGCTCATGGATTGGGATTATCAGATAAATCAATTTTGTTGCATTGTGCTAAAATTATGTACGCGTAATGCTTGCGACTAATTATATGCGTAACCCCAAATTTGGATAAAAATTAAAATTATGGGCGTGGAAATCTAAACTCCCAAGAATCGGTAGACTCCCAGAACGTGCGAAAAATGATCATAAGGTCAAAAAGCACAGATAACACAAATTTAAATTACAATGAATAGACATGCATTAAATAACGCCTTTCTTTTTATTAAAAAAATTTATGATTACGTACGATTGCAAGTTTTAAAATCCGAATTCTGTAAAAATTATAAAAAGTATTTAATGCTTCAAATTCTATTATTTATGCTTATGTTTTCTATTTAATCAAATAAATCACATACTTTTATTTATTTCCGGCAAATTTTTTTGCGATTCAGCGCACATTTTTTTCTCCGCATTATGTAGAGTCAGCAATGTTCTTTTACGGGGTACCGGCGCAAGAGCTCCTCGAAACTATTTCTATCAAATTTAAGTGCAAATACGTGTATATTTTCGAAGCATAATCGTTTTATTTAATTTTTATGATATCTAGTACATATTATTTACTTATTTAAGAATATAAATTAAAAATATAAATTAAAAATATAAATTACTTTTATAAAACAATTATTTATTTTATCAATAAATATATACCTGAAGCGTATTAAGTACCTCCAGTGCAAAAAAGTGCGTAAAAAATTTATGTTACCGAAACACGAAAAAAGTATCATATTAAGTGTTTTTTGAAGCTAAAAGTTTTTCTTACTTCCCAGTTTTTCGATGGCTGCCACGATTTCGCCTCGTTGGCGCTGCCACTCGTAAAATTGTTCCGGCGTTAGTACAATTTCACGTCCTTTGTCCGAGTTTTTCAGGCATAAAATTTTTTTATCGAGTATTACTGTTTCGACCGAGGCTATCAGACCGCACGTGAGGTCAATGGGGTCAAGCCGAAAATTAAATAATAGGGCGTTCGAAATTAACGGCGAAGCATCCACCAAATTCTGGTACTGCCGACTCATTAGATTGACCCCTTGACTCGTTAGGTATAAGGTTAATCTCGTGCCGTTGCATATTCTGAAGCTAATATTCGCGAAGTCGTTCCAAGTAGACACCAAGCAGTAAACGTTATCCCCAAGTGTAAAATCGTAGCGCTTATTCTGAGGCTCGTTCATTTTCGAATAGTACCAGAAAAAAAGCGCCAAGCGGAGTAATAATGCAAAATGGAAGTTATAGCTGAATAACATAAAACTTTTTTCTGTTTACTCAAAAAAACTCAAACAACGGAGCTTGGGTCATAGTTTTTAATGCACGCTACATAAAATAAGATAGATAAGACGATCGAAAGAAACTGACGTAATTGCAAAAAATTTTAAGTGGTACATGATTACTCTTTTAAGCTTGCCAAGATCAAAAAGAGAACATGTAATTTTTGTCAAAAAAAGTTTTATAGGTCACGCAAAAAAACCTAAAAAAACGGAGCTAGGGTCATGGAATGCGCGCTACATAAAATAAGATAGATAATAAGATCGAAAGAAGCTGACATAATTGCGAAAAAAGTTAAAGTGTTCATTAGTTTCTTCAAAAGCATTGATGCTTCAGGCAGTTTTCATATTTTATAAACAAGGTCATGTTGACTCAAAATCGTGAGGCAACCGTTATAATTTTGGAAAACGAGCTAAACGTTGACACATTATTAGCTGTTTCATTGTCTCTTCATTTAGTAGATAAGAAATAATGTATCAATGCCTGCATGTGTTGCGTTCACTATAGCAGTACAAATAAGCGATGGTAGCTATATTTGCAGAAAAAATGATGAAATAAAAATTGCATGCATTTATACAAGCGATAAAATGCAGATCTAAATCAATACGAGCTATATCTAGTCTAGTACTGCATTTTTCTCGAATGATTATCAAGGCCCGTTAAGAAAACAGTATATTCTTTGGTAAAATTCCCAATCGCCTTAAGCTAAGCGTTTTAACAACGAGATTTGAGGAAGACGAATTTTTACTAATAACTTTGTCATTGGAAGATGTAGTATGCTTCTTCAGCAGGGGGCCATCAATATGATAAAAATAAACAAAATACGAATTAAGGCAATAAATACAAAGAAATTGTGAACGTCATGCTTGTAAAGTAGTAAATAGGGCATAATTTTTATTCAAAATAGTGCCTGTTCACTAATTCATCAAGAGGCGCGTAAGCACACAAGGGCAGCGATCGAATTCTGGGGGTTCTGCTTAAGGCATAAGAAAATACAAAAAAAATAACTGCCCGCACAGTGCACCGCACAGCTACCGAGTGTGCGTAGGTGAGCAGTGCACTGTGCAACACAGTGCAGTTTAATAATCGCACATTGTGGCACATTAGTGCACAAAGTGGATGCAAAGTACCTATTCTCTGGAGCTGTACCGGGTCCTAGAAGCTATTATCACTTTTAGAATGTTATCTTTTTCATGTGAATAATCTTAAGTTCATTATCATGACATTTTCACTTTCTTCACCTAGTTTTTTTACTTTTCAGCTAAGTAATGGAACATTGCACAGTAAAGTGAGTGATACATACGATCGTGCAATCAGCCATACATTTCATAGACGCAGATATAACACCTTTTGATAATTTATCCTGTTAATCGAAAATCTTTAGCTTTCAATATCTTTTTAGCATATCATTGTAGTCTTGGACTGACGCTGTTTCTCGACTGTTTGGAATTTCACTCGTATCTTCATTATCTTCTTGCCTTTCTTGTAATTCATCAGACAAGATATCGGCATTTTTACTGATGAGTTTCTTGAAAAGATGCTTTCGAGAATTCCAAGCCATCTTTATTGCTTCAGTACCCCCAAAGTTCAGCTTTGATTTAAAAAAGTCTGCCGTTGCAGACAGTTTTGTATCTAGATCACTTTCTTCCAACGCTTTTTGCAGGAAAACATGTTCATCATAATTTTCGTAAAGCTTTGACAAAAAAGCGTTGAAGAAGGGTGGGTTGCTCAGTTTTTCAGCAGTATCTGGAATAACTGCCATGTCTCGTACAGCATTCTCCATTATTGCCCGCCAGAATTCATTCTTCCAACCACTTTTGATATCAGGCTCATCATCACTATCCGAAATATTCTCTGATCTTTCTTCGTCCTCAGAACCCTCTTGGTCTTCCTCTTTCTCCTCTACTTCTCGTTTTTCCCGTTTGCCTTCTTCCTCACCTTCCTCTTCTGAAGTGACAGTTTTATCATCTTCTGTATCGCTGTTTGCTGTATCCATTAAGGGGTGTAATAGCTGATGATGCCTCTTTAATGTAAAATTATTTGACAATGTTTTGTTGCACAGTGTGCATAGAACAACCATGTCTAGCTCGGCCAAAGACACCAAATGACTGCCATATTCAGATCCGATGTTTTTATAAATACATGTTGCACATGTGCTGCACAGTGCGCAGCACACGTGCACACTGTGCGGTAATCAGTGTATATATGATCTGCTAAGAGATATAATGAACTATGCCAACACTAGGTCCCATCCCAACTCCCAAGCAATTGCTAGATCCTGGATTACCGCACAGTGTGCACGTGTGCTGCGCACTGTGCAGCACATGTGCAACATGTATTTATAAAAACATCGGATCTGAATATGGCAGTCATTTGGTGTCTTTGGCCGAGCTAGACATGGTTGTTCTATGCACACTGTGCAACAAAACATTGTCAAATAATTTTACATTAAAGAGGCATCATCAGCTATTACACCCCTTAATGGATACAGCAAACAGCGATACAGAAGATGATAAAACTGTCACTTCAGAAGAGGAAGGTGAGGAAGAAGGCAAACGGGAAAAACGAGAAGTAGAGGAGAAAGAGGAAGACCAAGAGGGTTCTGAGGACGAAGAAAGATCAGAGAATATTTCGGATAGTGATGATGAGCCTGATATCAAAAGTGGTTGGAAGAATGAATTCTGGCGGGCAATAATGGAGAATGCTGTACGAGACATGGCAGTTATTCCAGATACTGCTGAAAAACTGAGCAACCCACCCTTCTTCAACGCTTTTTTGTCAAAGCTTTACGAAAATTATGATGAACATGTTTTCCTGCAAAAAGCGTTGGAAGAAAGTGATCTAGATACAAAACTGTCTGCAACGGCAGACTTTTTTAAATCAAAGCTGAACTTTGGGGGTACTGAAGCAATAAAGATGGCTTGGAATTCTCGAAAGCATCTTTTCAAGAAACTCATCAGTAAAAATGCCGATATCTTGTCTGATGAATTACAAGAAAGGCAAGAAGATAATGAAGATACGAGTGAAATTCCAAACAGTCGAGAAACAGCGTCAGTCCAAGACTACAATGATATGCTAAAAAGATATTGAAAGCTAAAGATTTTCGATTAACAGGATAAATTATCAAAAGGTGTTATATCTGCGTCTATGAAATGTATGGCTGATTGCACGATCGTATGTATCACTCACTTTACTGTGCAATGTTCCATTACTTAGCTGAAAAGTAAAAAAACTAGGTGAAGAAAGTGAAAATGTCATGATAATGAACTTAAGATTATTCACATGAAAAAGATAACATTCTAAAAGTGATAATAGCTTCTAGGACCCGGTACAGCTCCAGAGAATAGGTACTTTGCATCCACTTTGTGCACTAATGTGCCACAATGTGCGATTATTAAACTGCACTGTGTTGCACAGTGCACTGCTCACCTACGCACACTCGGTAGCTGTGCGGTGCACTGTGCGGGCAGTTATTTTTTTTGTATTTTCTTATGCCTTAAGCAGAACCCCCAGAATTCGATCGCTGCCCTTGTGTGCTTACGCGCCTCTTGATGAATTAGTGAACAGGCACTATTTTGAATAAAAATTATGCCCTATTTACTACTTTACAAGCATGACGTTCACAATTTCTTTGTATTTATTGCCTTAATTCGTATTTTGTTTATTTTTATCATATTGATGGCCCCCTGCTGAAGAAGCATACTACATCTTCCAATGACAAAGTTATTAGTAAAAATTCGTCTTCCTCAAATCTCGTTGTTAAAACGCTTAGCTTAAGGCGATTGGGAATTTTACCAAAGAATATACTGTTTTCTTAACGGGCCTTGATAATCATTCGAGAAAAATGCAGTACTAGACTAGATATAGCTCGTATTGATTTAGATCTGCATTTTATCGCTTGTATAAATGCATGCAATTTTTATTTCATCATTTTTTCTGCAAATATAGCTACCATCGCTTATTTGTACTGCTATAGTGAACGCAACACATGCAGGCATTGATACATTATTTCTTATCTACTAAATGAAGAGACAATGAAACAGCTAATAATGTGTCAACGTTTAGCTCGTTTTCCAAAATTATAACGGTTGCCTCACGATTTTGAGTCAACATGACCTTGTTTATAAAATATGAAAACTGCCTGAAGCATCAATGCTTTTGAAGAAACTAATGAACACTTTAACTTTTTTCGCAATTATGTCAGCTTCTTTCGATCTTATTATCTATCTTATTTTATGTAGCGCGCATTCCATGACCCTAGCTCCGTTTTTTTAGGTTTTTTTGCGTGACCTATAAAACTTTTTTTGACAAAAATTACATGTTCTCTTTTTGATCTTGGCAAGCTTAAAAGAGTAATCATGTACCACTTAAAATTTTTTGCAATTACGTCAGTTTCTTTCGATCGTCTTATCTATCTTATTTTATGTAGCGTGCATTAAAAACTATGACCCAAGCTCCGTTGTTTGAGTTTTTTTGAGTAAACAGAAAAAAGTTTTATGTTATTCAGCTATAACTTCCATTTTGCATTATTACTCCGCTTGGCGCTTTTTTTCTGGTACTATTCGAAAATGAACGAGCCTCAGAATAAGCGCTACGATTTTACACTTGGGGATAACGTTTACTGCTTGGTGTCTACTTGGAACGACTTCGCGAATATTAGCTTCAGAATATGCAACGGCACGAGATTAACCTTATACCTAACGAGTCAAGGGGTCAATCTAATGAGTCGGCAGTACCAGAATTTGGTGGATGCTTCGCCGTTAATTTCGAACGCCCTATTATTTAATTTTCGGCTTGACCCCATTGACCTCACGTGCGGTCTGATAGCCTCGGTCGAAACAGTAATACTCGATAAAAAAATTTTATGCCTGAAAAACTCGGACAAAGGACGTGAAATTGTACTAACGCCGGAACAATTTTTCGAGTGGCAGCGCCAACGAGGCGAAATCGTGGCAGCCATCGAAAAACTGGGAAGTAAGAAAAACTTTTAGCTTCAAAAAACACTTAATATGATACTTTTTTCGTGTTTCGGTAACATAAATTTTTTACGCACTTTTTTGCACTGGAGGTACTTAATACGCTTCAGGTATATATTTATTGATAAAATAAATAATTGTTTTATAAAAGTAATTTATATTTTTAATTTATATTTTTAATTTATATTCTTAAATAAGTAAATAATATGTACTAGATATCATAAAAATTAAATAAAACGATTATGCTTCGAAAATATACACGTATTTGCACTTAAATTTGATAGAAATAGTTTCGAGGAGCTCTTGCGCCGGTACCCCGTAAAAGAACATTGCTGACTCTACATAATGCGGAGAAAAAAATGTGCGCTGAATCGCAAAAAAATTTGCCGGAAATAAATAAAAGTATGTGATTTATTTGATTAAATAGAAAACATAAGCATAAATAATAGAATTTGAAGCATTAAATACTTTTTATAATTTTTACAGAATTCGGATTTTAAAACTTGCAATCGTACGTAATCATAAATTTTTTTAATAAAAAGAAAGGCGTTATTTAATGCATGTCTATTCATTGTAATTTAAATTTGTGTTATCTGTGCTTTTTGACCTTATGATCATTTTTCGCACGTTCTGGGAGTCTACCGATTCTTGGGAGTTTAGATTTCCACGCCCATAATTTTAATTTTTATCCAAATTTGGGGTTACGCATATAATTAGTCGCAAGCATTACGCGTACATAATTTTAGCACAATGCAACAAAATTGATTTATCTGATAATCCCAATCCATGAGCCATAAAGCTTAGTGGTCATTAAACGCGTGTGTACATAATTTTAGCGCACTGCAAATCTCGGTCCAGGGGCTAGAAGGTTTAGCGGTGTATGTACATAATTTTAGCGCAATTGCTGCTTGTAACTGGCTTTTCTTCGCATCGTGGACGCCCCCTGGGGCGAGAATGGGGTGCATAGCTTAGTGGTCATTAAAGGTATACGTACATAATTTTAGCGCAATGCATTAAAATTGATTTATCCAATAATCCATGGGCCAGAACGCTTAGTAGTCATTAAACGTGTACGTACATAATTTTAACACATTGCAAATCTCAATCCGGGGGCTATAAAGCTTAGCGGTGTATGTACATAATTTTAGCGCAATGCGAATCTCGGTCCGGGGGCTAGAAAGCTTAGCTGTGTATGTACATAATTTTAGTACAACGCAAAAAAATTGGTTTATCTGATAATCCGGGGGCCAGAAATATTTAGTAGTCATTTAAGATTATATGTACATAATTTTAGCGCAATGCAACGCTGATAAGTTTATTAACGAAAATAGTCACACAATGCAACAAGATCGGTTTATCCCATAATCCTGATCCATGGGTAGATTTATGGACCCCCTGGATATGCTAATTTGGGGCGAGAAGGGTGCGCATAGCCGATTAATGTAGGTACCGTGGCTCGCCTCCGGGGGTATAATGACGTCAGGTTGCGATCGTAATACGTCATAATTTCGTATCTAGTGCATGTGCACTTAGCAAGCATCCTTCATCATTGTACCCCCAGGGTAGCAGGTATTACTACTGTGGGGGTTCGCAACCGTCCGAGAATACTATTTAACTTCGCTAATGCACTTCCAGCAAATGCGATTTTATAATTGTCATCAGCATTCAAAAATCCTTGCAAAAGCATATATTTTTCGAATTTTTTAATCCATCCCGGAAATGACTCGCCAAAAGCACCCGAAAATGGTTTAGGTGGCCTTTGACCAAGGAAAACTCCTAGACAATTAAATGAATCAAGAGCAGAAACATTAGCTCCAGGAACTTGGGCTCCACCCTGCTCAACAATTGTTTTTAATTCGTTAATTTTTGCAGTTAATGGTTCTCCAAAATCATCGAAAGCTGCTCTAGAAGCATCAGCCATCGTTTGAGGATCGTGAGTCATTTTTCTAGTTATAGGTCTTCTTAATATTTCAGCTAGAAATTCCCTACGACTTTCGGAGTTTATTTCAGGAGACAACGAATGCTGACCGAATAAAGTTGAACTTTGAGAAATTTCTGATTCAGAAAAATCTAAAGCGCGTTTATAACTTTGTTCAGTTATAGATGAGCCTTGAAAAGCTTCATATGCCTGTAGATGTACTCTAGAAGAAACGTCGGACAAGATAGGGGTGCTTTGGAGTCGAACACCTGGGACTTCTAAAGTTGACCAAGATTTTTGCAAGAGCTTTTCTAAGTTATTCAATTTCTCAAAAGAATTATCTGAGATTTATTCTATTCCTTTTACGGTTTCGTCGATATCAGTCAGCTGTTCGTCCTCGGATGATTGCTGAGAAGAATCCGTTTTAATATTTTTTAAAAATTTTTTCCGCTTCCCGCTCTGAGGGGGTTATTTTTCCCAAGATCAGTCTTCAAAATAAACAATTAACACTTCAAATAGCTGCAATATTCAATTTTATATTCCCGTACTCAATTTAGCTTCAATATAATAATCAATTCGCTATATATTCTTCATACTCAACATATTTCAATACTATTCATATAATTAACCCGATTTTAAATAAAGTAATTTATCTTTGATGTTATGAAATACCAAAATCGCTGCGCAGTCAATTAAGGCAAGAAGATAAATTATGCAGTACTGCAATAGACCTGTAGTCTCTTCGAAACAGATCAAAAATAATCGGTATAAATAACTTTTCCGTTGAAATACCTTTCCAGACCATAACTAAAATATACTTCCAATCTTTCTAATTACTTCAATTTCAATAATTTTAAGCTTTCACAAGCAATTCAGCTTTTATTCACAACGACTTTAATTCAACTTTTATCCGCAGCAATAAATTTCAACTTTTATCCGCGCGCCAGCAAAATCCAACAAAGTAACTTTCCTATGCGTCCTCAGAAAAGTAAGACTGATCAACGAGAAAATTCCTGAGATCGACCAATATTCCAGGAAGAGGGGTCGGCGGAATTTTTTTTAAATATTCAAAGACGCAAAACGCAATCCTACTTTCTGCGCCAAAAATGTCACGCCCAAATTTCGCGTCACTAAATTATTCGCTCTTTATAGCTTAATTTCACTTATTTATCTTCAATTCTTCTTATTGAAGTTTGCACAATTTGTCGTAAGCTAGGTTCGGGGTTGATTCTCCTATGTATTGAAGAAAAACAACAACAATTTGAGAATTTGTGATTTTATCGGAAATCAAAATTTATACAATTTCTGAATACGTTGGTGTTAAACGCGCTCCAAAATACTAGCGAACTTAAGGCGTAACTTGTAGGTACGAATTGCGCAAGCTATGATAGCTAAAGCGTCAGAGATTATGATTTTTCTACATATGCAATAATGCTGACACCGGGACTTCAGGCAAGGACTACGCAATGACCAGACACTAAGACAAAGGTAGGAAGAGCCAAAGCTTTGAGTCGCGCCGCTTTTATAGTAAAATCGGCGGGCGCACATGGTGTTGTTTTGATGACTCATTTTTGGCTATATTCTGCTCACCTGTTCTCACGTTTGCATCTGTCTGCATATATGCGCGTTTTTCGTCAACTTACATCTTATGCTTTTGACTTCAAGTAATCTTTTCGATAACTTACTCACATGACCCAAAAATTAGTAATTAATGTCAGTTGTTTGGGTATGTTTTGCGCGCAGTCTCGTGTTTTCTGATTTTCTTAGTGTGGGAAGCTTAATTAATCTTAAGTTTCCATTCTTGTCTCACGGATGTCTTCTCTGTCTGGTTCTTAACACCGTTTTCAACTGGTTTGACCATGCTATTGCATAGAACCGCTTTGTTAGCCTTCGATTTTGCCTTTTCGCATATTTACATAAACATGAACGCTAATAGTATAATTACATTTTTTGGAAAGAATATAAGACATTATGAATAAGCGTTTTCGAAAACTTAACGATTTAAATTAAAACATTAGATTTTGCGTATATTATATCATGAGTAAAAATAAACAGAATGTTCGTAATATTATTAAAAGATCATATTACATTAAAATACAATGCTTACATATTCTTTTTGTCCATATTGGAGGCTTAAAATCGCGTCGATCGTGACAGAAAGCAGAGAATAGACACACTGGTATACAATCATTTTCGCACTTTTACATTTATCCTCAACATGCACGAGCAGTTTCATTCATCGAACAAATAGTGCATTAAATTACTGTAGTAATGTGAAGTACTGTATTTTTTAGCTGATTCAAGCTTTCAAATTCATTGAATTCATATAGCAATAAATAGGGACTCGGCGCGAAATGCCGGAAAATTTCGACGTTTACGCCTTTGTGAACTCAGTTTTCCGGACACACATTATTGCAAAAGAAACATCAATAATATTTCTAAAAAATTCCGGTGAGGGGGGCATGTGCCGCCAATCTACCCCCTGGCTACACCTATTGTCTTACGCACACCTGGGCGTGGGGGACGGTTTAGAGGGGGAGGTAAAAAAAATTGAAATATTAACTTAAAATATTAAATTTGAAATTAAAAATAATTAAAATACCCACCTCCCAGAATTCAATTTTGAACTTATTCTGTTTTTTTCGAAATTTTTTGATACCAATGGATAGTGCTCGATGAAAAACGTTAAAAAATGGTGTTTTTCCGCCATATCACCATTTTTAGGGCCTTTTTTGACCTTTGAAGTATCTTGCATCCCCCCCCAGAATTCTGGTGCTGCCCACGTATGGTCTTACGACAACCCAATTATTTACCTGTTAGAATTACCCCGTTTCCGTCGATGGTTTCTTCACCCTTGGCAGGCATACCTGCATAATCCGGATTTCTGAATCTCCTGAAGGTTCTCAACCATCCAGAAATTTTTTTTGCCCCTTCTCTCAAATTTATGATTTTCTGGAAGGTCTGCTTTTTGTTAGCTCAAAAGCATAAATTTTATCGCTTCCTGTCGTTTACTCAGTTTTAACTATGATTTCTTTAATTTATTCGATTTTTTTATGTTTTCTTAATTTTTTCAATGATTTTTAGGGGGGGGTTGTTGTGCAAAATGAATTACAATAAAGGTTTCATTTCATAGTGGACGAATTGCTGAGGCGATTGATATGCAAAACATTCTCCTTATTCGTCCTTGCCCTTTCGTTTAATGCCAAAGTTTCGAGATAAGTAGATCGCTGAAAATATAGATTATTTGCAGATTTTAACGAATTACGATGGCGAAGACCGTTTTCTTTACCATAATGCAACAACGGAATCATATATACTCGATATTGGCAGCTGGCGTTATCTTTCCCTGCGCAGAGACTTATTTGGTTCTTTCGACACTACACCCTCTACGACTTTTTCAATATCTTGGAACTTGTTCGGAACGTTTCAATCTAAATGGAAAATAATCAGAAGTAAGTAAATCTGTCAAAAGGCGAGTATATAGTAGCGTAGGTAATGCCTGGGAGAGCTGGGCTTTCCAAATTTTTAAGAAGCTATCGTATTACTACATCAAACTAGGCCCTCTACATTAAAGCGAATATTCGAACGTAAGATGTAAACGAATGTAAGATACACGAATGAATGTCATAAAAACATTATTAAACTAAATAATATGTTCGTCTATCATTATGAAGTAAATTATACTCCGTGCGGACTAAATCAGATTACTTAAAGGTAAGCTTACAAAATGATACGTTAAAGCAAATAACGACTAGAACTGTCGTTGCAGTAGAAATCCCCAAATCGTTTTGATGTTATGACTCCTAATAAGCTAATCTAGCATTTCTTGTACCTACATAAAACAAGTGGGCAAGCGAGCGCAGGGGCGCATCAAAGTTCAGCGTTAACGAAAAACGATAGGTATTGTTACCCGAACTTTTCAATAAGCAGTCCAAAACAAATCCGAAAATTCGTTATTTACTTTGCCAAATTGCGTTTTTGCCGTTTACCATTGTCTATTTTTTAAAACTGTATTATAGATATATTCGGAGAATTGTAAAATTTCGGAATTTTTCGGCGAACAACAGGGCTAATTTTTTAACTCCAACAAAAATAAAAATTTGTGAAATCTAAGTAGATGATGCTAGACTTTAATTATTGTAATGTAATAAGCCGATCAAAACATTGGACGTTTAGCATCAAATATAGTCTTTTGGTCGCTCCATAGCTGACTGTCCAGAATGTTTACTTTTCACTAGAACATGCCTGACCTTTAAATCTAACGTGGTAAACAGGCAGCTGTGACGACTAGATGAGTGATCTGGTCAGCCTGTTCCACTTTGATATGGATAAGATAATAAATTAGACCTTTTGAACAGCTTCCTCGCCACCGTTTTTTAGCCGATCTATAATAGCTGCAGTAACGAATTTTTATATACAACTAGCTTATGACTTCTTGTCTTTAAACCTACAAAATGATATATTGTAATATATAAAATAATATATAAAAAATAATATACACTGTATCTTTATTCCGTCTCTCAAAAAAGCGTGGTGGGGAAATTATTAAAACGTTCCCATAACTTACGTAATGATAAGGTTTTTTAGAGGTATGTACTCTCTTTTCCACTTACATTGATCTTAGAAAGGAAGGATTATTTACTTCCTAAGATCGATTAGGAGAAGGGATGGAGACAAACAGATGGACGCGAGGGATCTCTCTGCTGCACCCACCAAGAATCTAAAAAAGCCTCCATAAATCTATAAACCACCCAGAAATAAATTTTTGACAACTGTGCCCAATCAGATCTCTAGAATTTACTCGCGGTCCAAGTACATATAGGCAGCAAACGGCACCTAACCTAATATAATTTGCGTGTGTTAGCTTGATATAAATTATTGACATAATTGTTGGCGTGAATTTTGTTCTGAATATATAACATTTGTTCAGACGACGGAGACTTCAGGCCCTTGCTAATATTTTCGAAATCAAGACCTTCTGATATGAGCACGTTTATCCTTACCTCAGCTAAGTTTCCATAATTTGGGCATATATTAGGCTCTATCGCGTCAATCTCTTTTACGGCTCCAATGTAGCTCCAAGTGTACGAATTTAGTACCAAAAATTTTAGTCATCTTTGTCGTAAATGGGTAGGATTCAATTCTGGGGTTCCTCTGGTCAGGTCTAGAATTTAAAGCAGCAAAAAAGTCGAACAATTTGTGCTACGGCTATTATACACTATTTTAAGGAGTTCTCATAAGCTCTATCGTGACATCGAAAAATCGCTAAAACCGATCAAGCATTTCAAAAGTTTAAACCGGAGTCTTGCGAATTTCGGCTCACAAAAATGATGCATTGTAAACCTCAATAGCTTAAAGCCTTGAAAAAATTTCAAGTTTCCAAACATTTTTGAAGTAATTGTTGCACCAGTAATTATCCTGAATCAAATCAGATAATAGAAAGTAAGGATGTCTTAATGCACTAAAACAAATAAGTATCTTACATGCATAATTGTTAGTTGACTTAGGTCGATTACAATATTCTACGAAAGTATTGAAAATTGCATTCCTTGCGCCAAGATTCAGTGAATAAAACGAGGTTCACGAGTATGTAGGTACCAGACATGCGCATCATAAGAGTTCTACTACAAATGAAATTTTGAAGTACCTCTTTAGACCCAGAAATGACGGGTACGTGTCAAAATCATCGTTTTAGCGACTCTGACAATTCTTTATCTTTTTAAACCATAAAAACGCAAGACAAATTTTAAAAAAACAAAAAAGTAGAATGTATTGAACAAATTATGGTAAACACATGAGAATGTAGGTTGGCGCAAAGCGACGAAAATTCAACACTTCAAGCAAATATCTTGCTAAAACGCCATTTCTACGAATTTTCAAGAGATTATAATAAACTTCAGAAAAATCGCGAATTCTGGGAGAGGATGAAAAAATTTCTGCAGGGGACGGGGGGTGAAAATGTTTTTCGGGAGGTAGAAACCTCCTCCTTATATTGTGTGTTGTGGGTAACACATCAGAGATTTTGTAAGACTAATAATATAAGAATCGGGAAGATATTAAGGCTATTACTCTATAAGAGATTATTTAAGGATTTGTGTAAATATTATATAACTAGCAAAGAAAAATGCTCCGATGGAACACAAAAGATGAATACATAGCCGTACCTAGGGGGTGCAAACTGTGCGGCCGCACAGGGCCGCTAAAATTATGGGCCGCTAAAAACGTTGTGGTGCATGCCGTTTAGACTTCATTCTTTGGCGGCCCTCTTACAATAATTCGATACATACGTTCAAAAGGATCGATTTTTCGACGTTCTAATGCAAACACAGTCAGTTAAAAATCTTTACTTGCATTTTTAAGAGAACGCTGACTGAGCTATACTTGTTCTCATTTTTCAGACATATTGTTGATTTTTCTGTTGCAATAATGTGTGTCCAGAAAATTGAGTTCGAAAAGGCTAAAATGTCAAAATATTCCGGCGCTTTGCACCGAGTCATAGATCAAACGAATTTAAAAGCTTGAATCAGCTGAAATAATCTAGCACTTCACATCACTAGGAATTTATTGCACTATTTGTTCATTGAATGAAAGTGCGCATGCTTGTTGAGCATAAAACTAAAAGTGCGAAAATGATTGTGTACCAGTTTGTCTATTCTTTGCTTTGTCTCTCTTTACAAGGACACAATCCTATTTTAAATGAAAGAAATGGCCAAATTTTCTTATGTTTTTGTGCATTTCCTGTTTTCTGAACTGCATCTTCTTAATAAGAAGGCCACAAATGGGCCTGAGAAGGGTAGGAACAAAAATTTCAATTGATACATTTTTCTATATCTTATTGGCAGCGACCCGTTGCTACGCTATGTAGTTAGCAGAGGTCGAAAAACGCATTTCAGCTCAGAAGTTTTGTGCAATGTAAGAGTTCATCAATTTTAAGTGTTTTCGGGCTCCATTCAGGACCGAAATTCGGCCGTTTTTGCGAAAATTTTAACGTTGTTATTTGATATTAAAATGCTTTTTTACAAAATTTTTAGGGACTCTGTCCCGGACCCCGCAGGGAACGCTTGACCGTGCCACCTAAGACCCCCGCAGCATATGTGGGCAGCAACAAAATCCCGGGGGTAGGTGCAAGGTTTTTTAGAGGTAAAAAATGGTCTTAAAAATGATGGTATGGCTAAGAAATACCGTTTTCAAGGTTTCTCATTGAGCACTACCCACGAATACCAGCTTTAAAAAACATGGGAAGATGATGAATTTCCCAAGTCATGCACACAGTTAGCTGCGTTTCTGGATGATTTTAATGGACCAGACATGTACACAGAGCAAAAAGTTATTGCTCGATCTAGTGTCCAAATGAATTAATTTCGCCACTAGCTACTCTTAAATATCTATCAAATGGCTTCCAGATGTTTTACCGAACCTTATAATTGATTTCAGAATTTTACTTACAATACCTATTGCTGTGGCCTCAGCAGAACGTTCCTTCTCGGAACTGAAAATAATAAAGACATACTTGCGGTAAACTATGACTGATTCTCGTCTAAGTGCACTAGCGATTATTTCAATTGAAAATGATTTATCATCTTCGTTAGATTTTTGCAATTGGTTGATCAGTTTGCCGCTCAGAAAGCTATGCAAATTATTTTGTAATGAAGCTCGTCATCATTCACGAAATAGGTAAATTATTTGAGAAAAAACATACGATACCTAACCTACTAAAAATAATGTAGCACAATATTTTGTTAGTAAATTTACAGTAAGATGCTAACTGCGATTATATAGGTACATATGTAACGGAAATACATAAGTGATAATTATGATGCATATAATACCAGTTTTAAAAATTATGGGGGCCGCCAAAATAAGTTTCGCCCAGGGCCGCTAAACCTCTAAGCACGGCCCTGGATGAATACACTTGGAATTGTGGATTATTAAGGATGTAAAAGGAGGGCACTAGGGAGAATCTACCTAAAGTCGCAAAATCTGCTATGAATCACACTTTCTCTAAGCAACGCAAAAAATCGAAGTATATTCTGCGGTTAACACATTAGAATAAATATTTAACCATAAAAACGATTGAAAAAGCAGCATGTTAGCTATGCAGCAGCTATGGGAAATGATATCGAGTAACAGTCTTTCTAAGCCAATTGAATGAAATAGCAAACATCGATGCATCCAAGACAATTGAAGAAATTGTTGGTTTAAAACAGTTGGAAACGCGTAAGTTGACTTGAAACAGACTAAATGTAGGTACAGCATTCCCGTAACGATTGTGTGCACTAATAAATAGGCCCATGCTTTGCTTGCTATAATGGTCATAACAAAATAGAACAACTTTAAATACAATACCACATAGTCTTCTATCAATCAGGATACATATGTATATACGAAGCTAGTCAGCGTTGCTACTTGCCAGCAATTAAAATAAGTAACCATTATAGATTTCGTTTATACAATCTTATCTGAAACTTTGGACATTATTTAAAAAAGAAACTTTTTAGAGGCCGCAGAATATACTTCGATTTTTTGCGTTGCTTAGAGAAAGTGTAATTTTTAGCAGATTTTGCGACTTTAGGTAGATTTTTCCTAGTCCCCTCCTTTTACATCCTTAATAATCGACAATTCCAAGTATATTCATCTTTTGTGTTCCATCGGAGCATTTTTCTTTGCTAGTACCCTACTTTTAATTAGCATGATTTCAGTACATCAGTCTGTAAACACATACAGTAACATGCCACAATAATGACAGCAGTCCAAGAATGTGGAAAACAATATTGTTCTTAACATCAGCATTATCCTTTTTAAACAACCCACCCATACATTATTTAAACAGATCAAGGTTTTTCAGCAAAAACTCAAAAACTGTACGCAAATATCAAGTGTAAGGAACATTAACGCTTAGATTTTGAAGTAAAATAAATGTGTAGTATGAACTACATATTAACAACAAATGAATAGTGCAAACTTTACACAACTACTAGGTGTAGAGAAACCTAACAGTCAGATTCCAAATTCTGATTTAACAAAGAACATTTTGCAAAAAAATAAAGCTTTCGTAAGGCTCTGGAACTAAAGTTAATATGCAGTGCAAACCTTACACAACCACAGAGTGTAAAGAAGACTTTAGTCGGATTCGTAATTCTAATATTACTCAGATATTACGATAAAGATTTATGAAAAAATTGAGTCTCCACAATAACCCGAGAACAAATAAATATCAGTTGCAAACTACTTCACACCACTGTTGATTATAAGTAAACGCGCCCAACTAGCGTCTCACATTTGATTCCAGGTACATTTTTAGACTTTAGAAAAAGTCAAGCTTCTCCAGGGCTCTAGAACTAAAGTTAATATGCGGTGTGAACTTTACACAATCACAAAGTGTAAAGAAAGTTTCAGTCGGATACGTAATTCTGATATTACTCTGATATTACGATCAACATTTATGAAAGAATCAAGTCTCCACAATGGCTCGAGGACAAATAAATATCACATATTAACAACTTTACACCACTGTTGTCTGCAAACAAACTGGCATATCACATTTGGTTTCTGGTTCATTTTTAGACTTGAGATCATGTCCAGACTCATAACCCAGAACTTGACAGAAAAAACAAGACAGAAAGACGTTTAACTATCCCACTTTTTGACTTTACATCTCCCAAAAAAGCTAAATACTGATGTAGACAAAGGCAATTCGGTGTGACGCGTACCCCTTAGAAAGTACTTTATTTTTATCCTATTCGACCTCGCCCGACTTCTGAAGAGAGAAAGTGGCGAACAAAAAATGGACAAAGACGTATTTTCCACTGTCCAAAACATTGTAAATTTTAAAAATCTGAACCTGACGCCCCTTTGAATGTAAATCAATTCGGTTCGGGCCAGTTTGTTGCCCTTTGATTGTAGTACGTTTGTATATGCCAAACTTATGTTCCGCAAAGTATTTGATATGATTTACCAATCAAAATACGAAAAAAACCCGTTTTTTTGCCCATTTGACACCTCAGATTTCGAACTTTACACCCCATAAACAAGTCATTATTACGTTTTTTTAACGCGGCTTGCTTCGACGTGTAGCCATTAGAAGTTACTTTATTTCTATTTTATTCAATTCACCCCAACTCTTAACCGAAAAAGTTGGCAGAGAAATCTCGGACAAAATCTGTTTTTTTACTCATCCACTAGATTGTAAAGTTTAAACACCTGGTACTAACTGCGGATTAATTGTTGAAGAGTTTGCTGGTAAGCACAAGATAGCCCTTGATCCGTAGTACATTTCTGTCAGAAAAAATTTCCTAAAACTCATATCCGGAGTTGTTGGCAGACATGAACAAGTCGAAAACTCGGCCGAAATGTGTCTTTTTACCCCCATTTTTTCGCACTCTTTACACTCCCATTCGAGAACTGAAGCGAAATTCAGAAATTAAAAAAATGTTATCTGCAGAACCTAAATAGATGAATAAGTCAAATAAAGTGCATGGTTTTTCAGAAAGAATTAGAAAAATAAAAAGTCAGCATTTAGAAGATTCGAACCATCATTCCTTTTTTTAGACAGCATCCGAGAACGGAGTTCTAACCACTGCGCCAACTCGACCTTTCGGCAGATTTCAGCTTGATTATACTATTTTAGAAAATATTCATCATTCTACTGAAGTTTAAGAATAGTGCATTTATGATGATAAAAAATAATTATTTATTAAAGACGAGTCATAAACCTCTGAAATAAGAAAAATCTGATCAAAAATATGCAATACGGAGTTATATATCGGCATTTGTAATTAGATGTAGATATAATTCAAAGTTCACCTAATCGTACCTCAACAAACACTGGCTGTAGAAAAGTTTAAAGGTCAGATTCGTTATTCTAACCTTACGGAGAACATTTTAAAAAAAATCCATCATCCACGACGCTCTGGTCGCAAAAATGCATCTCAGTGTAAATTTTACACTTATGCTGATACCGCAATATTAGATGTATAGAAACAAAATGAACTGGGATCTTTAACGCTAAGGTCAGGGCACATTTTAGGCATAATTAACATGTTCCGCCTACTTAGCGGAGTAGTTGAAGAAATATCGTTTTCGTCTCGAACCCTTTACACTAAAACGATCACAGATCAAGAAATATTGCGTTAAAAGAAAAAAGAAAAAAGGTTCCACGAGATTTTGTAACCCTCTACATTATAAAACCAACTGGACTGCACAGAAACCAAAATTGAGTTAGATAAGCTGAAAACAAGCAAAGAGTAAAAAACCCGAATACTTTAGATTTTTGTGCAAGAACCATTGCGTGTAAAGAAATTTTAAGGTCAAATTCATAATCTACAGCTCGGGGGCAACATTTAAAAAAAAATTGGCTCTCCGCAAATTATTTGATTTTTCGGTTTACACTTTACACACTCATTGCTAACTCGGTATTGAGTGTAAACAAAAAAAAACACCGGCATCGAATTTTTTAATTATCCATCGATCAAAAAAACCGCACCTCCCAGATGTGTGCCGTTATAGCTGTGAGGGGGGAACACAAATTTCGCACTCGCTGTGAAAAACATATAAGAATAAAGGATGGCCAAGTATATTAAAGGTAGCGCTATCGCGCTACCTATGATGAAAAATTATCATACAAGACTATTACTTGCAAATTACTATTGCAAAAGATTGAAATAAATCATACATACGTCTATTTGCAGGTTCCGATTTAGAAGAAATTAGTTGATCTTATACGTCGACACGATATTTTACTCTCCAACGAATACTCGTAGATGATCGTTGCATGCTGACTTAATTTTTAGATAAGGCCGAGTAATTTTTATCATTAAAATGAAACCAGTCTGGTCGTTGTTTCCAGGATATAAGCCATAATTATCGTAATAAAGGATTGTTGTCAAGAATTATGTTATAATTCTATAGAAAAAACAGCGGTCTATCTATATTCTATCCTTTCTACATAGAATTCTTTCGCATAGGATAAATTAATGTTTCCAGTCATTTTAAAATTTGACATTATTGATTGGATGACATTATCGCTTGGAGTGATATTGTGATCAACAGAATAAAGGAGACTTCGATGAATTGTACTTTAATCTAAAGACTTCAAAATAGCAGAACGCTTCCAAATTAGAGAAGAGAAAAAGATTTATGGCTTTAAGCTCTTCTATAAGAATTTCTAAATGTAAATTAGGTCAGCAAACGCACCTTATATGTGGGAATAGCCAAACTTTCATAAATTGTGAGTCAGTAAATGCAGCTAATTCGTGGAAATAGGTACGTAGATGCATTAGGTAAATTTGTTCATGCTTGAGGAAACATTCAAAAGAATAACCTCAGAAAAAGAAGAAATGAAATAAAACTTAAAATCGCTGATTCAAATCAGATATAAGCATATTTTTTGGATATGACATATTATTTTGTATTGATTTCGTCTGATAAGTTCCTATCTTTTCTAGGCAATCAATGTCTTTCTTAATTAATTAAGCCTTCTCTCGAACCAGCGTGACATATTAAGGTATCATATAAGTGCAAGCAGGCTGGCAAAAAATGCTCTGATATACTAGAAAGGACAAATATACTTTAAAACACGCATTACTGCGGACATAAAAGATAGGTAATAGGAAAAATTCACCTGGCGTGAAAAAATCATTAGAATCTGCTTAAAACATACGAATTTCCTAAAACATCTCAAGAATTCGAATAAATAACTATATTCTTTGACCTGCAAAAGGATGACATCAATTGAACAATTCAAAAGTGAAAAACGGATAAGGATTTCCTGATTTCCTGTTTCTTCATTAGGTACTATACCTTTCATCAGATTTTAGTGAATCAGTCAGTAAACATGTACGGTGACATGCCAAAAGTCCAAGAAAGTGGAGAACAGAACTGTTATTGGACATCAGCATTATCATTCTTTAAGATCTTATTGAAACAGATCAAAAAATTCAAAGTTATATTCGTACTTTCAATATTGCAGAGAAGAGTTACAAGGCTTCCGGTCTAAAACTTTTATTTGGGAATAAAGTTCAGACATGTATGTAAACAAAATTTAGAGCCGAATTAACAATCCTGATGTTCTGGATACAGCTCAAAAAAATTTATCATTCACAATGTTATGAAACTGGAGTTATTTTTTGGTTTAAACTTCATACAATCACAAAGTACAAATATACTTTAAGATCAAATCGTAATCCTTATTTTAACGAGAACAGTTGAAGAAATTTAAGTTTTTCCACACCGTTTTGGAAGTTTATTCTTAGTGTATACATTACACAAACATTGCATGTAAAGACAATTCGAGGTTAAGTTTGTAATCCTGATTATACGAAGGACATTAACTGCATTTATTTTTCAGTGTTAACTTTACGCAACTGCTGAATATAAAAGAAATTTATAGTCAGATTCGTAATCCTAAGTTTTGGAAAAAAAATTTCAGGTGCTGGGCGTAGAAGAAACTTCAGATTCGTAATCCTGAATTTTGGAAAAGATTTCGAAAAAAGCAGGCTCCTGCAATGCCCTGAAATTAAAGTTAATTTTTAGGGTAAACTATACAAAATAATTGTATTCAAAGGAAACTTACAATCAAATTTGTAATCCCAACATAGGGGAAAACAACTTGATATAAAACAATTATTTTTTGCAACGCTCTGGGAGTAAAAATCAATTTTTGAAGTAATTGAAGCGTTCTCTCTGGTCTACCGCGTAATTATATGCATTGGAAGAAAGTCATTTTGTGTAAGACTTTATCCCAGTCGATTCAAGTCACAGCAATGATGCACAGCATATCAGATCTGAGGAGGGGGTCAGTCGGTCTGGGTAGAGGTCTAAAATCAAACTTTTTTGGGCTAAAATGACCTCAAAAAGTTGTGCAAGCGCTAAAATGACGGTAAAACTTAGTATATAGTATTTGGTCAATTTTAAGCATTTTTAAAGAAGATCTTGAATTTTCTTGGTTTTTGGCCTTCATTTTGTTTAATTTTTACCGTGAAATTTTTAACTTTTTATATTCTGAGGGTTAGACCCCCGAACTCCACCATGTGCATGTCTGCGTCAGAGCATTGTCATTCCAGCAAAAAATATGTAAGCAGATCAAAATACCTATATTTTGAATAGACAAAATGTTTACTAATCATTTGGAAAAATCATCAAAATACTCATTATTTATAGAGTTGTGTACGACAATAGATGCAATGTCATTAAAATTTCGAAAAGCAGAGTAACTTTTTAAAAATTTGAGCATGCTATTTTCGCAATATGCTACAAACATATTGGCACACAGTCTCTCATTTATTACGGAAAATTAGACTATTGTCATTCAAATATCACTTTGAATTCTTTCCTAACCATTGATTTGGTTCATCTTAGTAGACGCTAGTGTGGTAGTATAAGGGACGCCAATTCTGTGATATTAACGGTGAAAAACAAGCAAAGTAGGTGACATATGCATCGTTGTCAGTCTGCATGTAGAGAAGGAATAGAGCCAGTGTTGGTTTGGACGGCGTCATGAAAAAGCGTCTGAAATGATTTCTCTGGTTTTGCTTTAATAATGTATTTTTGATCGTTGAACATAATTATTTAGTTTTCTTGAGTAATCAAAGCAATCTAAAATTAGAAGTATGCGGCGCATTGCAAAATGGAGGTCCCACGGAGATAAGAACGAGATTGAACCTTGTTAATTAATCAGATAAAAACGAGAATAAACCTCTTAATTTGCGGTAATTATTAATTGATAACATGATCACGAAGTGCTACAGGAAGCGTTAAGAAATCAGACAACGAAATGCCGAATCCAAATCCAAATAAGTAAATCAAGAAGTTGACTCCTTCGAAAGTAATTCAGATTTAGCGCAGTGCTTGCAACACTCAAAACTTTTAGAACTTGCTCGCTGGCGATAAATCCATTTTGTGGCACAGCAGATAAAGAAATAATCGCATTTTTCTGAGGAATTCGATTCATTAGCAATAGCTGATAGAGCAACAAATGACAGTAAGTTGTCAATTCTGCCATTTTTCCTACACACCTATACAAGATCAGTCCTTAAAGACTTAGGCTCAGCAGCAGAAACGGTTCATTCGCAAATCAAAAAAGTATTAACCTAAAAATTTTCTGCCTCCTGGCTTTCAAAGACCAAACGATTTAAGATTTTCGAGAATTCGACAAAAAGAAAATTAATCAGTCGATCATTACATACATAATTTGAGAAAATTCGCGAAGCGCGCATTTTCTAATTTGTCGTTTGATCAATTGGAAGATCAGCTGAAAGTTAGTTTCATCAAAGGGCTATTACCGAAATTGAAATCGCAAATACAAATATTCGGCACGCCAAAATCGTATCAGCAGGCAATGAAGCTTGCGAAAAATGTGGAATATCCGCTAATTAGCGATCAAAGTACTGCAACAAACAGTATTAATAAGGATACATCGATTGTTAATTCATCAGTAGCAGAGTTATCTAAATTGTTGCTTGAAGTACGAAAAGAAATTGAAGCAGTTAGACGGTAAATAGATAGGTGAAATCAGGTAATTATACTTATTATGAACGCAGGAAACCAGCGGCGCCTCCAAATCGTTTCGATAATCGAAAATTTAATACGAAAAAATCAGTATTCTATTTCGCGATACAAGTCGACGTATAAGAGTGAATGAAAATGTTATGAGTGCGGAAAGATAGGACATCTCGCACGTGGTTGTTGATATCGAGCAAGTAATTCGAAAAATCGTTCGCCGACTAAATTTAATTCGCCGCACTTTAATTAAAATCGCTTAATATATAAGCCCTATAAAAAAATGTTGGACAAATTCAGCTTCGTTCACCTATTGCTCGATAAGGAATTCTAGAAAGAGGCACAATAGCAGCAGAGAAATTGAATAAGCTGATGCTGATACATCTCCTGTAAGATCGGATTCAGTGTAAGCGTTAAAAAGTATATTAAAAAAGAGGGATAGTACAGATATCAAATATTATTATGTACATAACTTTTCGAAAAGATTTTATGTCATGGCTGCAGCAACAGTCAAATATAAAAATTCTCATTAAATACTGTATTCTCGAAAACTTCCTATAAAAAATGCGCAAAATTAGTGAGAAAATTGGCACGAAGCACCAAAAAATACTCCGAAATCATTTTGAGAACTAAAAAATCCTTGTTTTGTACATAAACAAGTTTTCTGATATAAAAATAAAGTTTTTAGATCACAAGGAAGTGAATGAATGGCATTAGTAAGTACTACCCGACCGGAAAAATTTGAAAAATCGATATAAAACATTGCTAAAATGATCAACATCATTCTTTATTGCGCCTAAATAGTATTTGACGACAGGGCGCTCCCCGTCTTAATCCGCGCCCGAACAAAGGTAGCATTTGGCACACTACGTTTCAACACGAATGGGCATGGGGCCTCAGGCAGGACCCTCGAGAATATAAATCTCCAAAAAACGAAAGAACATAGCACGCTCATATATGTAACGGCTTAAACTATTCCGGGGCCTTCGGCCATTTTTAGGGGAAGCGGTAGAATGACCTCTAAATTTTTGGCCAAAAATGACAAAAAAGCACCTAATTGCCGAAAAAGCAAATTTTGTCCAAGAATACTTGAAATTAGGGGGACGGGACAAAACTGTTCTGACGTCGGGGGATGAGTTGACGACCAACTTTGGGAAGGGGATCTTCATCCCCCTATGTCTTGTAATGTTCTTTATGAACTTCACTGATATGTTCAAACATTCTTAATAAAACGGTGGGTACTAGCATTGAAAAATGCTCCGATGGAACAAAAAAGGAAAATATACTTTAAAATACGCATTATTGAGGATGTAAAAGATGGTGACTAGGAAAAAGTCACCGATGCATGCAAAAGATATTAGAATATTCTAAAAATTAGGCTTTCTATAGGCACTGCAAAATCGAACTATATTCTGCGAATTCTGGAAAAGAAGTTGTAAAACATTTTTTGCTGATTCACTCGGAAGAGAGCTTACGAAGAAACTTCGATGCGTATTAAACATTCGATTTGTCGCTTTCCAATTTGGCAATTTTTGACGATATGTAACCAATATTTGACAATAACTAACAAGTGATTAATGAATTATGGAATTCCCTCCTTGTTTGTTATATTATGGTCATACAGTTAAATTTTCGTCTGTTTTTCATCTCGTTTTTGTGTTTTTCCCAAATGTGCCTTCTGTTATTATGCACTGTTGTCATAACTTACTCGTAATTCTTATTGTCCTTCTCATTATTCTTACCTGCCTTATATGTTTTCGCGCTAATTGTTGTTTATGCGCGTGTTTACTGCTTGTCAGGATTAGCGCCTCTGCTGTGTTAACTAAATTCGATTGTACTTAAAGTTAGCAGTCCGCAAGAGTTGTCCTTTTTACTTTAAAGTGAACACTTACGTTTGGATAAAACACTGCATGTGTTTTTCTTCGATTTTTGCATTGCATACAAAAAAACTAATTTTTTCAGCATATCCTGATTTTTTGCATGCATCAGTGACTTTTTCTAGTCCCCATCTTCTATATGCTCAATAGTGCGTGTTTTGAAATATATTCGTCCATTTTTGTTCTATAGGAGCATGCTCCTTGCTAGTACTTAATATTCATATCGTGAGCTATAGTAGAAATTAATTTTTAAATGCGTGAGTAGCGCGGAAGAAAGGTCTTTTAATTTCTATTGGGGCAGTAGGCATTTTAAATATATTCAAATTTCGAGTATTGGGTAATCATGAATAGTGTTAAATAAGGATATTTGTAAGATTAGTGTTTTCTTTAAAACATTGAAATATCGTCATATGCTGTAAAAATAGTTATAAATAATAGTGCAATAAAACTTTAGCAAGAAACTGCTAGTAAATTTATTTTAGAGCTTGTTATTAAACTTTTCCAGAAAATTTAGAAAATAACAGTAATTCCGAAAACTATCGAATCAGAAAACAATCTTTTTACGTAAACCTTGTGTAAAAAACATATAAAAACGGTAATAATATAAGCTGCGGTGATTTCTAAGTCGATTTATAAATAATGGCATGTAACATGGTTAGGGCATAGTTTCCCATGGTCTAAGGATTAGGGGATGATACCCCAAATCTGAGACCACTAAATTTAGAGTTCAAGCCTTTTTAACAGGTTTAATATGAGAAATGTTTAAAACATCCTACACAATGTGGAAAATTGCATTTTCTAGTACTCTTTATTCAATTCTGATTCGTTTTGTCACTTTTGGAAGTATGAATATTACAATGCTTTGACTTTTAAGATCTTCATCCTAGGCATTTTATGGGTAAACAAAACAAACTTACTAGTCGGTTTAAAGCGCCTAAAAATTTAAACGCTGTTGCTACTTGTGTTCCCCAAAATCGCGAATAAAATGTTTGATAGTTCAAAATAGTCTGCTAGTGATTCGAGTCTTGGACCCTGCGGTATAGGTAATATTCCCTCGCCCCCCTACATATAGGGATGTGTGGTTAGGGTTTTTACCGCTTGATGAAGGCCGATTGTCCCTCCCCGCAATGTAGGTTTTTGCTCTCCCGAATTTCAAAACAACCTACGTTTTAGGCCATTTTTGGGTCTTTTCTGCCATTTCTAGCTAAAAGTCGAAGCTGAATTACACCCACGCATTTTTCCGCTAAAATAGGCGGCTACTTTTGCTTTAAATACGACCCTTTATACTATTTATCAATTATTTGTTCAATTCGTCAGGTATATAATGTCTTTTGGAGCTTTTCGTTTTTTCGCAAAAATTATTATTTGCTGTTATTGCAAAATATTTCAGGATTAAAAGGTGTAGAATTTTCGACCAATCGCTAAGTGATTTTGACGATTAATCTTATTTAGAAGTAATTTTTTAGAGAATGAAGCGTATATCGTATATCGAATCGGCCCATACATGCACGTAGGGGGGTAAGGGGGACTACAACCCCCTGAAAGGTCAATCGGACGGGTACTGTCCGGCGGTTTTGAGCTGATGGAACGTTTTTTTGCATCATTTTTGAAGGAAAAAAAGCAGTAAAAACGTCAAAATTTCTCCGGCGCTTCGCGCTAGATTAGTTTGTTCGAGTACTTTTCACTCGAAAAGCGCCAAAACTGATAAATTTCTGCATTTAAAAGTGATAAAATACAGTCAAAATGGACTAAAAATGCTTTCAAAATGCGATATCATCACGAAAAAACGTTTTATAGGATATTTTGACCATTGTGATCGTTAATACTGCAAAAAAATCGTGAACGTTAAATTTACTGTTTTGAATTTTAAGGACATCAGCCCCCTGCCGACTCTGGCCTTTCGTACGTACGAATCGGTCACAAACCACTTCCATTCTTATTTGTCAAAATTTTGGGTTTTCTTTTCATTTTCTGCTTGAAATTAAGTTTTTTGCCGTCTGACTGAGCAAGCTGATCTGATCTCAAAAATCTTCGATCTAATACATAAATAAGAAATAAAATAAAATATCGATCATTTTCGTCTTATTTATGCATTTTTGCCTTTTGGTCCATTACGCTTTTGTTTTCTCATGCTATATTCAAGTTTCTGTTCGTTTATTTATGTTGTGCATCCTATTTTGTGTATTTCATGTCTATTCCTTTGTTCTTGGCTTCAGTTTGTTATTAATCTTTTTTCATTTATGCATAATTAATGTCACGAGTTCAGATAAATCCCGGGATGCATTTATTAATCAGCGGGCCAAACGGATGCGGCAAAATTTCATTATTTCGCATTTTGGACGGGCTATGGCCCTGTCACAACGGAGTATTGAGGAAACCCCCATATGTGATCTGTTCTACGTGCCCCAAAGGTAGATATATAAATTTATGACGAGCATAGATTTAAGAGGGGAATGAAGATCCTTTAGCAGAGTTGACCGATCCCCCATCCCTAAGTCAGATATTCCCCCATGTTTCGGCAAAATCATACTTTTTTTAGCCATTCCCAGCTGTTTTTTTGTCAAAAAATGGACGGTCATTTATCTCCTTCAGAAAAAAATTTACCGCCTAAAAAAATTTACCGCCTATTAAAAATTTGGAACTTTTTCATGTTTTACATGTCTGATCATGAGAGAGGGCGATTCGGGATCTCTATTCAGGGTTTCACTGTATGGGCAGCAGCCATATTCTGGAGTCTGATCGGGCAAAATCGCGAGAAAAATGTCAGAAATATGTATGCGGGGTCGACTGTCCTGCACCCCTTCTTCTAAATAAATGTTCGAAATGTTTACTTCTCTTCCTTAATCATTTTGGAAACAAGTCATTTTTCGAAGCATTTTAATCGAAATTTGTTTCCCATCGTTTTCGGCGAAAAATGAATTACCCTCCAAACATTGGCCGATTGTGCTGTCCCTCACTCTGCGCTTTTCAACATGATTGAACATGAACTTGAACATATTATTTCGTGTATCGATAATTTGTCGTTGTAATTTTGTATAGTGTAAAAAAAAGAAAAAGATGGCCACCGATGCTTCAACACGTCCCCGCCGTGCTGGCCGGGATCATGGGTGCACTGGTGCACCCATGATGCAAGGTTTGAAGCGATGGGGGAGGACGGTCTGGGCTGGTGTAAATAAAATTAGGGTACCACACCCTGGTGTAAATATGCAAAAGAGAAATGGTCGGCTCTTGGTTTTTATAAGCCTACCCACCAACGTCAAGGTGGCCGACCGTCGGATAGGTACTCACCTTTCTTCTTTTCCTTTCGGCTCTTCTTCCTAAAAAACAAGAAAAAATTATTTTACACTATGACTCATTATGAGGCTACCCAAGTTCCCGAATTACCCCACCCCAGGGACTGCTCCCCTTAAGCTTACGGGCACCCTACCGCCCCCACTATCCAAGTTCCGGAAATACTCCATTCCACCAGGAACAACTATTTTTCGGCAAAATACCCAGGGCGCACTCAGGGGGCACCCCCTCACCACCGCTTTCTTTTTTGCTGGTTTACTGTAGGTTTCGCGCTAAAATTTTGTACATATGATGCCTAATGTATACTTAACATACTCTGAAAATTCGAGCCCGATCCGACCGCTGGTTCTTGACTTACGCCGCTTCAAAAATAACCCCATCCTGAGTTATTGCATCCCCTCCCCCTGGCTCTGGGCTGGCGCGCGCCCCCTCCCCAAGCAGCTCCGGGCAGGCCCCCATGCTACAACACAGCCTATGCTACAACGTTTCTCCCTAGCGAGACCTCGATTTTGGGCCAGGGAGTAGATCTGCCTATCCTTCATCACTATATATGTTATAACGTTGTAACCCCAGGGTCGCAGGGTATAATACTTGCGTGCACTGGCATTTTTGTAATTAAATCGAAGTGATGTTCAATTCTTGAGTACTATGCAACAAAGTATGTGCTCGTCAATCGAACGTTCGTGAAAATACGTAAAATATTCTCTAGCTCGGTCAATAAAATTTTGCCACAGATTAGCTAGAGCGTGTATATCTCGGCTAGTGAATCATTGTTTGACTAGCAAAGAAAAATGCTCCGATGGAACAAAAAAGATGAATATACTTGGAATAGTGGATTATTAAGGATGTAAAAGGATGACACTAGGAAAAATCTACCTAAAGTCGCAAAATCTGCTAAAAATTACACTTTCTCTAAGCAATGCAAAAAATCGAAGTATATTCTGCAGCCTCTAAAAAGTGTCTTTTTTAAATAATGTTCAAAGTTTCAGATAAGAGTGTATAAACGAAATCTGTAATGTTTCTTTTTAAATTAATGGCATGTAGCAACGCTAACTAGCTTCGTATCCTGATCGATAGAAAATTAAGTGGTATTGTATTTAAAGTTGTTTTATTTTGTTCTGAGCATTAAAGCAAGCAAAGCAGCGGCCGATTGATTAGTGCACACAATCCTTAAGGGCATGCTAGTGTACCTACATCTAGTCTGTTTCAAGTCAACTTAAGTGTTTCCTACTGTTTTAAACCATTCATTCAATTGGCTTAGAAAGACAGTTAGTTTACTCAACATCATTTCCCATAGCTAATGCGTAGCTAATGTGCTGCTTTTTCAATCATTTTATGGTTAAATATTTATTTTAATCTGTTGGCCGCAGAATATACTTCGATTTTTTGCGTTGCTTAGAGAAAGTGTGATTTTTAGCAGATTTTGCGACTTTAGGTAGATTTTTCCTAGTCCCATCCTTTTACATCCTTAATAATCCACAATTCCAAGTATATTCATCTTTTTTGTTCCATCGGAGCATTTTTCTTTGCTAGTACCTCGTTTTAATTAGTATGATTTGAGTACATCAGTCAGTAAACACATACAGTAACATGCCATTATAATGACAGCAGTCCGAGAACACGGAAAGCAATACTGTTAAATTTCAAGTGTAAGGAACACTAACGCTCAGATTTGGAAGTAAAATAAATTTGTAGTATAAACTACATTTTAACAACGAATGATTAGTTCAAACTTCACATAACTACTAGGTGTAGAGAAAACTAATAGTCAGATTCTCAATTCTGATTTTACGTAAAAACATTTTGAACAAAAAAATTTAGCTTCCGCAAGGCTCTAGAACAAGAGTTGAGTTAATAGACAGTGTAAACTTTACACAACCACAGAGTTTAAAGAAAATTTCAGTCGGATTCGTTATTCTGATATTACGATCAACATTTATGAAAAAATTAAGTCTCCACAATGGCCCAAGGACAAATAAATATCAGATGTGTTAACGTAAACTCAAGCACCGTTCACTTCACTCACTTAACTCGAATCTCAAGCTTATGCGCTCACACGAGGGTTCTCGCCCTTTTTAGGAGGTCGATCACCAGCCAGCGATTCGGGGGTAAGTGGCTCGACCAATTCTAGGTAGCCCTGCCCTCTACGCGCGGAACCTAGTGAAAACTTACTTACTTAATCCCCTTTGAGATTAAGTTCCTAATTAAAGTAAGTTCCCCGGAAACCTAATTGAGGGCTCAAAAAGATTATTATTTAACTTGTTTTGGACCGAATTCCGGTGCTTGAAAATATTAAGGGTTCCTAAGTATAGTGTAGCACAAGGACAGAATTCAACAGCACGGAAATTCAACCGAGCCCAGCATCGTTAATTAAATAATTAATTTTTCCAATATTTTTTGGACAGAAAAATTATGAAGCAATTAAAAAGCGACAACATGGAGGATACATGCTGCTGACCCTCGTGGTACGCTAATCGGGTAAAATCAAACAATGTAATTAAACAAGGGCACCAAGTCCTGCCAAAGGCATACAACAACTGATGCCAATTGGCACAAACACGAATGATTAAAAACAAAGCGTATGGCGAAAAGAAGCGTGCACACTACGCAGGAAAACAAACAGACGAGTTCTGCAGCCAAGCAGATAAAAAGGCACGTACGGAGTCTGCTCACGTACGGCGACGAAAAGAAAAAAGATACGCTCAGCGCGGAAGCTGGCCGAGAGGCTCTCAGGCTCAATAACTAATTGTAAAATGTAAAATCTTAGAGTGCCGTCAAACCTGCGCTCGCACGCAGTTTTAACTAATGCGGAAAAAGAGGCGTAACAACACGAACCAAGAGATGAAAAGGATCTATGAATACGACAATAGGCCTATGGGCAAAAGCTTACGGTAAAGGCAGTGGTGGATCTAGAATTTTACTAAGGGGGGGGCGGTACCCCTAAGGGGGGGCCGACCCTGACTTGGGCGGAAAAATTAGCCGTTTTAACCCGAAAATCGCTAAAAATCGCTTAAAAATGCTTAATTTTGCGCACTTTTTTGGGCTAATGTGGAGGCGGCCGCCCCCTTAAATCCGCCCCTGGGTAAAGGTATGTACAAACGAGACAGGCACAAATATGAGACACACACATATGATCTTTTAACACAAGTAAGAAATAACACACATACCAATTCGTACTCAAGTCGCATTAAGCCCGAGTACCCATTTTCCTATCCCGGATTTTGATTGAAAATATGTATAGGAATGGAATGAAAAATATGATAATTTTTAGGGGAAGGTGGTCCTGGGCGACTCACTTAAGCGTTGCGCTTAACGGTTGTGTACGTGCGTATGGAAATAGAGCACAGGAATGTATATCTGGGGCAGTCAATCGGTTTTTTTCATCTGTTTCAAAAAGACCCAAACTGATTTTTTTCCCAAAAAATTTTTTCAGTGTAAAGTTTACAAACATAAGTTTGGCACATACAAACGTACTACAATTAAAGGGCTACAAATTGGCCCAAACCGAATTTATTTACACAACACTTTCTCTGTTCAGAAGTCGGGAGAGGTCGAATAGGATAAAAATAAAGCACTTTTTAAGGTGTGGCGAACAAAAATATGGACAAACACGTATTTTTCACTGTCCACCACATTGTAAACTTTAAAAATCTGAACCGAACGCCCCATTGAGTGTAAATAAATTCGGTTTTGGCCAGTTTGTAGCCCTTTGATTGTAGTACGTTTGTATGTGCCAAACTTATGTTCCGCAAAATATTTGATCGGATTTACCAATTAAACACGAAATAACCTGTTTTTTTTCGCCTATTTTACACCTCAGATTTCGAACTTTACACCCCCATAAACAACTCAATATTACGTTTTTTTGAACGCGGTTTGCTTCGACGTGTAGCCCTTAAAAGTTACTTTATATTTATCTATTTAAATTATCTCAACTCATAACCGAAAAAGTTGGCAGAGAAATCTTGGACAAAATCTGTTTTTTACTCATCCACTAGAGTGTAAAGTTTAAACCCCTGGTACTGTGTATTAATTGTAGAAAAGTTTGAAGGTCAGATTTGCTATTCTGACCTCACAGAGAACATTTTTAAAAAAAATTTATTATCCACGACTCTCTGGGCAGAAAAAATTTTTTCAGTGTAAAGTTTACACCTGTACTAATAACGCAGTATTGATTGTAAAGAAACAAAATAAATTTTGACATGTAGCGCTTAAGACGAGGCAGATTTTAAAGGTAGTTACCACGTTCTTTCTACTAAGTGGAGAATATGGCAGGGAAAAAATATTTTTTGTCTCAGACTCTTTACAATAAACCGCCTCTAAATTCGAAAATATTACTTTTTAAGCAAAAATAAAAAAAGTTTCTCCTAGATTTTATAACCGTCTACCTTTTGAAACCAATCAGACTGCATAGAATGTAAAACTGAGTTAGATATGATCTTGCACATGAAAACTGTAAAAAACCGTCTAATTTACACTCCTGTGCAACAAACAATGAGTGTAAAGAAATTTTAAGACCAGATTCGTAACCTACTGATTAGGAAAAACATTTTTAAAAAAATTCATCATCCACGACGCTATGGGTGGAAAAAATGTTTCCAGTGTAAAGTTTACACTTGCACTAATAACGCAATATTGATTGTAAAAAAACAAAATAAATTTTGACGTGTAGCGCTTAAGACGAGGCACATTTAAAGGGTAGTTACCACGTTTTGTCTACCAAGTGGAGAATATGGCAGGGAAAAATTCTTTTTGTCTTAGACTCTTTACAATAAACCGCCTCTAAATTCGAGAATATTACTTTTGAAAAAAATTAAAAAAGCCTTCCCTAGATTTTTTAACCGTCTACATTTTGAAACCAATCAGACTGCATAGAATGTAAAACTGAGTTAGATATGCTTGGCCACATTAAAACTGTAAAAAAACCGTCTAATTTACACTCCTGTGCAACAACCAATGAGTGTAAAGAAATTTTAAGACCAGATTCGTAACCTACTAATTAGGGAAAACATTTTTTAAAAAAATTATCATCCACGACGCTCTAGGCGGAAAAAATTTTATCAGTGTAAAGTTTACACCTGCACTAATAACGCAATATTGATTGTAAAGAGACAAAATAAATTTTTACGTGTAGCGCTTAAGACAAGGCACATTTTAAAGGTAGTTACCACGTTCTGTCTACTGGGTGGAGAATATAACAGGGAAAAAATATTTTTTTGTCCCATACTCTTAACAATAAACCGCCTCTAAATTCGAAAATATCACTTCTTAAAAAATAAAAAAGTCGTCCCTAGATTTTATAACCGTCTACCTTTTGAAACCAATCAGACTGTATGTATTGTAAAACTGAGACAGATATGCATATTTCATAAAAGCAGGCAGGATATCATACAGCAGCTTGACCAAGCAAACAAGGTCTCTTCTGATGTATTGTACTTCAATGAACGATGGCAGTCTCTTCTTCCTGAAACAAAGGATAAGAACTCAATAGTGCACAAAAGTTCTTAGGCCCGAGCGTTTTCTTATAGGAGTTTGTAAGGGTTGCCCCCAACCCCACAGAATGGCTTCTGAACCGCAAGTGACACCGACTCTCAGAATTAACAATTTTTCGGAAAAATCGTAAAGCGTTTGAAACCGTTTTTAGCTCATTTTCGGCTCATGTCTCGAATTTGCGGCGCTTCGCGCCATATACACATTTTTAGTCTTTACTTTGTTCAATTTATCAATTTTTTTAAATTTTGACATGTTATCATGCTCTAAAAAGAAAGAGCATTATCAGGAAAAACAGTGTATATGACGTATTAAGAGACTTTTTCAAAATTTTCTGGGCCTGATCTACCAGAATTCCTATGCTGTACATGCATACATCCATACATGTAAGAGCGGGATAGAGATCACCAACCCAAAGTCGGCCGTCGCCCGTCACCCCGAATTCCTCCAAAGCCAGAAAATTTTTGACCCCCGCCCATATTTTTTGGATAGAAACATGAATTTTCGAGCCATTATATGTATGCTTCAGCATGTTAGATAATCTATGCACCTACGTTATGTCTTTATTTAGATTTTGCCTATTCTGAAAAATACTGGGAATTCAGAACAAATGACTTTTGGTTGAAAAAAGAGCGGCTAGGCAGAATCATTGCATTGGTTCAATTTTACATAACGGAAGTTTTATTGCATTCGAGAACAACCATCCGTTCACAAAAAAAATTGAATAAACAGTAAAATAACTCAATGAGATAGTTAGTCAATCGGTACGTATTGCCATACGTACGTTCAACATGAACGAGTTAGCCAAAAATTTTGATAGTGAACCATGTTTCGTTGAAAATAAAGGAAATAAAAAAATTTTCCATTTTCCATTTTTCGTTTTCCATTTCCGGATTTTACTCTATCTTTTCATTTTCCGGCGATTTTCCATCTGCGACAAAATCATTGTAGTCGAAGTGGAAGACGATTTTTTCGAATCTTAAGGGTCAATCTTTTCAAAAGGGGAGAATTTTTATTGAAAAGACGAAGAAATAATTAATTTTCCGTTTTTTTTATTTTTTGTAAAATTTTTTCCATTTTCAGATATGCTTTCGGAATTCCTTCAAAAATAGGAAAATTTGGTGAGAAACGACTTGATTTTGATGTCTACGACCGAAAATTTTAAAAGTGAAATATTTTCCTTCGAAAAAGACGGGAATGGAAAATTTTCCATTTTCCATTTCCCATTTCCGGATTTTACCTTATTTTTCCATTTTTCGCCGATTTTCCATCTGCGACAAAATCCTTGTAGTCGAAGTGGATGACGATTTTTTTTAAATCTGGAAGGTCAATCTTTCTGAAAGGGGAGAATTTTGAGTGAGAAGACAAAGAAATAAACATTTTTTCGTTTTTTTCTATTTTTGTAGAACCTTTTCCGTTTCTAGTTATGCATTCGAAAATTCATCAAAAATTGGGAAATTTGGGAACATACGACATGATTTTGACATCTACGAGCGAAAATTCTATAAATGAACCATTTTTCGATGAAAATAACGTAAATGAAAAATTTTCCAATTTCCATTTTTTACTTTTTATTCCCGGATTTTACCCACTTTTCGCTTTTTCATTCTCCGTTTTCCGGCTTTTCCCCATTTTCCATCATATTATATAATAATAATATTTTATTATCCAATTAATGCCGTATAAAATGCAATAAAAACTACATGAGAAGAGGATTTAATAAACGATAATGTCGAAAGAACGAAATAAAGTTCATCAGCATAGCATAGTAATGGCTGAGATGACCAGATGGATCATGCTCACCTGGGCCCCTTTAGAAACTCATCCAAATAAAGTTTCGAAATCAAACCCTTAAACCGTCCATTTCTATTTCCCTTTCCGGATTTCACCTTTCCCCGAAAAAAATTGCCACAGACCTCCTCAAAAACCTATCACCCTGTGGTTAAGCATGGGAGGGGAATATTTCAAAAAATCAAAAAAACTGCCAGAATGGAAGGAAAACAGCCAATCTGGCAACACTGGGTGTGGTGTATGGTGCCTGCCTACAAAAAGCAGATGTGAAACAAGAACATGTAGCATGGCAATACCTGATTCAGACAAAATGAAAGACCGGACAAAAGTGGACCAAGTGCTCGACAAACCGGACATCAAAAACCGGACAGGACTTTTGAACGGACAAAGGCGGACCCTAAGAATAACTGGACTAGTTGGAAACAGTGGAGCAAAGGGCTTGCGAAGTGATGATGCCGATAGAATTAAAAGATGCAACAGTAAAACAAGCAACAGTAAAACAAAGTTAAAGCAGAAATTCGTTGATTATACAATCTGTGTCTCTTATTGTTTTATTGGCAATAAATGAATGGATGTCGAGCTGGATACGTAACAAATTCATATAATATAGGTACCCAAATAAGGGAAAATAAAGCATTTTATTGCGTTCGATTCTGCTTCGGGTTGTAAGAAGTAATTTACACATTGCGAAGAAGAGGTTTTTACAAGTAGTTCTGAAAAATATGTATCTCAGTAAAGTTGTGAAGAATCGATCAGAAAGTCTCGTGCACATGGAGTCAGAAATAGGTTGCTATTCCGCAGAAACAGCATCAAAAAATTGATGCATAATAGTCTGAAAATCTGTTATGTTCAATGACTATGCATTTAAGGCAGGTCGACTAAGCCGAAAACGGCTGGATGGATTTTTAAATCGACATAGTCGTGAAATTCGAAAAAAATTTTTTAAATTTCTGATCAATAACGAATCAAGCGGTGCACATTGCGCTTTGATAAAATATGCATATAACGCAGAATTGAATACTCTACTACATGGTATATAAGTATTTTTCATGATAATAGACAGTCGATTTTTGGAGGGGCTATCATTTTGTGACACCCTGTACATACAAAAACTTATTTAGGTACCACTACGAAGGGTAAGCTAACGCGTTATAATGGGCGCACAGAAAAGGAAGAATTTGTTTAGAAATTCTGTGAACGCTTTGTGATGAATCGAGAATGATAGAAGAAAAGCAGAGAAGAGAAGAGCTCGAACGCGACGCTTCTGAGCACTTTGCATTAGAGTTCAAAGATTGTATTCTGGAAAAAAATGGAACAGCTGTTCAGCATATGGCAACAATTCAATTCAAATTGGAAGAACCTGTATAAAAATATGTACGATAATTGTATATGGCACAAATTTTTCCATAAAAAAGGACAAAACGTTTAAAAAGTTATATTTTGATACTAAATCGGGGTGCTCTGTTGTAAACCAACTGTACCTTTGAACTAAAAAGTATTACCAAAATCAAAAATAACAATCATATAATTTGTGCAAACCTTCATTAAGAAAATATTTGTGGAACAGGATTCACTAGCTCAGTACAACGATGGATACAAGCATCTGTTAAATTGTATAAAAGTTTCTCAAAATTTGCATGATCTATACCCTTAAAAAGCAAATATTCTAATGATATTTTTGGAGCTTTTCAAAAAATTTTTAAAGATCGAAAACCATATAAATTACAGGCTGATGCAGGAAAATAATTTGTGAAGAAAGATTTCCAGAAATTTTTAAAATCGGAATCTGTCGACTTTTTTGTTACTAAAAGCAAAATGAAAGCATTGGTAGTGGGACAATTTAATCGCAGGCTAAACGAAAAATGTGGCATACTTTACTAATATGCATACATATGGGTACATTGACGTCTTAGACAATCTCATATATAATTATAATCATTCTATGCATAGAACTATAGGTACATTTCCGGCAAATGTTACTCCAAAAAATGAGCAAGTAATTTTAATTAAAGCCTGTCGCATCACAAAAAGATTTAGTATTTAACTTTAATGTTGGCGATAAGGTACCTTTGTCTAAATGGAGATAAGCGCACTTTTGAAAAAGGATACCTGCCTAATCCGACTGAAGAATTTTTCATTGTTAAAGAGAGATACGCTAGAACTCCACCAATATGTATTTAGAAGACTAAATTGGTGAATAATTAGAAGTTATTTTAACTGAACTAGAACTGCAAAATATTGACGTTTCAAGTTATGATTTATTCATTGTTGAAAAAATTTTAAAAATTCGAAAACATGACAATAAAATTGATTATTAGGTACATTGTCGAGGTTGCCCACCTAAATTCGATTTTTGGGTTAATGATCTAATAAAGATATTAATAGTAATTTTTAATCTCATTTTGAAACAGAAAAAATGGAGGCTGGTCAGTTTTTCTTCAAGCATATTTTATGTCATTTATCATAAAATGCATGCTTTTCTGACACTGCTATTGGGCACTATTTTTAGATAAAAATGAGTAATAATTTTAGTTTAGGTTTGATCAGAATATGTGCAACCTGATCAGGTTATGGCAGTATCTAAGCCCTGAGGCTAAAGTTTATTTTGCTAATCTTTAAGCAAAAAGCGTTGATGAGCGCATTACTTCATTGATATTAACAAATTTAATCCGAAAATTTTTGCATACTTTCAAAACTTCTTTGCATACTTTGAAAATATTCTTGTTAAGTTTGAAAAATTTCTTAGAGTTTAAAATCAACCTTATATGCTTAAGGATAGCAAATTTGGAGACTGTAAAATTTCTTGCAGACTTTGGAAAATTTCTTGCTGAAATTGAATGATTTTTGCAATAATGAAACTTTATTTCATTCAATTTAGCATTGCTCAAGCATTGATTCCACTATTTTATGGCTATATACAATCATGTTTTCTTTTTTGCACCATTGAGAATAATTTTTCTGCGTGTAAACAGCAGAAACGTTACATTTCTGAATTTATATACTAAGCCAGGAAAAAGTTCTACTTCATACATGCATTTTCTTTTAACCAACTCAAAGAATTTGCAAAGATTTATGCGAAATCCTAAATCAGCAGAGCCTAAAAAAGCTAAGAGTGTATTTTTAGGGTATCAGGCTTATGCATTTATTAGCTCTATAAAATGTTTTATTGCATTTTTGCAATCTTTATTTTCTATAGCTCCTATGCATACAATTTTACCTGACTAGAATATCAATAATGTAGCATGAGGTGGTCAATATATGACACTTGGAAATTTTTGAGGGTTATTTTGTGCAGTATTTAGTGCTTTTGCATATACCTCATTCGGATTAAGTGAGTCTTTTAGTGCTGCAGTAAGCACTATGCTCCGTATAGTGAACATTTTATATACCCACCTGTTTCTTATTATATATTTATAAGCCATGATTTTTCAACACCCATTTACTTGCCTTGTTTCTGAGCCAACAAAGTCTGGCATGACAACTTTTGTCAGGCAATTATTAGAAAACAGAGCAGAGCACACTTGATTGATAGAAACATTGAAAAGATTTGGTGGTGCTTTGCCGAAAATCAGCCATTTTATAGGGAAATGAAAGACATTTCATTTACAGAAAAGCTCCCTGATTTTAGTTATTTAAAGAAGTTTTGTCCTATGCCGCAACTTTTGATATTAGATGATCTAATGCAAGAAAGCGAGGGTCATGTTCAAATTGTACAGCTTTTCACTAGGAGATGTCATCCTTGGAATATAAACATCATTCACATTGTTCAAAATGTGTACTTTGAACGCGTCAGAATCTCACACATAAACTTTAATTATATAATCTTATTTAAAAACCCTGCCGATTAATTACAGTAACGAATTTTGTCTTGGCAACTTTATTGAACAAATTCCAAATATTCAAAAGGAGTTTATTCTAATGCCACCTCTCAGCTACTTGGCTATCTCTTGATATATCTCATCCAAAATGCTAGAGATAATTTAAAACTTAAAGCAAACATATTTAGCAAGCATCCGACTGTTTATGTAGAAAAATCTCCAAATATTAATTATGATTGGGTAGCCAATAAAAATTGGTAAAGATTAATTAAAACGCAAGATTGTGTGCCGACACCTTCTGAGTCGAGCAAGAAAACCTTAAAGATAGTCAATTATAAATACTGCCAGTAAAGATCCATTACTTTTTCTGTACTGTGCAAGCAATTTTTTAAACGGTCATATTCTTTTTTCTGGAAAAGTTATAAACAAACATTGAAGATATCAAAATCAAATAATGCATCAGGCAAATAATAAACAAACCAGTACAAAAAAAAGAAAAAATTTCATATTACAGGACAGTGGTTTTCTTCCTCTTTAATTAAGTCCAATACTTACAATTGCAGGCAGTCTTTTAGCTGATGCAATAGCAAACAGAAAATGAAACATACTAAAAATGATTTTGATTCCTGCCAAAATCAATAGTGAGTCTAAGCCTACAGATGCTCTGCTAGATTTCTTGGATAATAAGATGCAGAAAGTTTTGAACAGCGAAAATGTATCATTTGATTGAAAAATTAAAAAAAATAATGAGATATTTGTCAAATTTTTAGCAATTGCATGAACAGAATCAGGAACCGCACAAAGCTAATTTAATCAAACATACAAGTGATGTTCTCAGCAATGATGAAATACTAACTGAGATGCCAAAAAAATTAAATTGCAAAGACTAAAATGCTTCTGCACAATATTTGTACAAATCCTTTCATTGGAACAGAGTCTGATGGTGAGGTTGTTATAGATGAACAAAAACTTGAAGGCTTAATTATTATAGATTAAGTTTTTGATTTAGCATGTGAGTATGAGAGAATAAGCAGACATCCTGGTACATGGGAATCGCTGATAGTGTTGATCTGCTCAAATGTTCCACTAGAAACTATTGGCAATAGACAATGTTAGGAAATTTTTGCCACAGGTGATGACTTTGACTGAGGCAAAAGTCTATAAATACCTTGTGTGCTTTAATTTTTTAAACACAATTACAAGAATGCATGTTCAATTTACTCCTGACGATTACAACATTTGGCTGGAATATTATACGGGGCAGGCTACCCAAAGTGGTCATGGATTGGATGGGTTTAAAGGTATTCCATTCCAGCGGGGCGTTAGTCTTGTTAGCTTTTTCTGCTCTCTATTTAGAGTGGTTGTTCCTGTTTTGCAATCAATTATAACGCATGTTGGAAAGCATGCTTTAGTTGCAGGTTCGAATAAAGCATCTGATTTGGCCTAAAGAAAACCTCTTTTTAAGTCAACTTAAAAGCATTCAAAGCGAGATGCTGCCCAACTTTTTCATGAACCTCTCTTGCCCTAGAACATCATCAAGAAGAGGGTCTTAGTAGTCGCCCAAAGTCTATAAACACTAATATACTTGATGCGTTTTCTCAAACACATAGCTCTCATAGACATAAAATCTATTCCGAGTACTTAAACTGAGTTAGACCTTCAACAGTCCCTCCTACCCAAGCGCTTGTAAAGCGTGGCTTCTGGCATGAAACCATGAAACCCAGCCTACACATCCAATCATTGTTGAAGGACCATATGAATTTGGAACACCTCTCGATCATCATTATATTCAGCTGAACAAAAATAACATTTCTATGCTACTAAGAATTAAAAAACCAACAGTTGCTGCCGGATCAGCAGTAACTGACTAGGCACCAATCAATCTTATTGGTAAAACTTTTTCCAAGCGAGTAAAACGTTTTCAAGGAGGCCGCTTAGTTTTTGACAGCTCTGATAAATATGCATATAGATCTTACTTTGAAAGTGAATTAAATTATGGATTTTAAGCAAAGCGTTCACACTTACAGGCAGCATTATATTTTAATGATGGTGACACTAATGTTGACACAAAAGATAGAGAATCATCCAAAAAGTGAGCTGCTATGTTTTAAGATAAAAATTATATAGATGCAGCTCCACTGCATATTAATATCTTCTTGCAAGATTGGTATTTAGTCAATTTTGCCGATTTTTGCTTAGAATTACACAGAAATAGAAATGCATTTGCTTTGCAGTGTTTTGAAGATGTTAACCTAGATTTGTAAGTCTCTCATATGAAATTTTTCATTTGAAAAGTTGAACTTTTGGACACTGTAAATTTAGCTATTGAGCAAACAATGCTTTCATACAGAGCCAAATATGCTATAAGGCGCGTAGCTATGACTAACTTACACCTTTCAAATCCTATCAGGAAATGCCAAATTGTACATTGTTCACTGGTAAGCTACCTAGACGTATTGTTTTTGCTTGTGTTGAAGGTAATGCCTATCAAGGCAACTTGGCAAAATCGCCATTTAATTTCAAATTATTCAGCATATATAATGCGTAAGTAACATGTGGGGATATGACATACCCTGCTTATCCACTTAGTCTTTCATTCAAACATGATAGGTACTTGCAAGCTTATAATCAAATGTATGATGCACTTGATATAGGTTGTGAAGGTAATTTCATAAGCAGAGATGAGTTTAAAAGAAGTCACTGCTTTTTGTATTTAACTTGACACCTGATTCAGATAATGGAGGGCATTGAGATCTAACACATGAAAGAACAACAAGCATAACTGTAAGGTTTGCTGATAATTTGCCTGATTCTGGCATAGAAAAAATTATATATGCTGAATTTGATAATATAATCATGATTGATAAAAATCAAAACACATTTTATGACTATAGTGCATAAACATGAATACCTTGGAAGTATTTAAAATTATTGAACATGATGTCAAGACGGATATATTTTTGGGCATTTTTCCAGTAGATCGATTACCACATAAAAAATTATTCTGCAGCTATGGTGGTTAGTTAAAATGCTAGCATGAACCTGATTCACACTGGGTCGCTTTGTATTTTGTAAGCAAGAAACACAGTGACTATTTTAATAGCTATGGCTTAGAGCTACCTCTGCAATTAAAGCATTATATTTCTAATGACGCGCTCATATATATGTAAAATATTGTCCAAACACAAGGGCTTTTTTCCATTAGTTGTGAGCATATATGCATATACTTCCTGTTATGCATGAGTAATGATAATCCTTCCAAAAATATTATTCTATCTATGCTGAGCGAAAAAGTTTATAAATACTTTGATAGGCTCAAATTATAAAAATGGATACCGATTTATTCTATTTAACGCTTCCGAGCAATTCACATGAAGCCAACACTGCAGCTACTTTTGCAACTAGCCTGCCAAGGCAAATTTTAATATCTGGCGATAGGAAAGATGGTTTGGCTGAGATAATATATACTAATACATGGAATAATGTTGCAGAAAATTAAAATATGATGCAGTTTTACGATTTTTAAAAAAATGTGCAACAAAAAAAGCTTATCCCTCATGCAAGATACATAAATATACGTGATCTTATTTAAACTATAAACAATGCTTCAAAAACAGATAGTTTTAATGAAAAATTTGAATATATTAAGTACCTGACTTCTAAGTATGACAAAAATAAGTAATATTTTACCCAATAGTAATTGATACTATATACATTAAAAGCTTAAAGCTGACGAATCATTTGATATATATGTTAGGATTTTTAGATAGTCAGCTTAAAAATGCAAATTATACTGTTGCACAAGAACTGACTGTAGCTGCCCACCACTCTCCTGACACGCTAGGCTGAATGCACAATTTTTACGTTTATTGCAATATAGTTGAGCCTCAGATTGTTAGAAATGTTTTCGCGCCACTTTTACAGGTTGTAAAGATTGAAGGAAAATACATGGATATCGTAAACCAAGCATATATTAGTCCACACTATATACCCATGTTGAAGAAATCATTTAACACAATTGAAATGAATATCAAAACGGATCAAGATCAGCCCGTCCCTTTTGAATTCGGCAAGACTATTGTAAAATTGCATTTTAGACGTCAGTAGATTATATATAGAAGCAGTGTAGCATAAAATACAACAAATGATTTTCTTATTGGTGCTCCTACTTTTCACATATGGAGTTGATCCATATTGTGAGCATTATGGAAACGAGTCTGTGATAGATTGTCATAAATTAGCAGATTATAGTAGTCTTCCAAGATCAGTCCAAAAAGATAATGTCGAGAGGAAGCTGTGATCTTCAAGTTTCCGACCGAAAAAATTTGACAACATGCTTACCAAAACTCGAGTCTATGAAATTTGTGCCTGCAAGTAAAACCTGATTGAGAATTGATGACAATTCTGAAGGGGTTAATGTTGAGGAAAGGTGCCTGGAAAGCAGCACAAAACGCTTACAAAAGAAGAGTCCAGTGCATTTCTAATGAAATTTGAGCTGCATTGCCCTTTTGGTCACTATGACCATTCTTTACACCATTCGTTTCATAAAAAATAAAATTACAAGATGATTCATTTACATGCTGCTAATAATCATCATTATGATCTGATTACAAAAATGATCAAGCGCAGTAAGTTTTTCTCCAAAAGAAAACAGTGTAAAGAGTGCTTTGGTGACGCTTTTGACCCTCCCCAGTATTGCGGATCCTCTCATTCTATGTTGATGCTTGGAAAGCATTGTAAAGTGTAATGTAGTGTAAAATGTAAAGTGGTGTAAAGTGTGGGAAGTAGTACGCATTCCCCATAGACGCTAAGCAGTAAAAAATGTAGAGCACAGTGTAATGTAGTGTAAAGTAATAGTAGTGTAAAGTGTAATGTAGTGAAAATTGCAAGGTAGTTCATATCCCCTCCGCATCCCCTTCTTATCCTATTTACCTTTTCCCTAGCCCCTCTTGTCCTAATGCCTTTTTCTTAAAAGTGTTAAGAGCCCCGGTGACGTTGATAAAACTTAGTTGTGCTAATGAGCCTCAGAGACGCTAACGTACCCTCTTCAGACCACCGCTTTTTGCATGTTTCAGGCCCCCAGGGACAACTTTGTTGGAAGTTCAGGAACTATCCCTTCCTCAGGAACAACTTTTCAAAAAAGTTCCAGAGTCATACATTTCCCACATAGACAACTATATTTTTGGCGAAATACCCAGGGAGCACTCAGGGCGCAGCCCTCAGCCCCTCCTATGCTATAATACAGGAAATACAAGAAATAAGTTCCCGAACCTAGTTCCGAAACTTTAAAGTTCCAGAACTGCAACCCCCTTAGGGTAGCAGGCTATACTACTCCCACCGCATTTGATGATTTTATCACAGGAGCTAATAATGGTAATCTCCATTGTTCAAGCGTTCCTTATCTCACTAAAGAAATTTTAGAACCAAGGTTGATGATCGCATCTAATTCAAAATTTTTTTGTGTTTTTGGAATATGCAGAATAATTGGGATAAATGGATGATTGCCTAAAATGCTCCTTTCACTTATTTCTATTATTGCGCTAAAAATTTGAATATTTTCTTGATCTTCGTTATACAACGGCTCTAAAGCTTGAGTTGATCACATGGAAATATATATTAGCTGAATAAGGTTGTTCGGATTTTTCTTTTAGAACCGTTTTAGAAGTCAGAGGGTTTAATTTGAGCTGATGTACACAGATAAGTTGAGGTTGGAACGACTATTTCACCTAATTCGATTTCAGTACTCGCTATAGTTTTCTTTCTATTTAGATTTTTGCATTTTCTGCATTTTCTACATTGTCGGAAAGATAGTTGTCGAATGCAGCAAGAACACATTTTTCGAAAAATTTTGAAGCGGTAACAATGGAATAAGGTATAATCAAAAATTATGATAACAATTATATATACAACAACATTAACAACAAGCTGAATGAATCTGCATGAAATATTATCTGCAAACCCGAAAATAGATTGAGAACCCCTTATTAAAAGATTATCAATAAAACCAGGCGCACTTCTTGAAGCTTCAGATAATAATAAATCAGTTTCACGAAATGATTCAGAATGTATATTAGGACTTAGGGAAATAGGGGCGGTATAGTTTGATAAAATTTAGATCTGTTTTTTCAACATTCGTGGTTCTGGACATATAACTTTTAATAAATAATAAAGAATATAAAGATTCACCGTAATAAATCGGTGGTGAATAAAACGTGAAACTACTGTGATTTGAGTGCCAAACGATTTTTAAAGGAATTTGGCTAACATGTGCAGTACCTAAGCTTGTAAACCATTGCTTATCACTGAAAACCAATAAGACATTTGGTGCAGTCTTTGGTGGGGTTTGCAGGTAATAGGTCAGTGCTGCCAGATGGAGAGAACCAAAGTATTTTTTATGCGAAATTGTCAATAATTGATAACAGGTATTATTTACAGTGTAATTCCGAAACATTTGATCAGGAACGATTCTCACACATTCCCATATTATTAGAGCATTTCCTCAAAAAAAGGCGTAAATGACATTCCTTTTTAGCAGGGCTCGCGCGGAAGTTGGGACTAGGTGGAGTAGCTGCCAAACCAGTTGCAAATACCTAACTGCGGATCTACATTATTCAATCCAAGCATTCTTAAAATAATCTAGTTCAAAATCTCGGATTTTCTCAAATAAAAATTGAAATTTTGCATTAATTGGATCAGAAGTGGAAAAAGTCAGGTTGAAATAAGTAGACACAGATTCCACGTATACGCAAAATTTGATTATAAATTTGTAAAATGACTCCCTGAGCTGTTTTGAAAAAATTTTTTGACCGGCAGCAAGTCGATACATGTGTTAAGGTGAATGCGTGTTGAATACGCTCAACGACTACAAAGTAATAATTTAATTCAGCTTCGAAAATTCTAAGATTCGTAAATTGGCATTTTTTCTAAAACTTGTTTCTATCTTAAATGACTGTAGTAATCTGATTAACACAAAATGAATCTTGTGATGTAAATTCTCCTGTATCCCTTAAATCTGTTAAAATAGTATGTGCGTCGTAGGAGGAAATAGTTCCTATCTCCATTGAAAGATTATTTTGCGAATCACGGTGCTCAGAACAGCACCAGACAAAAGTAGATTCAATGTGCATCTAATGGAAAATTGGTTGACCAAATGTTATTCGAATTTTCATGTAATGGTTTTGAATTAAATTCTTTTAATTTCCAGGCGATATTACATGCAGAAACGGAGGATGAATGATGGTCTAGCGTATCAGAAACTATGCCTTTAGATAAAAAAACAACGTCCGTGCAAATGTTCGTTTTGTAAAATAACATTATACGCCAAGAGTCTCAACAGGTTTTTCATAAGGCACCCATACAATAACCTTGATATTTTGACTTTTATTTTCCAAGTTTTCAGCTGAAATATAATGCACTTTTTTCACAGATATGGGGTGACCCTATCTTCTAGTCCTACATATATAATAATAAATATTCGTTGATTTATCAGCTGAGGCGGGTGGAAACACTAAGCATGAGGATAATATGATAAACAAAGAAACACTATATACAGGCGCCATAAATTTATAATCACATTTCCTCATTTCTAAACTGCGCACTTTGGGTTACATTTCACAAAACTGACTTATCAGTGGAATGTGGTGAATCGCGGCATCCCAGGTGCGAACACTGCAATTCTCTGGGATCCATAAAATAACTTATAGATTCACTAAAATTCGTACCACCTGCACGATTACCACAATCAGGATTCTATCAAAATCTTAGTGATAAGTTCGGACCGCATGCTAACATAGTCCTCGTGAAGGGAATATCCATTAGTTTGGAATAAGCCTGGAAAAATTATGGATCCTCAAAATTCAGTGGGTCAGAATTCAGTTTGTAATTTTCTGTTTCCGAGAAATGAGACAATATATTTTTATTTTCATCAGAAATTGATTCATACTTACCCGGATTCGCCTCATCCTCCGCATGGCTCGTTGTCGCAAATTGCACTCTTGCCCTCCTGTCTACACAGGGTCTGTAAGTCAGTGGATCTCCTTGACTTCTGCTATTATCACAAAATTGATTTTGATTATTTGAACAAAAATGTTCGAAATTTAGGTCATCATTCTGCAGCGAATTGTTACGCGAAAAGTTCTGAGACCTTTTTTGATTCATTTGACCCATCAAAAAATTTTGAGGCCTATTTATATCGAGTTGACCGATCCTTCTCCTAGAGACAGCCTGAACATGTCCCGGTGTACCGCAAAAATGACGTATTATAACCCCGACAGGATTCGAGACGCCTTTCGTGATCTTATTGGATATCCAATGCTCTTGTTAAACACTCCCGTCCTACTATCCTGACATTGTCGGTAATATGAAATTTGAGGTTTTTCAACTTTCTGCAAATTATCACGATCATTGGGATTATTTGAGAATGTAAACCGGTCAGGTTGCCTATTAAAAGATAATCCCAGCGTTCGTTGATTTTTAAATTTAATTTAGGGGTTGCTGTATATCGTGGAAACTGATTTGGCAAAAGATTTATATTATAAAATTGGTTTATTTCTTGTTTGTATGCTTCCATTACAGCATCTTCGAAAATTTTCAGTGATGCGTTTCTGACCCAGATTCGTAAATTAGGCAAAAGTTTCGTAATAAAATGACTTCTTATGAAATCGTTATCTACATATCCCGTCCAACCAGGTGGGGCACGTTAGGCCAGGTGTCTTAAGTCAGATGCAAATTTTTAAACAGATTCACGTGGAAGTTGAAATCGAGCTACAAGTTGGTAACGTTTTATATCAACATGTTGATTTTCTGGAAAACGTTCAGCTAAAAATTGATCCCATTCATTCCAGGTATTTGGCTGACGTCGTTTTCACTATACAATGAATAATTTTGAGGTTTTTGAACTTTCCAGATCGAACTAGAAGAATACAGGACATGAAACATAGCTCATTAGAAAGAACGTTGAACAATCTAGCTATTTACTACAAAAATTTTTAAATATATCAGAGACTCACAAAATAGTACTTGAAAATATTAAAAGCTACAGTATGACAGCCTTCCTGGCAGCCGTATTGAAAAACTAGAATTCTTCAGTAAATCAGGCAAATAGGATATCATTCGAACGAGCTTTTTTTGGACTTTCTAAAACGGGTTAAACAATTAAAAATATAAAAAATAGCGCGAGTAAAATGCATACCTTACGGGGGCAGCCATATTGGAAAAGAATTGAACTGAATTTGCAGGACGAACTATTCAGAAACACGAAAAACAAAAAAAAGTAGAATTTAGAGCACAAAAATGATTAACTATTTTGCTTTATCCCAAAATATGATACTTGACCTGTATACTGTAGTGACAAAGCGAAGTTTAATCACTTTGTTGGGCCTAGCATACTCTAGACATAAGCTAACTATATTATTTTAGCAAAATAGTTTTATTTTAAAACTGTCCATCTAAAATACTTAATTTAATAGAAATCCGTTTTGTGCTTATCAGCTTTTACCGACTGTGACACTCTAGGCGTGTTTTCATGGATTATGTTTTGAGAAAGCTGCATGAATTGTGATCATTTATTACATTTATTTTATTAACAAATACCAGTGGATCAAAGTTGTATGCATAAGTGTTCTCAAAATTCTCATATTGTGTGAAAACGACGTAAAATGTTTGAGCAGCGTCTTTAAGGTAAATAGACAAAAGTGAAATTTTTCGATCGAGTTGAGAGGCTCCAGTTGATACTTCTAAATTACTACATTTTCTCTCCCAGGTAAACCAGCTTCTATCTCCATCACGGTCAAAAGAACTAATTGGTGGTGGTGATGCAAATGTTACAGGTCCTTGTTCATATAATTCTTGAAATCTAGTAACAGTTTTTTGTAAAAGTGCAATATCTTGAACATTATCCATGATTTCATCCCGAAAATTTTTTTCAGGTGAAAAAAAATTCAGATCTGGATTAGAATCAGATTTTGTATTTTTATTTTTAACATCTGAAGTTTTAGTTTTAATTTTGGGCATTACTATGTTTTCTGATAACTTTCTTAACAAAGAACTAGATGATCGTAACCTACGCAAAGGTCCTGTTATTAGAATTTCGTTCTTCGTGTCGTTTGCAATCTAGTGAAATTGGTCAGAGAGCGGCTTGGCCGTCATTGTTCATGGGCCAGAAAATGCAGGTATGTAGCTATCGGTTAATTGAATTGAATCAATATGAAGCCGATTTTATTAGGCGTGATAATAAAACAGGTATGCAATAGTTTCAATTTTAATTGCGTGTCAATGAGCAGATATAATATAACGTTGCGCTACACATTCGGAAATCATACATTTATTTCGTTGCACAATTTAAATCGCCGGAAAATCTAGAAAAACAGAGAGCGAATCGAGACAATTTCGAGTACAAATGAAGAAAGGTGAGCATGCTTATCTTTTAATAATCTTGTTCATCGCGCACTTTCGTGTTATTTTTTTAGTTAATGACCATTGAAATTAAAGGTGGTGAGTTGTATAGGCAATTGCTTGTATTATTAGGCATGCAGACATTAGAGCGTGCGACAGTAGAGCGCGCTAGGGCGCCGATATAAAAGTGCAGTTTGTATTTTTCAGTTTTCAATTTGTGGTGACAGCAATTGCTTGCGGATTCAGATTGTGCTAGACATGGGCTAAGCCTAAGGCATAAACAGAGCTGAACTTGCTCCGATCGCTTTGCTCGCTCCGCAAGTTTTGCTCCATTTATCTCAGGCTTAGCCCATGCGCTGGCATCAATGTGAATGCACATGACTAAGCCTAAGCCTAAGACATTATTAATCACGCTCACAATCCCCCGATGCTTTAGAGACTAATCCGGAACATTTCCAAAGGCAGGCTTACTTTTTGCCTATTCTTAAACATATGAACTTCAACAGTCTGTAACTCGGTCAATAATGTCGACCGCCACCAAATTCTTCCAAATATGAATTGCCCACCCAAAACTCAGTTAGTAAAATGTCCTTGTCGTTACTTTTGAGCACTTTCCAATCTTCTCTACTGAGCCTAAATAAATCAAAAGTCTGTTCATTGCGTTACATAACAAAAGAAACCGCATGCATTTATCACTACCTGATACCGAAATATTTATGCTTAGGTAGTTAACTTCGCCCCCTTAGCATTAAAAATTTGTAAAGTTGCGTGAAAAACATCTATTATACCTGCGCTCTAATGTCGCGCGCTCTGATGTCGGCTTATCATATTATTAGGTAAATAAAATACGCAGAGCATAAACATGAAACAGGATGATAACATGCAAGGCAATACAACGGATGAATAACCAATATTCAGAATAACGTAACATTTTATTTTAGATTGAAGAATTGTAAAAGTCAAGTGGTAGAAAGGTAATGTGCTACTTGACGTCAAAGAAAACTGAGAAATCGGCGATTTCGGGTCTTCGAGCAGATCGGAAAGATAGATAAAACGAAAAACAGGAAAACTTGAGTGTCACGAACTTTAGAAAAAGCTGAATATTATTCGTCATGTGATGAGCAGGAATACAAATAAGTTTAGAACGTTGATTAAAGAGCATTAGAAATATGAAGCTATATTCTTTACATAAGCTTTCTAACTGTTTCATTTTGGCCTTTGGTTGCGTTTTACCTGCTAGCTGCAAACTAAGAGCTATGCCCATACGTTTTCTTGGGGTGGGGGCACACCTGGGTGTGGGGGTTTGAGAGAGTATACACTATCTGCGAAACCAAAAACCCCCCAGAAACCAAAATACCCCTCCCTCAGAATTCAATTTTTGAAATTCTTTTCTCGCTATTTTTTGATGCCAATGGATAGTGCTCGATGAGAAACGTCGAAATATGGTGTTTCTCCGCCATACCACAATTTTTAAGGCCAATTTTTGACCTTTTAACAATCTTGCACCCCACCCAGAATTTTGGTGCCGCCCGCCTATGGGTGGGGAAGCTCTGACCTCTCAAAAAGGCAACTGATCATCCACGAAATAGCTGCAACCCCACGAGGTTGTGGTGTTTGAGGGTCTTGACCCCTATTCCCCCTCTCCCCCATCGATAATCTGACAGACCCTTCCAAATCAGTAGACCCCTCCGAATTAAATTTCTGGTGCTATTTTTGGCAGTTTTGCCTCAACGGAACCCCTCCCTGGATATGGTCTCTGCTCAAGTATGGCTGCGGCGACCTAGAATTGCCGATTTTTTTTTTGAAAAATTGTACAAAATGTGTCTCTAAAGCGTTATTGGCTAATTTTTGGCTCAAAAGTCTCAAATTTTCGGCATTTGGCTCCATGCACACATTGTTTTGCTGTTTTTTGCTCAATTTACTCGATTTTTTCGAATTTGTTGAAATCTTTTATTTTCATACTTAGAAAGAACGAGTATTGTCCGAAACGTAAAAAACAGCGATTTTGACGTGTACGATCGTGTTTTACCTAAAAAAGATTCGTTTTTAAAATTTTTGGGACCTGAGTCCCCCCAGAATTCTAATGGTCTCAATGTTGTACATGTATGGGAGTCACGTCGAAAAATTGGCAGTAAGGAAATTTTTACAATTTCTGAAGACTATTAGCTTTCATAAACCGGTCAAAAAGCAGAAACCAGTGTACAGCGTTTTAACCTGAATTACCAGTGCAAATATCGGAGGTTGAGTTCGATTAAAAAATAAAGGTCTATGATTTTGCGTTGCTATTTTACGAGCATACGTGCGCAGCACCAAAATTCTGTGGGGGTGTAAGATTTTTCAAAGGTCAAAAAATGGCCTTAAAAATGGTGGTATGGTGAAAAAACACCATTTTTAACATTTTTCATCGAGCACTATCCATTGGTATCAAAACATTGCGAAAAAAACAAAAAATTTTCAAAAATTGAATTCTAGCGGGTATTTTCGTTTATGAGGGGGGTGTTCGGCCTTCTGGGGGTGCATACCCCAAAACCTCTACGCCCAGGTGTGTTTACGAGTATTTAGTGTTCGTTAGCAAGAATCTCAGTGCTGGCTCCAAATAATTTTTGGATATCTTTTGCACGCAAGCATACTCATCGACTCGCGGTTGACTTAGAAATAGGCTTAGGTGTTTAGTGCGACACTATGCCGTTATACTACAAAAACATGGAATTACTAAAAAATGATCTGTCAGTCATCGTGTACAGTACAAAATTGTCAATAAAATAACGAGTGGGCGGGACGAAGTGATTGACTTTGTAGCTTAGTGTAAAAGGCTATAGATTCACGCGCAAATGTCGTGTGCTTCTTTAGTCTTAAGCTTGAAGCTTCGCGTGCTTTAATGCCATTTTGCAGTTTGCTAGGTGTCGTTTGAAGTGCAGAAGGTAAAATAGCTCTGATGCTTTTGTTTGATTAAGGAATAAAATTAGCGGTCTATTATATTTGCACAGCTTTTTGAAAGGCGTGTAGGCGTCACTTATTTTGGGTCTGATGTACGATCTAAAGTATAGGTAGCCTTTTGCTAACATTTAGTCTACGTGTATGATCATGTTAAAATTTTCTATATTATAAATTTCTATTACAAAGCCTGATCTGTGTAAGTGTCAACTTATTTACCTTGCTAGTTTCAAAGCTTCTCTGGTTCTTCTATTATATTAACGCTCAATAGTAACACGGGCTACCCTAGGGGTAAAATAATATACCCTGCTTGCTAAGTGCGTGCACTTAATACGAGATTAAGCCATATCTCTATCCCAGTGGCGGTTCCAGGATTTTCCTAAGACGAAGGAGCGGTCAACCTCAGGATGGGCGGAACCCTGATTTGGGCAAAAAATCACCCATTTTAACCCAAAAATCGCCAAAAATCGCTCAAAAATCCTTAATTTTGCGCACTATTTTAAGCCTAAGGGGAGGGGGCGGACGCCCCTCCGCCCCACCACCTAAATCCGCCCCTGACTATCCTGACGGGCAAGCAAGGGGATACCATTGTACCCTCGAAGTTTCGCATGTTACCACAATACCTATATTTATCGGCTTTGCACCCTTACCGCCCTAATTAGCTTAATCCGGCGGGTCTGGCGTCCATAAATCTGTTCCCATCCCGGCTAAATATACTTCGATTTTGTGCTGCTTAGAGAAAGCCTGATTTTTTAAAAGATTCTTTTGATTTTTTGCGCACATGGGTGAATTTTACCAGTCCCCGTCTTTTGTTTCTTTAGTAATTCGCAATTCCAAGTAAAGTCGCCTTTTTTGTCGGATAGGAGCACCTTTCCTTGGTATTTGAATCAAAGCTTGTATTTATTGGTCGTCTTAAGCGTACTTTTCTCGGCTTACTTTGGCCTTGTAATTTTTTGTTCGATGGTCTTTAGTTTTGTATTTTCTTGCTCTAAAGGGTCCACATTCCAATCTCGCACGTGCTCGTTCAGCTGGTCACTAACTTTTTTAAAATTTGTATACTGTATTTTTGTTTCCAGAGCTCGACTCGACTCATACTACACGGACATGTGGTCGTTTTTCGTATTATTGACCGTGATTGCAACATTCTCGATCGTGCACACATATGACGGTGAGCGCTTAAGAAACTTGTGCAAAAGCAACTGTAACATAGGTCCTTCCACTCCCCTCTAGCTATAATAGGACACATCTGGCGGGTGCGATTTCATTTTAAAAGATAGAGAATAATAGAAGATTATGCAGATTTTTTTATTTCACACTCAATATCGAGTTTGTAATGAGCGTGTAAAGTTTTAGCGTAACGTTATAACACAGCGATTTTTGGTTGTTTATCTGCAGCTCGATCATAACTCAGTGCATATGCCTCATACAATTCAATGGCATGGAATTGTTGAAAATAAAGTCTAGCAAAAATAGTATTTTTCTTGTTTTTAGAATTTTGTATTAGTTCTCGCGGAGGAATGTCAGGTGTGAAAAAATGTGAGTGTTAGGACAGATTTCGGTCGCGTTTTTTACTTCTTTCGGTCTGTCAACAACTCCGATTATGATCCCAAAATATTTTTCTGCTTGAAACGTACTAGGACCCAAGGTCTACCTTTGGCTTACCTGCAAAGTTATACACACAAAATACGTCATTAGATCCAGGGGTGTAAAGTTCACACTCTAGAGGATAGCGTACAAAACAACTTTTGTCTCATATTTTTCCGTCAACTTCTCCGCCTGTAGGTCGGGATAAGATTAATAAAATAAAAATGAAGCATGTTCAAAGGGCTACTCGTCTTAGCAAACCATGTTTAAAAAACTCAATATTGATCTATTTTTGGCGGTGTAAAGTTCGAAATTAGGGTGTAACATTAAACGAAAAAAAAATACTCTTTTCCTTTTTTATTGGTAAATATCTTAAATAGGATGTAAACATCTTAAATATCTCAAATATAATAAATATCTTAAAATATATTGAAAGATTATTTGAAATTCTAAAATTACAATCGAAATGCTGTAAAGTGGCGTTTACCAAATTTCCTTACACGCGATGGGGAGCTAGGTTAAGATTTTTAAAGTTTACAATTGATGGATAGTGGAAAAATGCGTTTTGTCTCTTTTTTGTTCGGCTTTCTCTCCATCTAGAAGTCGATGTATGTCGAATGGAATAAAAATGAAGAACTTCCATAGGAAAAAGTGCGACAGTAATTTGTGTTTATTTAAATCAATATTGAGCTTTTTCGAGAGATGTAAAGTAAAAAATCGGGGGTATTACACGTGTTTCTGTCCTGTTTTTTTTCTACCATCTTTTCTGGTTATGAGTCCGGATATGATCACTGGTCTAAAAATGTCCCGATTTTAATTACTACATCCATATGCTGCAGGTACATAGCTGCAATCCTTCTATAAAAACTGATTTTATTGCAATTTAAATTACTCATTGTCTTCGACTGCTTTTCTTTTATATAATTTTAAATTGGATTTTACTTTGTCGATTTTTATTCTGCTCAAAGACAAACTTCGCATGCATGCATGTTGACATTCCAATAATCTTATCGTATTCAGTCTATAAACTTATTGGACAATACAAAATCAAGACAGCTGACTCACACGAAGAACTGTGGTTGAACATGAACGATCCGTCATATTCGTTTGGTTTGTTTCCGGATCTTTGGGACGATCCGTCATATTCGTTTGGTTTGTTTCCGGATCTTTGGGATGAAATTTATTATTCAGATCCGGATCGTATTTCACGTATTTTATTGTACAGCGTGAATCGCCAAATTGAAGGACAAATAATCCGATTGGGTTCATCTGAGCCTTGGCTCGGGGCTCCACTCGTTGTCACAATGCGACCCGTGAATAGGTCAGTAATGTCCAGATATGCACAGCATGGGTATTCTGGCAGATGATGTCAAAAATTTATTGTAAAGTGCCTTTTTGGGCTCAAAAATGAGGGATATGCGTCAAAAAACAGCATCATGTGGCATTTTTGACAAAGCTCTCATTCAATTTTGGGAATTTTTTTACTTTTGTTGCAATTTTATGATGCCAATAGATAGTGCTTGATGAGAAACGTCAAAAATTGTATTTTTTTCTATGATACTATTTTTAGGGCCATTTTTTGATCTTTGAAAGATCTTGCAACCCCCCTCCCCCTCCAGAATTTTTTGCTGCCCGCGTATGTTTAAAACCCTTCTCTTACTCTCTCCTCTTGCTCCAGATCACGTTGTATGGTACGGTCTCCGCTTGCTGAGCTTAATTTCTGACATGACGAACTTTAAAATGCAAATGTAGAACGGCTTATCGTGCTTCGGCTGATAGTCGTAAAAAACTTAGTTGAGATAGACTAATAATGATTAGCTACCTATTAAATAAAGTGTTATTGAGATAGGCAAGTAATGATTAGCTACCTATTAAGGGAAGTTTTTGCCAGCGAGCTGCAAATCCTTGTGCTTTCACCGAAGCTGCAACTGAGTGTTAAAGTGGTAATATTGTAATCAAACAGCCGTTTGATAAAATCTTGCCAAAAATCCAAACAAAATATCTACTGTTAAAGCTCACAGTTTGTGTAGGAGACTAGCAAGAAGTATACGCAAATGCACTAAATATACTTATCCCGATCCCGGTATTTCTCCATTCCCTTCGTAAACCCCAACATTGTGCATCCATAATGGAGACAAACCTACTGCAAGGCATTTAGGGCACATCAGAGAAATTGCTGCTCATGCCATTTAAGATTGATACATTTTATTTCTGTCAAGTGTAAGTGCAGGAATCGGTATTCTCAGCCCTTTAATATGATGGAGCTAATAGTAAGGATCATTCGTGGGCAGCACCAAAATTAAGAGTGGAATGCAATTTTCAAAGGTCAAGAAATGGTCTGTAAATGGTGGTAGGGCGAAAAAGAACACCATTTTTCAACGTTTTTCATCGAGCTCCATGGCATCTAAAGAATGCGTGATTTTCAAAAATTGAATTATATGGGGCGGAGGTGTTTTGCCTTCTGGTAGGTGGAGGGGGTATTCGGCCTTCTAGGGGGATTATATCCCCAGAACCTCCACGCCCAGGTGTGGTAAGGATACGATTTTCGATTAAGATCATTTTAGATATCCAGTTTATTGACATTATGAAACCAATCGCCAAACCAGCACACATAGGCAACAATCAAATTCTGGGCTGGGTGTCTGATGGGGCAAAATCACAAAGAAATAAACATCAAAATTTTAATTCTGGTGGTCTGTCGATTTAGGTGGTAATTCAGATTTCTGGGGGAAAGATCCCTAGATCCTCAAGCCCATGCGTAATTACCAGCAACGAAACCAGCACCGTAGCAAAAAGCAATGTTTTTATGCTGCCGTGTTTCAGTGAAATTATACCAAAACGTCTGAGTCTTGCCTGACCGCATTTTTTAGAGAGTCTAGTCCGATTTTGACAGCATTTTTGGCTTAAAGACTAGAGTCCATTTCACACACCTTTGGTCATAAATATTGAAACTACCTGCGACAATAAGATGACAGATTGCGATTATAGCATTGATTTGCTATATATGATTATCGTAACCCTCGGCTTAATGTCGATGAAAATTCTCAGAATTTAATACCGAAGTCACGTGGAAAAGACTATAGGAAAACATTGCAGAAGTAAGATTATAGGTGGTTGGAACTTTCACAAGCATTTCATTGAAAGTAGCATTTCCTTCAATGTTTTTTGCATGATAACAATAGATCTCGTTTAGTTTATGAATGCATATTTAATGTCAATTTCCAAATATAACAACTTCTTAAGCACAAACTCTAACAAGACAGCTTATGAAATAATCGACATGAATAAAAAGAAGCTCGCGTACAGGAGTGAAGAAGGAAGAACCCTGTGGATACCAGATCAGCAGGAAGATCCGTATTGCTTATTTACGATCTCGAAGATCACAGGCAGTATAATTACGATATTTTTTATTATTTAAGCATGATGCAATTGACATATGCTCACAAATACTGTGCGGACAAAATGTTAACACTAAGTTTATACTAAGTTTGGAGAATTAAGTTTATACTAAGCTAGGAGAATTTCTGCGCAGCACCAAGTCGGTTTTGCGAAAAATACTTGTAATCTTAGGTAGCGCGTTAGCGCGTACCTATAATATACTTGGGTACCCCTAACACCTGTGCACCCCCTACAGCCAAAACGGGACACTTCTGGAAGGTGCAATTTTTTTAAAGAAAGGTAATAAAAAAATCGCTGCCTGTGTTTTTTGTTTTTCTTGAAACTCAAAACTGATTGTGTAAAGAAGGTGTAAAGTTTTTGTTTTACATTATAACATAAGACAAATTTTGGGACCTTTTTGTCACGGCATGTGGACAATTGAATATTGATGACTCGTACAATTAAACAGCATAGGATTATAGAGTGATGGATTTTACAGAACAGTATTTTTTTGTTTTTTGAAATTCGCATTAGTTCTCGAATGGCAGTGTAAAGAGTGCGAAAATCTGGGGGTGAAAAAGCACGAGTTTTCCACCTGCTTATGTCTGATACTAACTCCGGTTATGAGTTTTTTAAAATCTTTTCTGAGAGAAATGTAGAGCGGATAAAGGGCTACATTCTGCACATAAGCAAAGTCTTCTACGCTCTATGGTGAGTTAGATCCTGGGGTTTAAAGTTTACACTATAGTGGATGGTGTAAAAAACGGATTTTAAGTAAGATTTCTCTGCCGAATTTTTCCGCTTATAAGTCAGTGTAAATTGAAGACAGCATTAATGAAGTGCCTCTCAGGGGCTACACATCGCAGCAAACCGCATTAAAAAACGCAATATTGAGTTATTTATGGGAGTGTAAAGTTCGAAATCAGAGGTAAAAAATGGGCGAAAAAACACGTTTTTTCCGAAGTTTGATTAAGAAATCATACCAAATAATTTTTGCAACAGAATTTTGGCACTCAGGAATGTACTACGATTTAAAAGCTACAAATTGTACCAAACTGAATTTCTTTAAACTCAATGACAAGTTCTCTACGGAATTTTAAAGTTTACAGTGTTCTAAATGGTGG
>JAVLUZ010000275.1:2469433-2560201 GCA_036768485.1 Mermis nigrescens
AACGAAAAAAACTTTTTTTTTTTTATTGGCAAATATCTAAATCGAATGTAAATATCATAAATATTTTAAATTGAATAAATATGTTAAAATATTTTAAAAGATAAATTGGAATTCTTAAATTACAATTTAAATGCTGTAAACTGGCTTTAACCAAATTTCGTTACACGCGATGGGAGCTAGGTTAAGATTTTTAAAGTTTACAATTGATGAAGAGTGAAAATGCGTTTTCGTCTCTTTTTTGTTCGGCTTTCTCTCCATTTAAAAGTCGATTTAAGTAGAACGGAATAAAAATATAGAACTTTCTAGGAATAAGTGATTCAGTAATTTGTGTTTATTTTCATCAATATTGAGCTTTTTCGAGAGGTGTAAAGTCAAAAATCGGGGGTATTACACGTGTTCTGTCTTGTTTTTTCTGCCATCTTCCTGTTATGAGTCAGACATGATCACAGGTCTAATGTACCGATTTTACTTACTGCATTCGTATGCTTGATGTACATAGCTGCAGCCTTTCTATAAAAACTGATTTTTTGCAATTTGAATTACTCATCTTCTTTTATATATTTTTTAATCGGATTTTACTTTGTTGATTTTTATTCTGCTCAAACAGAAACTTCGCATTCATGCATGTTTACATTCCAATAATCTTATGGTATTCAGTCTATAAACTTATTGGACAATACGATATCAAGACAGTTGACTCAGACGAAGAACTGTGGTTGGACTTGAGGGATCCTTCATATTCGTTTCGTTTGTTGCCGTATCGTCCGGACAGTACTTATACACCATATTCGTATCGTTCGTTTCCACATCTTGAAGTTTGTCTTTATTCTTCAGATTGGGATCTTATTTTATTGTACAGCGTAAATCGTCAAATTGAAGGACAAATAATCCGATTGGGTTCATCTATGCCTTGTCTGGGGTTGCGGTTGTCACATGACCGGTAATAGGTCAGAATGTCCAGACATGCACAGCTTGGGTTTCTGGCAGGTGATATTAAAAATTTATTGTAAAGTGCCTTTTTGGGCTCAAAAATGATGGATATGCGTTAACAGACAGCATCTTGTGGCATTTCTGACAAAGCTCTTATTTTGTTTTTGAAATTTTTTCTTTTTTTGCATTTATGATGCCGATGGATAGTGCTTGATGTGAAACGTTAAAAATTGCTTTTTGCTATAATACTATTTTAGGCCATTTTTTGATCTTTGAAAATCTTGCAAACCCCCTCCCCCTCCAGAATTTTCTTGCTGTTCGCGTATTGTTAAAACCCTTCTTACTCCCCTTCCTCTAGATGACGTGGTATGGTAAGGTCTCCTGCTGAGCTTAATTTTTGACATGACGAATTTTAAAATGCAAATGTAGATCGGCTACGCGTACTTCGGCTGATAGTGTGGAAAACTTAAGTTAGACTAATAATGATTGGCTACCTATTAATTAAAGTGTTATTGAGATAGGCAAGTAATGATTAGCTACCTATTGTGGTGTTTTCATCAGGGAGCTGCAAATCCTTGTGCTTTCACCGAAGCTGCAACTGAGAGTTAAAGTGTTAATGTTGTGATCTAATAGCTGTTTGATAAAATGTTGCTAAAAGTCTAAACAAATTATCTACTGTTAAAGGTCTCAGTTTGTGTAGGTGATTAGCAATGCTAAATATACTGATCCGAATCGCGGTATTTCACCATTCACTTCGCAACCCCAACATTGTGATCTATGATGGAGAAAATCTACTACAAGGCATTTAGGGCCCATCAGAGAAATTGCTGTTCATGTCATTTAACATTGACACATTTTATTTCTGTTAAGTGTAGTGCAGAATTCGGTATTCTCAGCCTTTTATTATGATGGATAATGTTTGGATCATACGTGGGCACCAAAATTAAGAGTGGAATGCAATTTTTCAAAGGTTAAGAGATGGTCTTAAACTGTGGTAGGGCGAAAACACCATTTTTCAACGTTTTTCATCGAGTTCTATGGCATCTAAAAATGCGATATTTTCAAAAATTGAATTTTTTGGGGCTGAGGTATTTTGCCTCTGGTTGGTGGAGGGGGTATTCGGCCTTCTAGGGGGTGTATATCCCCAGACCCTACATGCCCAGGTACGGTAAGGATGCGATTTTCGATTAAGATGGTTTTATAGCCAGATTTATTGACATTATGAGACCATGGTAATCAGATTCCTGGGGATCAGATCCCTAGATCCTCGAGCCCATGCGTAATTACCAGCAACAAAACCAGTTCCGTATCAAAAAGCAATGTTTCTATGCTGCCGTGCGTTTCAGTGAAATTAGACCAAAACGTCTGAGTCTTGCCTGGACCGCCTTTTTAGAGAATCTAGTCCGATTTGACAGCATTTTTGGCTTAAAGACTACAGTCCGTTTCACACACCTCTGGTCATAATTAATAAAACCAACTCCGACAATAAGATGACAGATTGCGATGATAGCATTGATCTGATATATATGATTATCGTAACTCTCGGCTCACTGTCGATGAAAATTCCTAGAATTTAAGCACGAAGTCATGTGAAACAGACTATAGGAAAACATTGTAGAAGTAAGATCTTAGGTGGCTGGAACTTTCACAAGCATTTCATTGAAAGAAGCTTTTCTCTCAATGTTTTTGCAGGATAACAATAGATCTCGTTTAGTTTATGAATGCATATTTAAAGTCAAATTCAAAATATAACAACTTCTTAAGCACAAACTCGAACAAGACAGCTTATGAAATAATCGACATGAATAAAAAGAAGCTCGCGTACAGGAGAGAACAAGAAAGAATCGCGTGGATACCAGATCAGCAGGAAGATCCGCATAGCTTATTTACGATCTCGAAGATCACAGACAGTATAATTACGATATTGTTGATTATTTAAGCATGATGCAATTGGCGAATGCTCACAAATACTGTGCGGACTAAATGCTCACACTAAGTTCATACTAAGTTTGGAGAATTAAGTTTATGCTGAGTTTTGAGAATTTACTTGTAAAAATACTTGTAATTTACTAATCCTTGAGTGTTAATTAACGTGCAAGAATTGAAAGCAGTTAGAAAGAATGTTTCGTATTTCTCTATCGCAAGTTTTTTTGTCATATTTAGCGCTTTAGCGGCTAGCGCATATCTATATTATATATACTTGAGTATGTATAAGTACCCTGAACATGCGAATTATTATTATTATTATTATTATTATTATTATTATTATTATTATTATTATGATTATTATTATTATTATTATTATTATTATTATTATTATTATTATTATTATTATTATTATTAATATTATTTATATTATTATTATTAATATGATTATTATTAAAATTATTATTGTTATTAATATTATTATTATTATAATAATTATAATTTTAATTATTATTATTATTAATATTATTATTATTATTATTATTATTATTATTATTATTATTATTATTATTATTATTATTATTATTAGTCTTATCAACATTGAAATTATTATTTCGATATCTTTTTGATTTTACAATGAAATCAGTATTGTGTTTTCTTTCAAATTTAATATTGTTTTTATTATTATCTAACTATTCAAATACAGAAATTGATAAAATGCTAACTTTTCCATTCTTCGAATTTTTTCTCATTAGTAATGTAAGCAGATTGCTAAAAAGCTAGATGTACCTACATTCTTCTATACGATTTACTATTACGGATTTTAGATCATTCATATCTTTCACACCTCTTAAACTGAATGTAAGTATTCGCTTATAAGCGCTAATCTATCTATGTAGTATACCGTTTTTTATTTTATCTGAATGCTGAGACATATTTTATTCTTCTTGATTGATTTTAAATCATGAACAAAGCGCAGTGTCAAAGATAAAATGTTCGAAATTTATAAATTTTTCTTGAACATTCTGGTCCATCTGTTGAAAAGTAAATCAAAAATATGGAAAAGCTTAACACTACGCTATTACGTTTGAAATATGTAAGTACTCTACGACGATTGCTTTTGATAGATCTGCAAGTATCGACTTCATAACGTCATTTGTAAATCATATTTGGTAACTCGTTTCAGGACTGTATAATGGATTGTGCGTCGAACCAAGCCATGACCCAAGTGAACTAGGTAAAATATTTGTCTCAGGTGTTACGAGCGGATTTAAAAGGGTAATGCGTTGACTAGCCTCTCAAAATACGGATTACTTCCCCCCAAGATTTCGCCGCCATACAATTTGCCCCTCGCCACACGGATCACCCCAACCACAACTCGCACCCACATAACTCGATCCCCAAATTGGCACCACAAGTCGTTCTTAATTAAATCGCCTTCCCCCCACTGCACGTCCCTTACAACCTCGCCCTCCCCCCTCTGCACTCGCCCGCCCCTTCAGAACTGCCCCTAGAACTTCAAGCCGAGGGTTCATGATTGCTAATGCACTTATGTGTTTGTGGTGACAATTGTACTAATGATGACAAATTTGCTACAGCATAACGAGTCGGTCATTTTCTCATGTGTACAATGTATGCATTTTGTGTCATAAACATACATGATCTGGGGTGTTTCACCCCTTCCCCAGAAAATTTTTCAACCCTTCTCAGAATTACAGATTTTTCGAAAGTTTAAAACAATACTCGTCAATTTCGAGCACTTCTGAAACAATTTTTTTTTGTTTTTTTAGGGTTTTAGAATTAATTTTGCATCATTTTTCTTAAAAATGCGTAACTATCGATTCATGGGGTCTAGAGAGCCCTGCAACCACACAAGGGATTGGGTATTTACATGGTATTACTGGAGTATGTCAACACCCTGTAGGATATTTTTATATTAAGAACAAAAAATTTTTCTGGAAAAATTTAAGTCGCTGATTAAAAATATGTTAGTCAAAAAGTCGTACTTATTATTTTTTCATTATGTCATAGGTACGCCTCGTTTGACTGGCTGGCTAGAGCAAAACTTCGTTTCAGGATAAATGCTACAGTTTTCAAACTTTGTACACTGTATTTCATGCCCTATGTTCAGACCACTGCCTTTTCAGAAATTCACGCCACTCATTTTTTTTAAAAATTGACAAAAATTGTGATTAGCATAGATTTAACGCTATATCAGCCCATTTCATTTTTGACTTAGAAAATTACGACATCTTCACTATCAAATTCGTGAACAGGGATTTCAATTTACCAAGACAGTATGTTTTGAAAATCCATATAAGAATTTCAATTGCTATTTCAATATGAAATTATTTTACTGAATGTGCCTTAGACCAAAAAATGAGCGACCCAAATTTTCTTAAAATGCAGCGGTGTGCCCTTATTGAGCAAAATCAAAACGAAAACATGCCACTAGTCAAACGTAGCGCGCCTACGACAGTATGATAGAATAATGCAAAAACTGTAACTTCTATTTTAACTTTTGATATTGAATTAGTAGGACTTTTGGACTACCATATTCTTAATGACCGACCTCGACTCGGCAAGAAAACATGTTTTTGTCGTCGTTTGAAAGATATTTTACACGCTGTTGACGTACTCCAATACTGGTTTACACACATCCTGGTCTCCGAAACCGCCTCCTACATTTAACAAACCCCCAAAAAGTTAATTTTTTATGCTATTTTTGACAGTTTTGCACTATCTGATGTAAAAGGATGGGACCACACGTGGGCGTGGGGTTTGGGGGTATGCAGCCCCTCAGAAATGGAATTTTCCACTTCAGAAATCAAACTCCCCAGAATTCAATTTTTGAAAATTGTTTTTGCTTTTTTAGCGATTTTTTTGGTGTTTTTACCCATACGACCATTTTTAATACCATTTTTGACCTAAATTTTTCACCCCCCCCCCGCCAGAATTTAGGTGCTGCCCACATATAGAGGGGACTACGGAAAAGCTACCTATGTATACGCCCAAAGTCGCAAAATCTGTTGAAAATTACACTTTGTCTAAGCAACGCAAAAATAAAAATATATTTTGCGGTCTCTGAAAAATTGTAACCTTCGTATAATAAATATCATTGCTTCACGTAAGAGTGTATTCACATAATCTAAAATGTATAGTTTTCTTATAAGCTGCGTGCATGTAACGCTGGCTGACTAGCTTCGCAGGGTGATTGATGGAAAACTAATCTCATTTTGTTATCATGAGCATTATAGCAAGCAAACCTGGCGTCAATTGATTAATGCACACAATCGTTGCGGACAAGTAAGTATTTCTTTAAAACAGTAATTTTTTAATAGTCTTGAATGCATCGATGTTTGATATTTCACCTCAATTGGCATACAAAATCGCTCATAGTTTACGTCATCTAATTTCCAATAGCTACTGCATAGCTAACTTGCTGCTTTTCGGATCGATTTTGCTTTAATAATTTATTTCAATCTGAACGCCGCAGATTATATGTATCAATCTTTGCGTTGCTTATAGAAAGTCTGATTTTTAACAGATTTTGCGATTTTTGCCGCATCCATAGGTAACTTTTCCCTCATCCCCTCATTTTACATCCTTAGTAATCCACAACCTCAAGTATATTCGTCTTTTTTGTTCCATCGGAGCATTTTTTGTTAGTACCCTACTTATAATTAGCATTATTTGAGTAAATCAGTAAGTAAACACATACGGTAACATGCAACAATAAGGACAGCAATCTTTAAATGAGACAACCTGACCTTATTTGAACACTCCAAAGGTTTCATTCATAAACTGTACGCAAATATTGGGTGTAAAGAACATTCATGCTCAGATTCGAAATCCTGACGCTCCATAGAACATTTAAAAAGAATTAAGCTTCAGCAATGCTCTAAACTTACTTTAAAGTTCAGTGTAAACTTTACATAAGTACTGGGTATAAAGCACACATACATTCAAATTCGTAATCCGGGCCTTAAAGAAATCAATATATAAAAAAATTTACATTTCGCAACCACACCTGGGCGGGGAGTTTTAACATATCCCCTGCATATAATTTTTGAAAATTTTCTTTGTTTTTTTCACAATTTTTTGATGCCAATAGATAGTGGTCGATGAGAAACGTTGAAATATTGTGTTATTTTACAATACCACCATTTTTGAGGCCATTTTTTCAACTTTTGAAAAGTCTTACACCCCTCCATATTTTAGTGCCGCCACCTATCTTTGCAACGCTCTGGAAGTAAAATAAACTGGAACTGTAAACTGCACTTTAACAATGAATGAATTGCGAAAATTTCACACAACCAGTGGGTGTAGAGTAGAGATAACCGCACATTGGCGTCAGGGGGTGGTTTCCACTCATGCCTGGGTTTAAGGGTTCGAGTTTATGTACTCCCGAGAAACCAAAATACCCCTCCCCCTTCCAGAATTCAATTTTTGAAATTTTCGTTTTTTTCGCAATATTTTCATGCCAATAGATGGTGCTCGATAACAAACGTTGAAAAATGATGTTTTTTCGTCATTACACAATTTTTCGCTATTTTTAGATGCCAATGGATAGTGCTTCTCTGGAAACGTTACAAAATGGAGTTGTTCGCCATGCCACTATTTTTGAGATCATTTTTGACCCTTTAGAAAAATCAGCATTAAATTTAAATTTAAAGTTACGTGTAACTTTACATAAATACTGGGTGTAAAGCACACATACATTCAAATTCGTAATCCGGGCCTTAAAGAAATCAATATATAAAAATTTTCATTTTGCAACCACACCTGGGCGTGGGAGGTTTAGGGGTATGCACCTCCATAAACCAAAATAACTCCCTCTCCCTAGAAAAGCAAAATATATCCCTGAATTCAATTTTTGAAAATTTCCTTCGTTTATTTCACAATTTTTTGATGCCAATGGAAAGTGGTCGATGAGAAACGTTGAAATATAGTGTTTTTTTACCATACCACCATTTTTGAGGCCATTTTTTCACCTTTGAAAAGTCTTACACCTTTCGTATTTTAGTGCCGCCACCTATGTTTGCAACGCTCTGGAAGTTAAATTAATTCGAAGTGTAAACTACACATTAACAATGAATGAATAGCGCAAATTTTACACAACCAGTGGGTGTAGAGTAGAGATGACCACACATTGGCGTCGGGTGTTGGTTTCCACCATACCTGGGTTTGGGGGTTCGGGGTTATGTATTCAAAATACCCCTCCCTATTCCCAGAATTCAATTTTGAAATTTTTTGTTTGTTTTCTCGCAATATTTGATGCCAATAGATAGTGCTCGATTACAAACGTTGAAAAATGATATTTTTTCCTCATACCACAATTTTTCGCGATTTTTTGGATGCTAATGGATAGTGCTTTGTTTGAAAACCATAAAATATGGTGTTTGTTCGCCATGCCACTATTTTTTGAAACTATTTTTGACCTTTAGAAAAATCAGCATTCCATCCCCTCAGAAATTCGGTGCTGCTCACTTATGGAGAAATCTACCAGTCAGATTCGTAATTCTGACGTTACGTAGTACATTTTCTAAAAAAATTAAACATGCTCTAACCCTAAAATCCATTTGCTGAGTAAACTTTACACAACCAAAAAGTGTAAACAAGAGTTTAGTCGGCTTTCTGCAATTCGTATATCTACTATGTATTTTTGAAAGAGTGTTTGTATTTTCGGGGTTGTCTCTGGCCTCATAACACTTGGTGGGCTGACGTTTTGGCCCAAGCACGGCTTACCGGCTAAGAGGGGAGTAGCGACATTTAAAGTTCACCAACCTTACTTATGCACCCTGTGCAGGGGTAAAGCAGCAGACTTCCCCATGCCTGAGCATAAGCGATTTCGGGACTTGACCTGATTTTTTTTGCCCAATTCCGAAAATCGGAATAAATCCAGTTTACACTATTTTCTGGTTAAGGTAATTTTGCGGCTGCTGACGTTATAACATAGGATCGGACGTAATATAGCTTACATAATGCTACAAGATGGGCAACGCTATACAGTACAATGATGTGATATAAGATACCTTGGCTGTGCCCTAACATGCAGTGCGATATAAGATAGGAGATAAACCCTGTTGTAACACATGAGTGATATAAGATATCACGTGATATATGACATCCTTTGCTGCAACAAACAAAAAAATTACCATATCGAAAAATATAGTTTGTCCAAAACAATTTTCCGAAACTCCCCCAAAACATCGAAAATATAAGTTTGACCAAAAAAAATTTTCAGAACGTCGCAATACATCAAAAATATGATTTTGGCCAAAGAATTTTCAAAACCATTCTGTCACATCAAAAATATAGATTTATCAAAAAATGCACAGGGTGCAGCGGAGGCGTCTCTCATGCTTATGCATATCCGATTTCGGGATATTGCCTATTTTTTTTGCTAAATTTTGATAATCAAAATAAATTCAGTTTACACTGTCTTCGGATTGCGGTACTTTTACCACTGCGTGCGTTATATCATAGGATTGGACGTAATGTAGCCCACATAATGCTACAAGCTGGGCAACGCTATACGGCGCATTGATGTGATTAAGATACCCTGTCTGTGCCATAACATGCAGTGATATAAGATTGGAGATACCCTGTGCTATAACATATGAGTGATATAGGAAATCACATGATATATGACGCCCTTTGCTACATCTTACAAAGAGTTTTCAAAATATCAAAAAATATAATTTGACCAAAGACAATTTTCCAAAACATTTCAAAACATCAAAAATATGGGTTTGACAGAAAAAATTTCCAGAACATCCCAAAACATCAAAAATATGATTTTAGCTAAAGAATTTTCAAATCCATTCTGCAACGTCAAAAATATGGATTTGATCAAACAATGGTTGACAAAAGGACATTTAAAAGAAACCAGACGAATAAAATGTGGTTTTTAGCATCAATTTTTTCAGAAACATCCTCAAAAATCATCGAAGGTCCCGGAAAATGAAAAATACAAGTAGACATCTCAATTCCATATAGCTATCGGGCCGAAGTTCAGCCCGGGCAAGGCCGGGCAGCTCTAGCTAGTTAGTCTGATATTACGATCAACATTTATGGAAATTTAATTCTCCACATTGGCCTGAGGACAAATAAATATTAAATGGCAATCACTTTACACCACTAATGAGTTTAAACCTATGGATCTAACTCCGTATTCAATGTACAAAAAGTTCGCTGGTAAGCAGAAAGTTGCCCTTAAGCCGTAAGACATTTCTATCAGAAAAAGCTTCCTTAGGACTTAGAACCGGAGTTGTTGACAGACATCAAGAAGGCAAAAACACAAACAAAATCTGTCTTTACAACAACAAATTATCCGATTCTTTACACCTCCCCTCAAGAATTAATACGAAATTTAAAAAAGCAGAAAAAATAGATATTTTGAGAATTCAGTTTCTCTACAATTCTATATCATTAAATTGTGTGAGCATGGATGCTGAGTTGCGTACAAGGTGGCTAAAAAAGCCCTTAAATATTTGCATATATAATAGCGGTATGCGAAAATTCTACCCGCTCATTAAACACTCGGATTGAGTATAAACAAAAAAGTCCGCAAAATCTTTTTTAATTATCTATTTTTAAAAAAACTGCACCTCCCAGATGTGTCCTGTTATAGCGGTGAGGGAGGGACTCAGGTTGGGGTATGCACGTGCTAACATGCTACCTATGGTGTATGTTGGTAGGGTTTGAATTAATTCGTCAATTGTCGAACATTTTGGATTGGATTGAAGTTTGACCAACGCAGGCAAGATAAAACAGGCCAGCTGAGAGAAAGAAAATTGTATTTAATAGGCAATAATGCTCATATTGTTAGCTTTATCCATTAGCATCGAAAAATCACGAGAAAAATCAGCGTGATCTTTGGCTTCTGGGGGTTCGACCAAAACTCTCCAGTCATTAAATTGTAATTGCGATTCCATTGGAGGGCTAGTTTGGGGGAGTTGTGTGCAAGCGAGTTGTGGGAGGCGAGTTGTCGTGGGGGCAAGTTGTGATCGGGGCGAATCGTGATTGGGGGCGAGTTGTGGGGATAGCGGATCATCCGCAAACCGGCCGCCCACCATTCACCCTGCCGCCCTCCATGCATTTATCGTCCTAGCTTAGCAGTAAGGAACGAAGACACGTAGGGATGTTGGTTGAGATATCTACTAGACCCTCGTAATCCAAAATACTCTTCGCAAATGACATGGGATCCCAAAATTAAATTTTATGTATGTTTTTTACGATTTTCGACGTTTTGATACCTCCGACTCCATAGAGTTCTTTAGCTGCCCATGTTAAGAAGAAAACGTACATGATGCATGCTTCATACTTTACTTGTGAAAGAAAAATCACGATTTTGTCTTCATGATGACACTAAAGGACATCGTCATTTGTCACTTGTGTATTTATAATTTTGATTATGGACGGCGCCTGCTGATGCTGACCATACGTGGGCAGCAAGAAAATTCTGGAGGGAGGGGTGCAAGATTTTTTGAAGGTCAAAGTGGCCTTAAAAATGGGGTATGGCGAAAAAACACCATTTTTCGACGTTCCTTATCGAGCACTATCCATTGGCATCAAAAAATTGCGAAAAAAGCGAAAAAATTTTCAAAAATTGAATTCTGGGGGGGGTATTTTGATTTCTGGTGGGGGTATTTTGGTTTCTTGGGGGATGCATACCCCCAAACCCCCACTCCCCCACGCCCAGGCGCTTCTTCTGACTCCCGCATCCTATTTTTGCGCAGCTAACTGTTTTTGGCTTGTGGAGCGTGGCCGGATGGTCTACGGAAGTCTACGGAATCACTCAGAGATTTCAAACCAAAATGGTCTCAAAAACTGGTATGAGTGCCAAAATAGAGTAAAACCTGTCTTAAACCACACTTCCTTGTCATTTCCAAGAATCGATTCCTCGGAATCCCAGACTACCTAGAATTAGATAGATCCCCAAATAAAATTTTTGATATTTTTTCTTTTTTCCTGGTTCTCAGATGCCCGTGGATAGAGCGTGACAAAAAATGACAATACTGATGTTTTTGTCCTTGTCATCAATTTTTCGCACTTTTTCCGACCTTTGCCTATAAAAATTTTTTGAGATCAATAAATTTGTCGAAGAAACTTCATTAAATAGCTTACCAGAAATTTTTTAAGAAATTTACTCTTAGTTTTAATTTTATATCCCCAAAATTTTGATTCTGCCAATAGGTTTTCACCCAGTTTCAATTAATCAACGTAGGCAAATCATAGGTAGCGCGTTAGCGCGTACCTATAGATATACTTGGGTAGCCCTAACACCTGTGCGCCCTCTATAGCTATAAGGGGCACATTTGGAATGTGCGGTTATTTTAGAGGATAGATAATCGAAAATCCGGATGTAGACTGTTTTGTTTACAAATTCAATCCCGAAGTTTGCAATCGAACGTGTAAAGTTTTGGCGTAATGTTATAACATATAGCGACTTCTGGTGGTTTTTCTCTGCAGTGTATACACAACTCCCTGTCAATTGCCTCGTTTATTTTTAAATCTCGCATCACTTCTTGAATGAGAGTGTAAAGGGTGTGAAAATCAGGTCGTGAAAAAACAGATTTTGGTCGAGTTTTCGAATTGCTTACGTCTGCACTCCGATTACGAGTCCCAAGAAACTTTTCTAATAGAAATATTCTACGGCTTAACGGCTACTATCTGCTTAGCGGCAAAATTTTGTACACTCAATACGAAGTTGGTAACAGGGATTTAAACTTTACACTGTAGTGCATGGTGTAAAAAACGGATTTTGTTGAAGATTTCTTTACCAAGTTTACCGCTTGTAGGTCGAGATAAGTTTAATGAAATAGAAACAAAGAATTCTTTAAGAGCTATCCGTTGCAGCAAACCGTGTTTAGTAAACGCAATATTGAATTGTTTATGTGGGTGTAAAGTCCGAAATGAGGGGTGTAAACATAGGCTTAAGAACACGTTTTTTTCCCTTATTTTGATTGGCAAATATCTCAAATATTTTGCGTAACAGAGGGTTTGCACATACAAATGCATTACGGGTTCAAATGCTACAAACTGGCCTAAACGGAATTCTCTTACACTCAACGGGGTTTACAATATGTTAGATGGTGGAAAATACGTTTTTTGTACATTTTTTATTCGTCACTTTCTCTATCTCAGAGTCATATAAAATAAAAATAAAATGGTACTTTTATATGGGGACACATTACATCACATTGCGTTAGCTTTTTTCCAGAGGTGTAAAGTCAAAATTTGGATGTGTTAAACCTTTTTCTGTCTTTTTTATGAGCTCCGCCGGTTATGAGTCAAGACATGATGTCAAGTCTAAAAATGTGGCAAGAATCAAACTTGATAAGCACAACAGCGGTGTAAACCGCTTTGCATCTAATGTTTATTTGTCTTCAGGCCATTGTGAAGACTTAGTTTTTTCATAAATGTTATTTGTAGTAATATCAGAGTAATATCAGAATTACGAATCCGACTAAAATCTACTAAACACTCTGTGGATGTGTAAAGTTTACACTGCGGATTAGTTCCAGAGCCCTGCGGAGGCTTTGTTTTATTTTTTCAAAATGTTCAAGGTAACGTCCAGTAATTGTGTGAAGTTTGCACTATTCATTTATTGTCAATATGTAGTTTACACTACAAATTTGTTTTGCTTCTAGAGCGTTGCAAAACGTAAATTTTTTTCGGAAGATTTTCCGTGAAGTCCGGATTTTGAATCTGACTTTATGTTTACCTTTTACCCAGTAGTAATTGAGAGTTTATACTGAAAATTAAACTTAGTTTCAGAGCGTTGCAGAAGCTTAATTTTTTTAAATAGTTTTCAAGTAACGTCAGATTAACGAATCTGAACGTAAGTGATCTTTACACCCAGTTGTTGCCTTAAGGTTATACAGAAAACATTTGATCTCTTGCAATCAAGGTGAAATGTCTTGTCTAAAAAACGATAATGCTGTTCTTTATAACAATATTGTTTTCCGCATTCTTGGACTACTGTCATAATTGAGTCATATTATCGTATGAGATTAATTACTGATTTACTTAAATAATGCTAATTATAAGTGGGGTACTAACAATAAATGCTCCAATGGAACAAAAAACGAAAATACTGGGGATTGTGGATTATTTAAGATGTAAACGGAGGGGAATAGGAAGAAGCTACCTGCATTTACGCCCTGTGGCGGATCTGGGATTTTCCTAAGGGGGAGGGGAGGGGACGGTATCCTAAGTTATCCAAAAACAGTCAAAAATACATAGGTTCAAATATTCGCCCTTAACGCGCGAAGGAATGTTTTCTTCGGTGTTTTATATTGTAATGCTTTTACATAAAATCACTTTTGACGCAATGTTTTATCTGAAAATTTTAAAATTTTCTACAGTTTTGTGCGAAAAAATCATTAAATTTTTTAGACTTCAACAAAAATCTGGCGCGATGCGCGAAGCGCCGGAAAATTTGTAAAATTACGGCGGATAGACGTCATGAAGCACAATTTACTGCTTGATTCCTTGTATTTACGGCATTTGATGCGAAACGTTGAAATTTTTAATCGGGAATAGATGAAAACTATGCATAAATAGCTTTTTCTGCTGTTAAAATTATTTTGAACCAACATGAACAATTAATCTCTTCCAGCTTCCAAGCAAAATAGATAATTGTCATCAAATAGCTAGCATCCGGCGCGTAGCGCCGATAGAATTTGAGAAATTATGGTCACTGACAGCCAAAAATCATTGCAAATTTCATATCCATTCTTTATCTCGCCCTAAAGTCGCAAAATGTGTTAAAAATCAGACTTTCCCTAAGCAATGCAAAAAATCGAAGTATACTCTTCGGCCTCCGAACAAGAGTAACCTTCTTTAAATAATCTTCAATGCTTTACATAAGAGTGTATAAACATAATCTAAAATGTTTAGTTTTTGGTAATTGCTTACTAGATGCAACGCTGACTTTTTCGTATCTTCAAAAATAGGAAACTGACTGCAATTCTATTTGAATGTGCTTTATTTTACTATGAGCAGGATAGCAACCAAACCTGGGGCCGGTTTTACTCAACAAACATAAGTTATTTTTTTGACTTAAGCCGGACTTAAATTTCAACTTCGAACTCAGCAGTTCTACTAAAAGAATGACTTAATTTCGAACTTAGTTCGAAGTGGGCAAGATCCGGTTCTACTCAAGTCGAGTCAAACTCACATTCTGACTTAAATGCGGCAAATTAAAGTAAAAGTTAAGCAGGGGTTGCTTTGGGATCATTTGACCGGACAAGACTAGAAGAAGCGGAGATATATAGATATATGGTTCAACAAATATTGATTGCTCTCCTTCATTATGCAACTGGATCATTTCAAATCGTCTGTGTAGATGACATTCTTGTATCAAAGCAAACCACGAATAAAAGTACAGGCTGGCCCACGAATATATTTCATACTTTGTTTTCATAAAAGAACATCAATTTTCATTCAAACAAGATAAAACTATGTCAGATTATAAATCAAACATTAAAATTTTATTCTGTAAATTTTTAAATCGACAAAGTCTATGCTTCACGAATGGTAAAATTCTATGTGATCACAACCATTTTCTGAAACCTTGAACAAACGTTCGCGATAAACAAAAATTTTTTAGCGCATTTCGACTGTAAGATCGTTGAAAGCTTGAATAATTCGATTTTTTAATTCCTCAATGTTCATCGAGCGCGTTGTGTACACTTCTGACTCGATAAAACCCCGAAGGCAGAAATCGCACGGCGTTAAATCGGGAGACGGAAGAGGCCAGGCCAAGGCATGGAAGGCGACCCAAGACCCATCCAGCACTTGGGAAAAGTTCCATTGAGCCAATCGCAAACATTTCTCCCCAATGAGGTAGCGCTCCATCTTGCATAAAAATCACATCGTTCTCAGTATGACGAGCTTGCAATTGAGGATAGAATTGGGTTTGCAGCATCTGAAGGTATGTTTGGCTATTGACATTGTCGTCAAAAAAATTGGGCCAATCAAGCCGTTATTGCTAATTGCAGCCCAAACTGTCATCGTGGAGAATGAAACGATTTTTCAGTAATTCATTGGGGATTTTCACACGACCAATAACGATGATTGTGACGATTAAAGCCACTATCAATATGAAAATATGCCTCGCCAGAAATTAGCAAATTCGCGAGATGATTTGGATTTTGATTCATTCGGTAAATTTCATCCTGCACAAATTCTAATCGATTCCCTTTATCTTCTTCGCTTATTTTCTGGACAATGTGCACTTTGTTAGGATACCACTTGAGGCCTTTTGAAATTATTTGAATGGTTGTGCGACTTATCATTAGAGCATTAGCCGCACGACGTGTACAAGAATGAGGAATTTCTATGAAATGTTCTGTCACTCGTGCCGAATTTTTGTCGGAATGAGCGGGACGACTTCGATTTCTTTTCAAATCTTATACTTATCCAGTCTCTATTAGTAGCTTATGCCATCTAAAAATGCTGTGGTGTGATGGTGGATCACGGTTAAATATCGTTCAAAATTTCCTTTGGACCATTACCAAGCTGCCCGCACATTCATAATATGAAGCAATTTTGCTCGTCCTAAAATAATAATAGATTTAATTCTAGTGTTTACTATACATTATGTTGAATTTTCATTAAATATCAGCAACTATTTAGGGCACAGCAGCAAAACAAAACAAGGAATAGATACGTAAACCATCCTGTATTCTGGCAGTTACTCATGCTCTACTCAAGATAAAGTCGCCATTTATTTTGTTTCCTGCAGAAGACGGATGTGATAAAAAATCAAATCGGACTTCTTCAAAATAGCTTATTTTACTGGTGTTCTCGATGCAGTAGATGGAATCCAAATCCGTATCCAGTGCCCTATCCGTCAACGAAAATGAATTTATAGATAGAAAATTTTATCCTTCGCTTAATGTACAATGTATTGTGAACAGCAAATGTCGATTTCTAAACGTTTATGCTAAATGGCCTGGATCAACTCATATTGCTTTTGTGTGGTCACAGTGTAAAATTGATTGATCAATTCGAACGTGGATCGGACGACGGTTTTCTTCATGGGGACAGTGTGTACCCCTGTAAACCTTGGATTGTAACGCCATTTCGAGACCCACAAACCGCAAGCTCAAATAAACTACAATGCAGCACGCAGGTATGATAGTATTTATGCAAATCAAAAAATGAGGTTTAAACTCTGTAAATACCATACAACAGGGTTATTTGAGACAAATTTCATATGATTACTTTACAAAAAAGTGCTGTAAAGTCAATATTGCGCCAATTCCTGCAAATTTTTGCTTAAAAGATACGTTAATAGTTGCAATGTGTACTCAAAAAGTGCAGAAAATCTAAACTTGAAAGAAGAATTTTTTCAGAAAATAATGTTGTATCTCAAGTAACCCTCAGAGTGGAGCTACTTGAGACATCCATGATAAAATTATCCTGAATATCTAGAAAAGAGCAATTTAATTAACTAAAGGGATGAGACATGAAACGCATTTTTAAAAACTGATTCACGCTTTGTATATTTTTCTAACATAAAATAAATAAGATATGCACTAAAATTCAAAAAAGCACATGCAACGTGCCTGAAGTACAAGTTATTGCTAAATTATGCCTGTTCTGGGTACCCCTAAGCACCTGTGCACCCCCTACAGCTATGACTGGACACTTCTGGAAGGTGCGATTTTTTTAAAAGAAAGATAATAAAAAAATTCGCTGCCCAAATTTTTTTGTTTTTCTAGAAACTCAAAACTGATTGTGTAAAGAAGGTGTAAAGTTTTTGTGTAACGTTATAACATGGGACAAATTTTGAGACCTTTTCAATGCGGCACGTGGACAACTAAATATTGAGGACTCGCACAATTAAACAGCATAGGATTATAGAGGGATGAATTCTACAGATCACTATTTTTTTGTTTTTTTGAAAGTCGCATTAGTTCTCGAATGGCAGTGTAAAGAGTGCGATAATCTGGGGGTGAAAAAGCACATTTTGATCGAGTTTTCAACTTGCATATGTCTGATACTAACTCCGGTTATGAGTTTTTAAAAATGTTTTCTGACATAAATGTAGAGTGGATCAAGGGCTACAATATGCTTACAGGCAGACTTTTCTATGCTCGATAGGGAGTTAGGTCCTGGTGTTTAAAGTTTACACTCTGATCGAAGGTGTAAAAAACAGATTTTAACTAAGAATTCTCTGCCAGCTTTTTTCGCTTATGAGTCGAGCTTAAATAAGTATAACAGTAATCAATCAGCTCTTAAACGCTACACGTCGCAGCAAACTGCGTTCAAAAAAACGCAATATTGAGTTATTTATGGGGGTGTAAAGTTCGAAATCAGACGTGAAAAATGGGCGAAAAAACACGTTTTTTCCCCCAATTTCGATTTGTAAATCATATCAAATAATTTTTGCAACAGAATTTTTGCACATAGAAACGTACTACGACTTGAAAGCTACAAACTGTACCAAACCGAATTTCTTTACACTCAATAGGGAATACGGTACGGATTTTTAAAGTTTACAATGTTCTGAATGATGGAAAATATGTCTTTGTTTGGGTTTTGTTCGCCACTTTCTCCTTTCAGAAGTCAGGATAGGTCCAATAGAATAAAAATAAAGCGCCTTATATGGGGTGTATGTCATAGCGAATCGCGTATGTCTAAACCAATATTAAGCGAGTGTAAAGTCAAGAATGGGGTGCTTTAAACAGGTTTCTGTCTTGTTTCTTTCTGTCAGCTTCTCCGGTTATGAGTCAGGGACATGAATCTCAAGTCTGTAAATGAACCTGAAACCATATTCGATACACAATTTTGGCGCGTTTGGTTACACTCAACAGTTCAGTAAAGTGGTTCAAACCAATGTTAATTTATCCTTACGACATATGTTAATTTAACCTTACGACATTTTTTTTGGAATTACACTTACTTTAGACATCGATGAACCAAATAATTGCGATTCCTGTGCCTTATGTAAGTATGTAGGTCTTTTTTCTTCTGTTTCTGGGGGTTACTTGAGACGTGGAAGCAGGTTTTCTCGTGCACGGCACCCTATGCACACGTGCGGAAATTCGAAAAAAGTTTGTGCACGTAAAACATTTTGTTCGCTACTTGAAAACTTGCTCTTATCGATAAGCTGCAAAAAAGTGCCTCAATTTTCTTACAAAACAGAGAAATCTAGGAAGTTGTACGATTAAACACATGATGTCATAACATTTTGTGGGTGAAAACAGTTAGAAAATGTGAGCTTTTATGATTTTTAGCGAAAAGGAACTAAATAACATTAGTTGGTGTTATTTTTCTGCGAAGGTCCGAAAATTTTACGAAATTAAGCCCTTTTCATGTAAAATTTGATTACTTTTGGCACTTTGTGCTCCAAAAAATTTCTTATCGCCGTGCACATTAGCCAAAAAAAATTTATGCACGACCAAAAATTTAGATGCTCACTGCGCGAAAAACCCTGGATGCAAGATATCTCGTGAATTAATAATGCTGTAAGCCCGGAAAATGTCTTTTTCGAAAAAGCAAGTGACAACTTGATAAAAAACATACAAAGATTTCATCTGTTTTAAAAGAACGTACAGGATGCCTCTTTAAGTTATAAGGAAAGCTAGACTTCAAACTTAAAAAACAGATAGGACGCTGATTTTTTTGGTATTCATGTAGTAGATTGATTGGCTTTTGAAAACTGTATTAAGCCCCATTTGAAAAGAACAAGAAGTAGGTCATTTCAGAAACTTATTGAGCGCATGTCGTAGAAGTCGTTTTCCTCAAACTTCCAAAACTTGAAATATTGCTCATTGCAAACTCTTTTGAATAGTAATTATAGGAACAATTTTGACAAGTACAGATGCACCTATGAGGATAATTGAGTGTTTCTGTTCCTTTTTAGGATAATAGAACTATAATAAGTTTGCAGAGACCAACAGTGTATCCGTATTTCTAAAGTTTGTTTTTTGAAGCCAAAAATTAGTTTTTTTGAAGCCAAGCTTTCGGCTTCATTTATCGAAAAATAATGAATTTTTTAAATAATCTTTATACATCAGAAAAAACGACTTTTACTCAAACGTGTTTTAGCAATAAATAGCTCAACAAAATGAAAGGCTTGGCAGCAGAGGGTTTGACGCTTTGAAAAGCTGGCGCTTATGGGCGATTATTTTTTTGGCACCACCTTTTACTTTTACATATGTATCGAAAAACGTTCTAAAAATATCAACTTCAGTCACTTTGATAGCTACAGGGTCGAGGTTTTAGCATGGCCAGAATATTTTTAAGATGCACATCTTTAGATCACAAAAAATTAGCTTATAATTCGTGAGATTCCACCTCCAAGGCCGTATCTATGTCTCCTAGTGGATACCGTAAAAAATTGTCAGAATTTTTGTAAGCCACAATAATATCCAGGGAGTCTTAAGAAAGTGGTGAAGTTAATGGTCCACCACCAGTTCCAGAAGCCGATTACTAAGGGCCTTCGGCAATGCTTTTCAAGTTGGCCCATTTTTTCTTAATTTCCTGCAAATCCCGTTCTGCTGCTGGAAATGTCCTGTTTACATTCTTCAAAATATCATCCCAGGCACGTTTCTTTCATTCCTGTTTTATAGCAAACAATTTAAGGGTTGCCAAACTTGCTTCAATCGCATGAGGAAGGAACAGCGCAACTGCTCACTCTGCAGTAAAACGAGTTGTAGTACAATACCGGGATTGCGCCCTTTGTTTGGTCCAGAAAGTAAGTGGTATAAAGTGAGTATAAAGCGTCATTTACACAAATTTTGACGCGAATTTTTCGCTTAACAGGATGGCGCCACGTAAATTTGGATTCTAATGCTCCGTATTCAGTCATTGACAGAAGATTTGGCGGTGCGCTAACTATGAATAAATCAGGATATGTATATGTGGACGGAAAGTTTCGTAATGCAACGGACCAAATGTGGTTATTCGACAGCACCGAAGGGACGATCAAAAACTACGCGTACCCTGAATTCAGTCTTAAAAAAATGGTCGCTTCCTCCTTCGTCAAAGAAATAATCCCGAAGACTGTTACGAAATCGTAATGCAGATGAAATCTTTGTTTTTATCATGGAAAACGTATGAAGGCGACATGATCTTTTAGGTGCTCGCAGGGCCCCAAGCATACGTGGGTAGCAAGGATATTCTGGGAGATGGTCAAAGATGTAGAACATCGCCAAAAATGTTGAGTCTACAGGAATCTGGGGGTTTTAACTTCTGATAGGGTACACCCCATCCTTTCCAAACCCCTTCCCACGCCCATGTGTGGCCATAACTGGGATTTTATTTCGAGACGGTTAAAACTTATTGGATGATAAATATCTTAAGAAGCGTTAGTCATAAGTTGTGCAAGAGTAAAGAAGTTTTTTTGCATTTAAGGCGAATTCTGTACAGCTATTAAAAATTTTTTTCAGATTATTTTCCTTATTTTCAGACAGAATACAAAAAGTTTTCCTCAAGCAGTTTACATGAATGATTTTTAAGCAATTGATACGAGATTTACTCCAAGAAATTTTTAAGTTTCTACACCCTATTAAAAATCATGTGCTTAAAAATTCAGCACGTATGAACGTGGCTATAAAATCGACTTTATATCTAATTTATTATTTTTATATAATTTTACAATAAAACTTTACATGCCTATCCTGTGTATTTCACGATTCCTAAATCACTTTAAATCAATTTTGTAGTCAATTCACATGGATCTAAAAAAATTCGCTGTGCATAACGGTTCTAAAATTTGGATTACAGTCATTGTGCTCAATTTTTTTTAAGTAAAGCTGGACTTTCTGATAACAAACACTAATAAAATATTAAGAAATCCTGTGTCATGTGTTAAATAGCCCGGGCCTTTAAATGTCCGACGGACAATTTAACAAGTGGCATGGCAATGCTCATGTTAAAGTGTCCGGGCAGCTAATACATCACTTAATTTGGATAGTCTACATGTTTCGCTGTATGACTATTATTAATCAGTAACTGTTTATGTTTATTTCACGCTTAATTTGATGAGCACAATAGAAAAACAAAAAAACGACTTAAATCAATCAAGGGACGGAACAAAGAAATGTCACTCGAATAAAGCCAATAAACAGAATAATAAAAGAAGCACAGAAGTTGATTTTCTATTATCCACTCAATGTTTTCAAACTAGTTTTTAGCGATATCTACTTGACGCAGAGATACTCGGCTGCTAATTGTATGGTTAGTGCGAAAATTGTAAGGTTAGTGCAAAATTTTACAAAATGAAAGAACAGTAAGTGGCGGTGCTATTCGCCGTAAATTTTGACGTTTTTCCAATCTAAACTTAATTTATACCGCTTAAACTTAACAAAACAGACAAACTAATGATTGCGCGGGGGGTCTGAGGTGGCGCGCTCAAACGTTCCCAGTGAAATACCGTGGCAGAGTCTGGGAAATTTTGTAAGATAAACATTATAAGCTGAATGGTAATCGTTTAGATTTTCGCAAAATCGGACAAATCTCGATTCTAAATCAAGCCTGAAAACACTAAAAATTAATGAAGTCCTACACTACACAAAACTAATGAGCTGAAATGCACCTTTCGACCTCTACTAATTACATAGCGCAGCAACGGGTCGCTGCCAATTAAATATAGAAAGATGTATCAATGAAAATTATCTCCTCACCGTCTTCAGGTTCGTTTGTGGCCTTCTTTTTAACAAAATGCAATTCAGAAAACAGGAAATGAGCAAAAATATAAGAAAATTTAGCAAATCCTTTTATCTAAAATAGGATTATGTGTTCGTGTAAAAGAAGACAAACGAAAGCAGAGATTAGACAAACTGGTATACAATCATTTTCGCACTTCTTCTCTACATGATGCGCAGTTTCATTCAACGAAGTAGCTGTTTAATTTTAGCTGATTCAAGCTTTTAAATTTATTGAATTTATATAGCAATAAATAGGGACTTGTCACGAAACGCAGGAACATTTCGACATTTATGCCCTTCTGAACTCAGATTTCTGGACACACATTAATGCAGAAGAAACATCAATAATATTTCTGAAAAAATCCGGGGAGGGGGGCATGTGCCGCCAATCTACCCTCCTGGCTACGCCTATGGTTCTTACACACACCTGGGCGTGGGACAGTGTTTCAGGGGGAGGTATGCACCCCCGTAGAAACCAAAACACCCTCTCCCCCTAAATCAAAATACCCTCTCCCAGGATTCAATTTTTAAACTTTTATTCGTTTTTTTCAATTATTGATGCTAATGGATAGTGCTCGATGAGAAACGTTGAAAAATGGTGTTTTTAACCATACTACCATTTTTAAGGCCAGTTTTTGACCTTTGAAGTATCTTGCACCTCCCCAGAATTTTGGTGCTGCCCACGTATGGTCTTACGCAACCCGATTATTTACCTGTTAGAATTACCCCTTTTCCGTCGAAGGTTTCTTCACCCTAGGGAGGCATACCTGCATGATTCGGATTTCTTAGTCTCCTGAAGATTCTCAACTCACCAGAAATTTTTTGCCCGTTCCCTCAAATTCATGATTTTTCAAGAGATCTGCCTTTTATTAGCTCAAACGCATAAATTTTGGCGCTTCGCGTCGTTTACTCAGTTTTAAACTATGATTTCTCAAATTTATTCGACTTTTTTATGTTTTCCTAATTTTTTCAATGATTTTTGTGGGCTGGGTGAGTTGTTGTGCAGAATGATTTACACTTAAGGTTTCATTTCATAGTGGACGAATCGCTGAGGCGAATGATATGCAAAACATTCTCCTTATTCTTCCTTGCCCTTTCGTTTATTGCCAAAGTTTCGAAATAAGTAGATCGCTTAAAATATTGATTATTTGCAGATTTTAACGAATTATGATGGCAAAGACCGGTTTATTTACCATAATGCAACAACGGAATCATATATACTCGATATTGGCATCTGGCGTTATCTTTCCCTGCTCAAAGACACTACATATTTCTTTACGGATATGCCAATAGATTGGAGCTGGCGCGTGAAGTTTTCATCTGTTTGGGAAATAATCAAAAGTAAGTAAATCTGTCAAAAGGCGAGTGGCTTGCCAAATTTTTAAGAAGCTATCGTATTACTAAATCAAACTAGGCCTTCTACATTAAAGCGAATATTCAAACGTAAGATGCAAACGAATGATAGAGACACGAAGAAATGTCATAAAAACATTATGAAACTAAAGAATATAATCGTCTATCATTATGGACTAAATTATACTCCGAGCAGATCAAATCAGATTACTTAAAGGTAAGCTTACAAAATGATACGTTAAAGCAAATAACGACTAGTACTGTCGTTGCAGTAGGAATCCCCAAATCGTTTTGATGTTATGACTCCTAATTAGCTAATCTAGCATTTGTTGTACCTACATAAAACAAGTGGGCAAGCGATAGCAGGGGCGGATCAAAGTTTATCGTTAATGAAAAGGCGATAGATACTGTTACCCTGACTTTTCAATAAGCAGGCGAAAATAAATCCAAAAATTCGTTATTTGCTTTGCCAAATTGCGTTTTTGCCGTTTACCATTGTCTATTTTTGTGAAAACTGTATTATAGATATATCCGGAGAATTATAAAATTTCGGAATTTTTCGGCGAACAACAGTGCTAATTTTTAAAGTCCAACAAAATTAAAATTTGTGAAATCTAAGTAGATGATGCTAGACTTATATTATTGTAATGTAATAAGCCAATCATAACATTCGACATTAAGCATCAAATATAGTCTGTTGGTCGCTCCATAGCTGACTGTCCAGAATGTTTACTTTTCACTAGAACATGCCTAACGTGTAAATCTAAGATGGTACTAGATAAGTGATCTGGTCAGCCTGTTCCACTTTGATATAGATAAGATCATTAATTAGACCTTTTGAACAGTTTCTTCGCCTCCGTTTTTTAGCCGATCCATAATAGCTGCAGTGACGAATTTGTACAACTAGCTTATGACCTCTTGTCTCTGAACCTACAAAATAATACATTGTGATATAGAAAATAATATATAAAAAATAATATACACTGTATCTTTATTCCGTCTCTCAAAAAAAGCGTGGCGAGGAAATTGTTCAAACGGTCCCATAACTTACGTAATGTTAAAGTTTTTTAGAGGTACTCTCTTTTCCACTTACATGGATCCTAGAATGGAAGGATTATTTACTCCCTAAGAGCGATTAGGAGAAGGGATGGAGACAAACAGATGGACGCGAGGGATCTGCTGCACCCACAACGAATCTAAAAAAGCCTCCATAAATCTATAAACCACCCAGAAATAAGTTTTTGACAACTTTGTTCAATCAGATCTATAGAATTTACTCGCGGTCCATGTACATGTAGGCAGCAAGCGGCACCTAACCTAATATAATTTGCGTGTGTGAGCTTGAAGTTTCCAAAATTTGGGCATATAGTAAGCTCTATCGCGTCAATCTCTTTTACGGCTCTAATGTAGCTCTAAGTGTACGAATTTAGTATCAAAAATTTCAGTCATCTTTACCGTAAATAGGTAGGATTCAATTCTGGGGTTCCTCTGGTCAGGTCTAGAATTTAAAGCAGGAGAAAAGTCGAAGAATTTGTGTTACGGCTATTATACACTACTTTGAGGCGTTCTCATAAGCTCTTTCGTGACATCGAAAAATTGCTAAACCCGATCAAGCATTTCAAAAGTTTAAACTGGAGTCTTACGAATTTCGTTATGAGCTTTTCAGATTCTGAGAGGTGCCTTATTTTGGCTGACAAAAATGATGGATTGTAAACCTCAATAGCTTTAAAGCCTTGAAAAAAATTTTAGGTTTCCAATCATTTTTGAAGTAATTGTTGCACCAGTAATTATCCTGAAATCAAATTAGATAACAGAAAGTAAGGATCATGTTAATGCACTAAAACAAATGAGTTTCCTACATGCATAATTCTTAATTGACTTAGGTTGATTACGAACATTCTACGAAAGTATTGAAAATTGCATTCCTTGCACCAAGATTCAGTGAATTAAACTAGGTTCACGAGTATGTAGGTACCAGACATGCACATCGTAAGAATTCTATGACAAGTGAAATTTTGAAGTGTGCCTTTTTAGACCCAGAAATGACGGGTACGTGTCAAAATCATCGTTTTTGCGACTCTGACAGTGCTCCATCTTTTTAAATCATAAAAGCGTAAAACAAACTTTATAAAACAAAAAGTCGAATGTATTGAACAAATTATGGTAAACACAAGAGTATGTACCTCGGCGCAAAGCGACGAAAATTCAAAACTTTAAGCAAATATCTAGCTAAAAACGTCATTTCTACGAATTTTCAGGAGATTATGGTAAACTTCAGAAAAATCGCGAATTCTGGCGGAGGGTGAAAAATTTCTGCAGGGAGGGGTCGAAGATGTGTTTCGGGGGTTGAAACCCTCCTACTTATATTGTGTGTTGTGCCTGTGGGTACCACTTCAGAGATTTTGTAAGACTAATAATATAAGAATCGGGAAGATATTAAGCCTATTACTTTATAACAGTATTACTTAAGGATTTGTGTAAATATTATATAGGGAACAGTTATCATACAAGACTATTATTTGCAAATTACTATTAAAGAAGATTGAAACAAATCTATACATACGTCTATTTGCAGGTTCCCATTCAGAATGAATTTGTTGATCTTATACGTCGACACAATACTTTACTCTCCAACGAATACTCGTAGATGATCGTCGCATGCTGACTTTATTTTTAGATAAGGCAGAGTAATTTCTATCATAAAAATGAAATCATTCTGGTCTTTGTTTCCAGGATGATAAGCCATAATTATCGTAATAAAGGATTGTTGTCAAGAATTATGTTATAATTTCTATAGAGAAAACAGCGGTCTATCAATATTCTATCCTTTCTACATAGAATTCTTTTGGATAGGATAAATTAATGTTTCCAGTAATTTTAAAATTTGACATTATTGCTTGTAGTGATATCGTTAAACATTTGACATTATCGCTTGGAGTGATATCGTGATTAACAGAATAAAGGAGACTTCGATGAATCGTGCCTTAATCTAAAGACTGCAAAATAGCAGAAAGCTTATCAAATTAGAAAAGAGAAAAAGATTTATGACTTTAAGCTGTTCTATAAGTATTTCTAAATGTAAATTAGGTCAACAAACACACCTTATGTGTGGAAATAGCCTAAACTTTCATAAATTGTTGAGTTAGTAAATGCAGCTAATTTGTGGAAATAGTTACGTAGATCCATTAGGTAAATTTGTTCATGCTCGAGGAAACATTCCAAAGAATAACCTTAGGAAAGAAGAAATGATATAAAACTTAAAATCGCTAATTCAAATCAGATATAAGCATATTTTTTGGATGTGACATATTATTTTGTATTGATTTCGTCTGATAAGTGCCTCTCTTCTCTGGGTAATCAATGTATTTCTCAATTAAGTGTGCCTTCTCTCGAACCAGCGCGACATATTTAGGTATCATATAAATGCAAGCAGGCTGGCAAAAAATGCGCTGATATACTAGAAAGGACAAATATACATGGGAACACGCATTATTGAGGACATAAAAGATGGGTACTAGGAAAAATTCACTTAGCGTGGGAAAATCATTAGAATCTACTTGCAACATGCAAATGCCCTTAAACATCTCAAGAATTCAATTATATAACTATATTCTGTGGCCTGCAAAAGGAGGACATCAATTGAACAATTCACAGAGTGAAAAACGGTTAAGGATTTCCTGATTTCCTGTTTCTTCATTAGGTACTATACCTTTCATTAGATTTGAGTGAATCAGTCAGTAAACATGTACAGTTACATGCTAAAAGTCCAAGAAAGTAGAGAACAGAATTGTTGTTGGACATCAGCTTTATCATTCTTTAACCTTTTAGAGTCCGCTCTATGATGCAGATGTGCTACAGCAATACAACCTTAATATGTTTTGAATCTGTAAAATGTAAGACTGTATGCAAAAAAACAGAACAAAAGCTCTCTCTCTATCATGTTGTTCATATGTTCCCATTTGGGAACGTTGGCTTTTTGAAGAACATTTTTGCCAAATTTCATGTTCTGTTATGTTTTGCAAAACATATAAGACTAAAGCAATCTGCTACAAACATTGATAACACAAGTAATCTAAAGTGTCAAATTGTCAAATAGAGCGCCTACAAGGGTGTGGTTTTGAGTTTTTGAAACCTTATGGGAACCGTAAACCTCAGAAAACCGAGAGACTTTCAGTAGACACTGTAACTTTATATTTGTTTTTTGTTAGATTTGCTTGCTTTCTAGATAAGAATAAATAATGTCTAGCTAAGATGAGTAAAAAAATTATTATTGAGCTATAATCTGTATTTTCGTTATTATTGATTTTTCAAAATTTATTGGTTTTCTCATTTCTCAGAGCTATGTACACTGCACCGACGTATTTTGGTATACTAAAAATTGGAAACTATGAATCATGATTCGGGAAATAACAGGAAGTCAGGTGTAATATGGTCAATTTGGCAATTTTATTCAATTTGCAATAAATAAAATTTTACAGTGAATAAAAGTTAGTCATAATATCAAACATTCACTCATTTGGACTTTTATCTATCCACAGTTGTTATCGATAGTCCAATAAACTTACACTCAAAGTTTAGTTATGTTGCTAACATGCTTATGATCTATTAAAAAATGTTAGAAATCAGTACTTATATAAAGTTTGATAAAGTACTGTGCAAGTTCTACAGATAAAAAACACATGATATTGTGCATGAATTCAAGAAAATTTGTCTCTAAAACTCTAAAGATTCATGGCTTGTAAGTTATAGTAAAAAATAAAGCAAAGTAAGGTAGAGCAGGTAATTTCTGCAAAAGCGCCTAAAATTATTTACAGAAACACTTGAATTTTTGTCTAAAAACCGCTAGGAATCAAGAGCTACATTGTTGTGTAATCGTAATGCATAGAATCAAGTAAAGAATCCCATAAACATACATTTAATATTTTGAATTTGTGCATTGGAGTCATACCAGAATGCTTGTAAAGCTATAAAAAATTGAAGGAATGCACGAGAGGTCACTAAAGAGCATAGCCAAGGTCACATATGCAGCCCTATAGAATTTGTTCTCTTTCCAGGAATTAAATATTTTTGCACTCCTAGGAGCCAACGTTCCCAAATGGGAACATCAATATAAATTTAACCATAACTTTTGATCAACAACTGAATAAGAATGAATAACATACCAAAATGATCAGAAAACCTCTGCAAACATGACTGCATGACATTTGGCTCAAAAAATTTTTTATGTCGATTGACAATATGCAAATTTCTAATTATGACAAATTTTCGCTATTTTTGTCTAACTTAAGACACTTTAGCATAACACATACTCATAATTGAGTTTTGAGATTGCTCTCACAGTATAGGCAAACATCTTGTTCTAATCCAAAACAAGTCTTATTCAAATTAGATGGATAGTTGTTTTGCAACAAAATTTGAAAATATGTTCCCGAATGGGAACGTAGGCCACAAAGAGGTTAAGACCTTATTGAAACAGATCAAAAAATTCAAAGTTATATTCGTACTTTCAATATTGCAGAGAAGAGTTAAAAGGCTTTCGGTCTAAAACTTTTATTTGGTAACCAAGTTTAGACATTCACTGAATGTAAACAAAATTCAGAGCCGAATTTACAATCCTTATGTTCTGGAGAACAGTTCAAAAAATATATCGTTCACAATGTTATGAAACTGGACTTATTTTTTGGTTTAAACTTTACACCACCAAAAGTATAAATATACTTCAAGATCAAATTCGTAATCCTTATTTTGACGAGAACAGTAACTTTTTCTACAACGTTTTGGAAGTTTTTTAGTGTATACATACACAAAGATTGCATGTAAAGACAATTCGAGGTTTTGTTTGTAATCCTGATTATATGGAAGACATTAATGGCATTTATTTTCCAGTGTTAACTTTACACAACTGCTGAACATAAAAGAAATTTATAGTCAGATTCGTAATCCTGAGTTTTGGAAAACATTTCGGGTGCTGGGCGTAGAAGAAACTTCAGATTCGTAATCCTGAATTTCGGAAAAGATTTCGGGGAAAAAGTAGGCTCCTGCTTCGCTCTGAAATTAAAGTTAATTTTTAGGGTAAACTATACAAAATTACTTTATTCAAAGGAAACTTACAATCAAATTCGTAATCCCAACATATGGGAAAACATCTTGAAATAAAACATTTATTTTCTGCAACGCTCTGGAAGTAAAGTTGATTTTTTTGTCTGTAAACCTTACACTTAAACGATAAATCAATATTTGAAGTAATTGAAGCGTTCTCTCTGGTCTACCGCTTAATTATATGCAGTGGAAGAAAGTCAATTTCTGTAAGACTTTATCCCAGTCGATTCAAGTCACAGCAATGATGCACAGCATGGCAGATCTGAATTGAGGAGGTCAGTCAGTCTGGGAATGGGTCTAAAATCAAACTTTTGTGGGCTAAAATGACCTCAAAAAGTGGTGCAAGCGCCTAAATAGCATTAAAACTTATTATATACTGTTTGGTCAATTTTAAGCACTTCTAAAGAAGGTTTTTAATTTTCTTGATTTTCGGCCCTTATTTTGTGTAATTTTTCCCGTGAAATTTTTAACTTTTGATATTCTGAGGGTTAGACCCCAAATTCCCCTATGTGCATGTCTGCGCCAGGGCATTGTCACTCCAACAAAAAATATGTAAACAGATCAAAATACCTAAATTTTGAAGAGACAAAATGTCTGCTAATCGTTTAAAAGAATCATCAAAGTACTCATTATTCATCGAGTTATGTATGACAATAGATGCAATATCATTATATTTTGAAAAGCAGAGTAACTTTTTAAAAATTTGAGCATGCTATTCCATGTAATATGCTACAGACACATTGGCACACAGTCTCTCATTTATTTCGGAAAATTAGACGATTGTCATTCAAAAATCACTTTCAATTCTTTTATAACCATTGATTTCATTCATCTTAGTAGACGCTAGTGTAGTAATAAAAGGGACGCCAATTCTGTGATATTAACGGTGAAAAACAAGCAAAGTAGGTGACATATGCATCGTTGTCAGCCTGCATGTAGAGAAGGATTAGGGACAGTGTTCGTTTGGACGGCGTCCTGAAAGAGCGTCTAAATGATTTCTCTAATTTTGCTTTAAACGTTGTATTTTTGATCGTTGAACATAACTATTTACTTTTGTAATCTAATTAAAGTAATCTAATGTTAGAAGTATGCAGCGCATTGCAAAATGGAGGTCCCACGGAGATAAGAACGAGAATGAACCTTGTCAATTTATTAGATAAAAACGAGAATAAACCTCGCTAATTTGCGGTAATTATTGGATGATAACACGATCATGAAGTGCTACAGGAAACCTCGAGAAATCAGGGAACGAAATAGCCGAATCCAAATCCAAATCACTAAATCAAGAACTTGACTCCTTCGAACGTAATTCAGGTAAAGAAATAATCGCATTTTTCGAGGAATTCGATTTATTAGCAATAGCTGATAGAGCAACAAATGACAGTAAGTTGTCAATTTTGCCATTTTTTTTAGACACCTTTACAAGATCATTTATTAAAGACTTGGGCTCAGCAGCAGAATCCGTTTATTCGGAAATTAAAAAGGCATTAATCGAAAAATTTTAGCCTCCTGGCTTTCAGGACAAACCAATTTAGTTTTGATTTTAGAATTTCTAGAAATTCGACAAAAAGAAAATTAAACAGTCGTTCATTACGTACATAATTTGAGAAAATTTGCGAAGCCTGCATTTTTTAATTTATTGTTTGATCAGTTAGGGGATAAGCTGAAAGTTAGTTTCATCAAAGGGCTATTACCGATATTGAAATCGCAAATACAGATATTCGGCACGCCGAAATCATATTAGCACTCAATGAGGCTTGCGAAAAATGTGCTATTTTCGCTAATTACCGATCAAAGTCCTGCAACAAACATTATTAATAAAGATACATCGATATTCAATTCATCAGTAGTAGACTTATCTAAATAAATCGTTGCTAGAAGTACAAAAAGAAAATGAAGCACTTAGACCGTAAAAAGATGAAGTGAAATCAGGTAATTATATCAATAATGAACGCAGGAAACCAGGGGCGCCTCCAAACCGTTTCAATAATCAAAATTTCAATACACACAAAATTCATTATTCTAATTCGCGATACAATTCGACGTATAAGAATGAATGAAAATGTTATGAATGCGGAAATATAGGACATCTTCCACATGATTGTTGGTATCGAGCAAGTAATTCGAAAAATCGCTCGCCGACTAAATTTAATTCGCCACATTTTGATCAAAATCGCGTATTATGTAAGCCTAATAAAAAATGTTGGACAAATTCAGCTTCGTTCAGATATTCCTTCATAAGGAATTTTAGAAAGAGACACAATAGCAGCAGTGAAAATGAAGAAACTGATGCAGATAACTCTGCTGTAAGATCGGATTCGGTGGAAGCATTAAAAAGTATATTAAAAAAGAGGGATAGTACTGATATTAATTATTATTATGTACATAACTTTTCGCAAAGATTTTATCCCATGGCTGCAGCAACAGTCAAATATAAAAATTCTCATCAAATATCGTACGAAAATTTAAGACAAAATAAGAGTAAATATTGGAATTCTAATATGGAGAAAGTTGTAAATTATGAAAATAAAACTGTGCGATAATCATTTGAACCATCAAGCAGCGATAAGAGACATATTCTTACTAGCAAAGAAAAATGCTCCGATGGGACAAAAAAGATGAATATACTTGGAACTGTGGATTATTAAGGATGTAAAAGGAGGGGACTAGGAAAAATCTACCTAAAGTCGCAAAATCTGCTAAAAATCAGACTTTCTCTAAGCAACGCTAAAAAATCGATGTATATTCTGCAGCCAACAGATTAAAATAAATATTTAACCATAAAAATGATTGCAAAAGCATGTAACTATGGTAAATGATATTGAGTAAACTAACAGTCTTTCTAAGCCAATTGAATGAAATAGCAAACATCGAAGACAGTTGGAGACATGGTTGGTTTGAAACAGTAGGAAACGCGTAAGTTGACTTGAAACAGATTAAATGTAGATGCACTAGCATGCCCGTAAGGATTGTGTGCACTAATCAATCGGCCCCTGCTTTGCTTGCTATAATGCTCATAACAAAATACAAACAACTTTAAATACAATACCAGTTAGTTTTCTATCAATCAGGTGCCAGCAATTCAAAAAAGTAACCTTGATAGATTTCGTTTTACACTCTTATCTGAAACTTCAAACATTATTTAAAAAAGACAATTTTTTAGAGGCCGCAGAATATACTTCGATTATTCGCGTTGCTTAGAGAAAGTCTGATTTTTAGCAGATTTTGCGACTTTAGGTAGATTTTTCATAGTCCCCTCCTTTAACATCCTTGATAATCCACAATTTCAAGTATATTTGTCTTTTTTGTTCCATCGGAGCATTTTTCTTTGCTAGTACCCTACTTTTAATTAACATGATTTGAGTACATCAGTCAGTAAACACATACAGTAACATGTCACAATAATGACAGCAGTCCAAGAACACGGAAAACAATACTGTTTTTAACATCAGCATTATCCTTTTAAAACAAGATAACCTAACATTATTTTAACGGATCAAAGTTTTTCAGCATTAACCTTACGCAATTATAAATTGTAAGGAACACTAACGCTCAGATTTGGAAGTAAAATAAATTTGTAGTATAAACTACATTTTAACAACAAATGATTAGTGCAAACTTCACACAACTCCTAAGTGTAGAGAAAACTAACAGCCAGATTCTCAATTCTGATTTTACGTGGAACATTTTGAAAAAATTAAGCTCCCGCAAAGCTCTAGAACAAGAGTTAATATGCAGTGTAAACTTTACACAACCACAGAGTTTAAAGAAAATTTCAGTCGGATTCGTAAATCTGATATTACGATCAACATTTATGAAAAAATTAAGTCTCCACAATGGCCCGAGGACAAATAAATATCAGATGTGTAGACGTAGACTCAAGCTACGTTCACTTCGCTTACTTAACCCGAATCTCAAGCTTATGCCCTCACATGGGGGTTCTCGCCCTTTTTAGGGGTCGATCACCAGCCGGCGACTCGAGGGTAAGCGGCCTGGCCTGTTCAAGGTAGCCCGGCCCTCTACGCACGCACATAGTGAAATTTACATAACATACTTAACCCCTTTGAGATTAAGTACCTAATTAAAGTAAGTCCCCTGGAAACCTTATTGGGGGCTCAAAAAGATTATTACTTAACTTGTTTTGGACCAAATCCCGGTGTTTGAAAATATTGAGGGTTCTTAAGTACAGTTTAGCACAAGGACAGAATCCAACAGCACGGAAATATAAACGAGCCCAGCATCGTTAATTAAATAATTAATTTTTACAATACCTTTGGACAGAAAAATTGTGAAGCAATTAAAAAGCGACAGCATGGAGGATACATGCTGTCGACCGTCGTGTTACGCTAATCGCGTAAAATCAAACAATGTTATTAAACAAGGGCACAAAGTGTCCGTGTACCCAGGGGCCAGTCTATTTTCGGCTTGAAAAAGCATTATTTATTTCACAGATTTGGATTTTTATGTAAGTTTTGCTGCACACTTTTCATTTATAATATCGAAAACTACATATTTTTGTTGAGCCTGTCTCTTGGCTTCTGCATTTTAAAACGACGGTTTGACACAAAATATTTTCCATCCTTTTCCTCTTTTCGTTTCTTTCAGTTAAAACGACGGACTTCAGAACAAAATTTTCTGTCGTTCTTAGTTTTCCGTTTTACGTCCACGCACTGTGCTGCCCTATCACTTGTACAGAACAAACAGTAGATGCATCTGTGCATAATTTGCATTACATGCGTATCTATATCTTGCATATATGTATGTAGCGCTGCTATAATGGACACAGCCATTAACTAGCTCACAACCATAGGTGGGCGGCACCGAAATTCTGTGGGATTCAATATTTTTAAAGGTAAAAAATAGCCTGAAAAATTGTGGTATGGCGAAAAAATACCATATTTAAACGTTTCTCATTGAGCACTATCCCTTGGCATCAAAAAATTGCGAAAAAATTTCAAAAAGTGAGTTCTGGGAGTATTTCGCTTTCTGGAGGTGGAGTATTTTGGTTTTTCGGGGGTTGGGGGGTAATGCATACCCCCAAATTCCCCACGCCCAGGTGTGCTCACAACCATACGTGGACAGCACCAAAATTCTGGAGTGGCAATGCAAGATTTTTCAAAGGTCAAAAAAAGGCCTTAAAAATGGTGTTATGCTAAAAAACACAATTTTTCAACGTTTCTCATCGAACACTATCCATTGAGAGGTCTGTCGATTTGAGGTCTACTGATTCTCGGGTTGGGAATACTAGGAAGGGTGGGGTGAAATTTTAAAGTACCCTCTCGGCCCCAAAAGTGGTGGTATGCCTAAGAATAGTTTATCGACGTTTCTGACGATGCTCTATCTTTCAGAGCATAAAAATGTTGAAAAAAATTGAACAAAATAGAAAAATTCGAAAAAATTTCAACAAAATATAGTCAAAACATGAGTCCATGGTGCGAAGCGGGAAAAATTGACACTTTTGAGCAAATAGATAGCTAGAAACGCTTAAAAAAGCACTTTTTCTACGAATTGTGAGAAATTTTTGCAGACATTTAAAAATCACGAATTTTGGTTGTGGGGTGAAAAAATTTCTGGGGATGGCAATTTTTCTCGATAGATCCCCTAAACCCCAATCCTCAAGAGTAGGTATGATTTTAACCCCCAAAACCTCTCCTACACGCCCTTGCGTAGTCCTGTCTTGAGAGCTTTCATTGGTGCGTCACTGTATGTTCTGTACATGTGATAGGGACAACAAAGTGCGTAGGCGTAAAACGAAAAACGAAAAACGACGGAAAATCTTTTGTGTCGAACCGTTGCTTTAAGACGCAGGAACAAAGAAACCAGGCTCAATAAAGATACGTAGTTTTCAATATGATGAATGAGAACTGTGCAGCAAATCTCGCATAAAAACTTCAGATTCGTGAACTAAAACATGCTTTTTCGAGGAACGATAAAAAATCGATGGTAAGGAATCGCATTTTCTCGGCATTTCTTATCAGACTCTATCCACTGACACCAAAATAATTGCCAAACAGAAAAAGTTTAAAAATCATATGTCAAGTTAAAGTCCTTTTGGCAGTGGCCAGACAATTTCGGGATATAATCCTTCTCAAAGCCCTATTCATGCACATATAATCATTGCGATCTATTTATAGAAAAACAACTATTTTATTAGGTTTTGGTTAGTGGAATCGAAAGGAATGGTATGTAGATTATCATCAGCTTTGTCCGATAAATTCCCGTCGTCGTTTATTTATGTATTGTTGATTATTCTTATCCGCTAAATCAAAGAAAGTCTCCTCTGTCAGCACGTGGCAAATAATTTTGGGCTGTGTGACAAAATATCTTTAACGCGATATGACACGTTGTGGATCGAAAAACGTAAGATCCGGTCACTTAGTTGCTAGTATGCTCCTGTTCAATTGATGCAAATCTAATAAACAGGTTCAGAGTACGCCTAATTTAGATGAATTTTTATTGATGAAAAAGAGAATCTGAGTTGGGCCCAGGTGAAAATTTTGTGAACACACACACACACAACCAAACCACAATTAAATACAATATTGTTTCTAAATTCTTATATGCAGAAGGTGCAAGACAGCTACAGCGGTTTTTACCGAGAAACCTTATATTTTAATATCTCACTAAAAATGACGTCGCGTGGAAAAAGTGGAATACACAATATAACAGCAATCACGATGCTGCGATTGTAAAGCAGCAAACTTCAGATAAAGAATCCATATTCACTAACGGATCTAGGAAAAAATTGGGGGGGGCGGTCCGAAAATTTTAAGCCAGATATCTCGAGAACCATTTGGAGATACGCGAAAATAAAGGCAGTTTTGAGCGTATCTCGTCAAGCTCTAAACGATGATGAAGACAAATTTCAACATAAAATTTCAATTTTTTTTGCATACTCAATATTGATATTCAGAAAACTGATCATTAAGCTATCTACACAACTAATTTCTTATAATTCAATTCACGACTAATTTCTTATCTCCTGTGTTTGTATTTTATCATTATGCTTTAAAGAGAAAGATTATACAGATAATAAATAATTCGGCGCGAAGCGCCGAAAAAATTGACATATTCTGAAAGTCAAGCTCAAATTTGAGCGATTTTGAAGGGGCTAGATGACAAGAAACATAGTAAACAACAAATCCGGCGCGAAGCGCCGAAAAAAATGTCCATGTCATAACTAAAATTTGAGCTGTTTTGAGTAGGCTAGAAGGCAAAAAGTGTACCGATTTTTGTCTCCCTTTCTTATAGCCTCCTATCTGGGTTATTATCTAATTTAGCTTTTCCCGTGACTATAGCCCTGGCTAAACATAATTTATCAGTGTTTTGGATTTGGATAAAACACCCCCCCCGTTCCCACAGTGTCTTTGAAACCAGGTGTCCCAATTTACGATTCTTGTTTTCGAAATTTTCTTACGATCTGTTCGCCGCCCATGGGGGCATAATAACGTTCAAACTAATTACCTCGTCGAACGAAAAATCCTTTCTTGATTGGTTTACTCGTTCTGCTACGCTTAAAATCCGATCGGCGTTCATGAATTGCTTGGGGACAAAAGGAATTATTACGTGCCAATCAAGACTCGGGTGAATTAGCTCGACTCCGACCAAATCTTCGGGGCTACAATTGTCTAAAATCCTTTCCAACGCGCTGTTTAAAACGGACTGGAGGAATCCGCCAAAACCGCGGAGCTCCTCCACGCGTAGGAAACGTAGGTTGTAGCCCCGGGCCTCAGAGTTAAATCGTTTCACTCTCGTCCTGAACATTTTGCCGACAATGTAATAATCATTCGCCTCTCGTCCCCAGCCGACCTGCGCTCCTTCCTCTTCTCCGAAAATAACGTCCCAAAAATCGGGCGATCCGAAATTTGTTCTGTCCGCTTTTGATAACTTAATGAATTCTTGAAAAATAAACGAAACAATTTTTTCTTTGCCGGCCCATAATCGGCTATCGACGAGCTTTTGAAGCGTTTGACGATTAATGACCGGCTCACGTAATTCCTGCGACGACCCGTCTTCAACAATTGTCGCCCAGAATTGCGCCGTTATCGCGTTCCGAACGCCTATTCTGCCGTACTCCAAGATTTTTCGTAGTATAACGCCAATAAGCCGATCGTTTCCGACCCAAATCTTCAACTCGACCACCGCCAATAGTGTGTTGAAAGCTGGAAGTTCGAAGTGCGCCGCCATAGTTCTTGAGAAGAATGAGCTCGCTAGCTCTGCTTGGCCTATTTATAGGCAGATTGACCTGTAAGCCCGTCCGGAACAGCTTGCAAACCCGTTCCGGAAGGTCTGTAAGCCCGTCCGGAACAACTTGCGTGATGAGTAATCATTGCGCGCAAATTGCATAATATGACGTAACATATTGAAATTTTTTGTAGTGCTTTGACGGATGACTAATACTGATACTAAGTCATGTTTTGGCTGCCTAGCACACCTAAGCGTTGAGGGTATGCACCCCTCCGAGAAACCAAAATACCTCATAGAATTCAATATTTTTTTGTTTATTTCGTAATTTTTTGATGCCAATGATTAGTGCTCGATGAGAAACCTTGAAAATGGTGTTTTTTCGCCATACCATAATTTTTAAGGCAATTTTCGACCTTATGGTGCCTAGCCCCTAAAAGAAAGGATAGAAAAATATAAAAATCAATACTTTTTGCAGAAATTGTTTGAAAATTGACTACAAATTCAATGGTATGGAAATTGAAGGTAGATGTTTAGGATACAAAAAAGGAAGATTTAAGTACAATATCTAATGAAATTTCAAGCTGCTTATCGCTCTGACTGTTTTGTACGCTATTCGATTTATTAAAAACAAAGTAGTACATAAAAGACGTGTAATTAATCGTACGGTAGTCTAATTCCGCATTCTTTCAGTATCTTTTCAATATCGTGAATCTATTTATACTCTCTTTCAACCGGCGGTTGCGGTTTTGGTACAGAAAAGCGAGCCAATCGTTTATCGATAGATAGTTCGATTTCATCGCTCCTTTCTGCCAGAGTCCCGATTCGGATCATTTTTTTGTAAAGAAAAGCTTTCAGCTTGCTACCATCGACGTTTCGTCGTAATCTTTTACATGTTTTAAACGAACATTTTGTGTAAATAACGCCTTTGATACCGTCAACTCTACAGGCTTCGACGATCAGAAAACAGTGAATAAGTTTAATGTGAATTTCCGAAGGCGAAAAGTATTCCGATAGACAGAAAGACGTTTCAACTATGGACGGCATTTTGGCTGGAATGAACTTTTTTCCTTACATGAGTCTAATATACTGCAAATCATTATATCAGAACGATATAAATCACATTTCCTACCCGAACCTGTTAGGACATACTTTCCAGTGGAGAAAATATTCACAGAAAGGTGACTCATGCGATATTTTAAAGCAGGAAAAATTTCGGGTTCATAAAAACATTTTGGTTTCAATTTATCGTAGAGTCTGTGCAAGTTGACGGTATATCCAGCGTTTCCAGTAGCTACGCAATTATTTATACGAATTTTTTCAATAGATCCGAATCGAGATGGCAAAGAGCCAAGATTTCACTAAAAGCCTGTTTAACTTCCTCTTCCGACTTAGTCCCTGTACATATAAATTTACCATTTCGAAAAAGTATTATTGTAGCTTTTGGATTTAGGATTTTCAAGCTGAGACCAGGAAAATTTCCTTTTACCGGCTTATATTTAACCATTTCTGGAAAGTTTTCGGCTGCTTCCTGAAGATTCAGAGGACACTGAGAATCAGGAGACGCTATTAAATTACAAATTTTCATTTTCAAAACAACCATTTTTCGGTTTTGAAACAATATCTATATATGAATTAAAACATCTCCTTCACGGGTTACACGATTTATTTCATGTCTTAAACATTCGATAAAAATTAGACGCTTGAATAACGAACGGACTAATAATTTAATCTGTACAATTTATTTATTCGTATTGTTGTGTACGTGCTTTCTTCGAACAGTAAATAATGAAGTAACAACAAGACATGCACGAGGGGGCATCTCAGCAAGAAAAATTTCTAGATAAAATAGGGCGAAAATCGGAAAAATGCTTGACCATATACATTATTTTTATTCCGGCACTTAGATCTGGGGGAGTGGGTTGACCCCTAAAATTCAGAAAAATCGGACTTTTTAGACGTTATTTTGTGCTATTTTTGGGTATAGCCCACCCAAATCAGTGCTGGTTCCCCAACGGCTAGCCACGTGCCTGTTTTATGCCATTTATACCATATTTTAGCAAAAAAATTCATCGACACCACTCCCCAGACCGACCATGCAACCTGAGGAACAACACTGCAAAATAGACCATGCTATAACAGGCGGCGCGGTGGGAGCCCCCTCCCCTTACACACCCCTCCTTTCCCGTCCAAATGTTCTATATTCTTTAACGTTGCACCCTGGGATGACGTCAGGGTGCAGATTTTTACCTCATTGCCTACGTTATAACATAGGCTATCCTACAGCGTTGCACCCCAGGCTGCCAGCCATTACTACTGTCGGAACAACGGCGACGCCAAAAGAAATACAGGCCGTTACTGACCCAAGAGCAACAAAAACTCCCAAATCGTCGTTCTCCGTCGCCAGACGCCGCCTATCGTCGAACTTTACGCATTGACACTGACGTGGCGTTTGATCGAATTGAGGCAAAGCTATTGGCTACCAACGCGCTAATAAAAGGAGCGCAAAGTGGATTAACCGTCACACGTCAGTTGTCCAGTGGCGAACCAGCGCCCACAGAAAGTACAGCCTCAATTAGAGTCTCACCACATATTTTTGCAAATTTTCACAAATTTTCACAGCAATCACAATTCCGCACACAAAAAACGACAACTGATGAAAAAGGCAAATTGGCGTCTAAAAAAATAAAAGAATCGCGTGATTTAGTCATGAAACTGCTAAATTTATAATGAAATTTTAGTCACGCGAGAGCTATTTTTTTATCTGTATAGTGTTAAGTATTATAACTTGCAGCAGAAGTCTCCAGGTTTGTGGAACATCTAGAAGCGGGCACCCTCTAGATATTCCAAGAAAAGTTCCTTGCATTTGGCCCAAAAATTTTGAAAATCGACCACAAAGGTTTAAAGTAAATGTTTTCGTGCCTTTAGATAAACCTGTCACTTTTGATGCCCACAAATGTTTGATTAGAAAACGAAAAGTTTGCACAAATGTTGGATTTTTCGATTCAAAGGGACTCCTAAGAGATTATGTGTAAATTGAAAGTTTTTCTCCAGATATTTGCAAAAATGTCGCAAAAATGAAAACTTTTATGGGACAACCGCTAGTACTGATCATACGTGGGCAGCAAGAAAATTCTGCGGGAGGTGCAAGATTTTTAAAAGGTCAAAAAATTGCCCTAAAATGGTGGTATGGCGGAAAAACACCATTTTTCGACGTTCCTCATCGAGCACTATCCATTGGCATCAAAAAATTGCAAAAAAACGAAAAAAATTTGAAAAATTGAATTCTGGGGCTGGGGTTATTTTGATTTCTAAGGGTATTTTCGTTTCTCGAGGGGGGGGTGCATACCCCGCAAACCCCCATGCCCAGGTGTGGTACTAATGCCTACCGACATATGGTCGACAAATGATTTGCTGACAGTTGAGTAATAATGGTGCTGCAAGCAAGTTTGTCAGGAACTCTAAAATTTTATGCTCGAAATAGGTACCTAAAATAGCAACGTATGACGGTTAGACAATATTTAGTGATTTGGGTGATGTGGGTGGTTGTACGGCTAATACAAGTCAATGTTTAAATAGCGATGGTACAATAGTCTGGAATGAAACAGACATTGACCCCGCATGTCTTCTTTCTTTTAAGGGTCATTACAATGCTTTATTTAGTGACAATTATATAATTGTTGAGGAATTACAAGCATCTTTTAGTATTAAATCAACTTATAAGGCATGCAGCATTTCATATATATCAGGGTGCGATTATACAGTTTAATGAGAGTTCTAGATGCGATTTTAATAATTATGCAGTAAGCAAGAGTAATTCAAGTGATAGTGACGGCTCGAAAAATGTCAAATCAAATCGAGACATTTTTGCGTCAATTCAATGGCATCTGAGAAGTCCGCACTCAAGGGACAAGTGCCAACTGATCCATTGCCGCCTGTGACACATCCATGGCAGAGAATTGCAATCAATGTTACCGGTCCGTTCCATACAGCACCCTCTAGCTGTAGGTTCATCATGGCCGTGGTTGACTACTACTCTGGATTCCCACAGGATCTGTTGGTGGCGACTCATGAGGCCAACGTCGTCATTTGTTGGTTGACCGATCTATTTGCTCGATACGGCAACCCAGATATGTTGATTTCGGATAATGGGCCAGAATTGGCCAGCCAACAATTCAAGGAGTCCCTGGCCACACAAGATATTCAGCACCATCGAACGCCTGTCTATCACTCGCAGTCAAACGGTAAAGTGGAGAGAACCGTGTCATCGAATTCTATGCCCAAACTCTAGGGACAGGGAATTATGAATTCCAGCAAGGAATGGTCGAAATATTAGTAATATTTTGTGCGGAACATGCGTCAGCAGATGAACCAAGCCAAGCGGAGAAATTTTTTGGACGACATCTTCGAATGGGATTTGAGCCCAGGTCAAAAAAGGACAAGTGTCATGTCACAATCAAAGAAGGGGGTGAAAATGGGTCGCGCCCAACTTCATCATCAGTCCAGAGCGCCTGCATCAGGGCAAATCGGAATTTCTCACCAGTTCAATGCTCTCCTATCAGGATGCATTTGGACTCAACATTGGTTCATCAACCACGTTACTACATTAGGGACCCAGTGCAAGTTTGACGTCCGCCGGCCATGATTTGCAAGGGACAGTTGCCCTATTTGCCGCCAATGACCGTCACTCGCATGTTAGGTGCCTATACCTACCGTCTATCCGATGGTCAAGTGTGAAACGCTGCTTCCATGCGCCCCTATAAGCCCACACAAACCGAGTATCATTACGCAATGCCCCAGCCGGCCCAGCAGGCTCACTGACGCTCACGCAGGAAAACGTTTGGTGTGCCTCCACAACGTTATACACCTGATTGTGGCTCGAGCTTGATATTGCTGACCACTTGTGGTCGTCCTTGATTTCGTTCACCGCTTGTTGGTGTCCATGCCAGCTTTCGAATAAAGAAGGGAGTGATGATGTGTTCGCTCGAATAGATAAAGACTGATATCAAGGCCAGTGATATTATTGAGCGCATTATAATTGCTCGCCTTGTTTACACGTCATAACTACACACGTAATGTAATTGTACATATATGAAGTTACATATACTACATATACAACTTCATATTTATTTCCGTCGGCAATCATCAGAAATTGGCTCGCTCGAAATTTGCATGTTTAAGCGAACCAATTGGGTCGGCGCCTGTCCTATTTGCATACATTAACATATTAACCAACGAATAAGACACGTGCCAACCGCCATGACTGTCTTATCTAAAAACTATATAAACAACGCTATAAGATAGACAGTCAGTTTGCAACGAATTTACGCTCCGTTCTATTTTCTCTCTATTGGACCGCCGCCTATTATTTAGCCAATATTAGTTGGCGACGTTAATAATTAAAGTGTTGGCGCTGTTGGACGTGTGACGGACTGACGGAAATAAATATGAAGTTGTATAAAACCAAAATACCCCCTCCCCCAGGGACCAAAATACTCCCCAGAATTCAATTTTTGATTATTTTTTTTGTTTTTTTCGCAATTTTTTGAAGTCAATGGATAGTGCTCGATGAGGAACGTTGAAAAATGGTGTTTTTTGCCGTGCCACCAGTCTTAAAGCGATTTTTGACCTTTGAAAAATCTTGCACCCCCAGAATTTCGGTGCTGCCCACTTATGCTGTGCTTGTATGGCTACAATGGTCCTGTAGGTTACCCGACTTGGTACCGCTTTTCGATTCGCTTTCATAATTCGAAGGTTGAGTTGGTAAAACTTTTATCGCCACTTTTGCGAGCATGAAAAAACAATGCTAAAGTCATAATTAAATTACGTATTCTCGATGTATCTTTTTGACCTGATACCTCAATCACAGCTTCAACTCGCACCGCCCGCGGATGATAAGCCTCAAAAAGTTGGGTACTAGCAAGAAAAAATGCTCCAATGGAACAAAAACGGTAGAATATACTCGGATCAAAGAATTATCAAGGACGTAAAAGGAGGGGACTAGAAAAAGCTCCTATCTACAAATGTCACAAAATTTGCTAAAACTCAGAAATTTCCTAAACAAAGAAAAAATGAAAGTAATTGAATCAAAGAAAAACCTACCTGTCTGCTAAAAATCAGACTTTTCTAAGCAACTCAAAAATCGAAGTGTATTCTGCGGCCTCTTAAAAAATAGGTGAACCTTCTCATATTGTCCACTATACAGTGATCGGTTCCAAAATTCTGAGGGGGGTTTTCAAATTAGAATATTGGCCTTAAAAATAGTACTATGGCGAAGAAAACACTATTTTTGAACGTCTCTTGTCGAGTTCTATCTATTGGTACCTACCGAAAAAACCCAAAAAGAGCAGAAAGATTTGAAAAATTGAACACTGGAGGTATTGTTGGGTCTTTGCGTTTTCTTGTTGGGTATTTTGCCTTGGGGTGCATACGCCTTAAACCCCTACGTCTAGGTATGGTGTCCAATGCTTAATATAAAGCTTATAAAATAAATCTCAAATCTGCGTTTTTGCTAATCACTTACAACGTTAATTTGTTCGATATTGTGGCTAGATAAATATTACAAAAAGTTATATCCTATGATTATTTGCGAAATCGCAACGAAAGACTGTGATTTCTATATAATGCATGCGTCCATTCAGTACTCTTCTGGATTTTAATCCCACCAGACCACCCGGCTTTCATTCCTGTCCATAAAACTGATAACCATTAGGCATGGGAGGTTAGGAGTATGCACCAGTGTTCAATCAGGAACGTCGAAAATTGCCGTTTTTCCAACATACCATAATTACTATTTTTTAACCCAGAAAAATATTGCAACATGGCGCTGCTCAGCTATGGCGATATCTGCTTTTGCAAAATGAGTGGTTCAGTTATCTAGCCCAATGTTTTATCTTTGTTCTACAGGATGCTGCTTTCTTCTGCAGGCCGCAGAATATACTTCGATTTTTGCGTTGCTTAGAAAAAGTCTGATTTTTAGCAGATCTTGCAGTTTTAGGCACAGGTAGGTTTTTTCTTTTATTTACTTACTTTCATTTTTTCTTTGTTTAGGAAATTTCTGAGATTTAGCAAATTTTGTGACATTTGTAGATAGGAGCATTTTCTACTCCCTTCCTTTTACGTCCTTGATAATTCTTTGTTCCAAGTATATTCTACCTTTTTTTGTTCCTTCGAGCATTTTTTCTTGCCAGTCAATAAATACCGAAAAGCTTACAATATCTTAAGTTCCTTGCCTAAATCAGAAGATGAAATAAAGCGGAAAGAGCTATTATTCCTTACTCGCATTTCTTAGAAATTTTGTAATGCCGTTTTAATTTACTTAATTACTCTCTATCTGAATCCAACTATACCTACTCTCTTTGCTGTTATTTCCAACGTTTACATTTAACACGCATTTTCCGAACCTCATTTCTAATTCTCAACTCAGTTTTTTATGTAAAAACTCGACGCCATTTGACCACCCCAACCTATCCCCTATTTCCATAAACACCGATAAAAATATTCAAAATCTTATTTTTGGTTCGAAGCGTCAATCAGTTTGCCGTGTTTGTTCTCCGAAAAAACTCAACCTCAATAGAAAGTACGTAAACCTCAATACCACAAAAAATGCTTTCTCTCACAGATACGCGAAAATGCATTTAGATAAAATCATATTTTTGATAGCTAGGCCCGCCAACTCGCCGCCACGTCCACTTTTGGTCATGAGAACTTTTAGGCCATACAGTATGCTCTAAACCACATCTCTACGCTCAAGCTAATTGAAATGCACGAAACATGTTTTAATGCTTCTTGTCGACCCAACCCTCAAACCGCACGCTTAACTCCCACAGTATACTCTGAGCCATATTTCTACATTCGAGCTACCTAAACGCATAAAGTCCGTTTCCGTTATCGTTTTGCTGGCCCGCCCCCAGAAGTATGTGAATTGCTTAAAACACGTTGTCAATACTTTTCGTTGGCCCAACCTCTAAACTCACCACTATAAAAATACGGTGCGCAAGCATTTTGGCGGTTCATTTTCAATAGCGAAAGTTTTCGGGCTTTGTGGATTTCCGAGTGCGTTCATAGGCACGCTCCGTACTCACTCACCATTCACCCACCATTCAACTCATCGTGTAACCCCTCATTCTAGACTGATTTAACTCCCCGTTTTAATTCAATTTAATCACGTTTATTTCAACTCAATGGCTACTCAACCTTCTCCCCTTTTTATTCGCCAGTTCATGTAATTGTTCTTTTACTTATTAAATTGTTAGAATTTACTCGCATTCGACTGTACTTATGCAATGCGATTGAGGCATGAGAGCTCAGGTGCCTTTCCATTGAGTACGCACACCCCCGTTTTACAAATGGCGAGCGCTTAGAAGCGAACCCATGGATTTACGCTCCTACGAAAAAAAAACCATACACTCCTCGAAAATTTTTACCCCAGAATTCCCCGATTAATTGTTCGTTTTTGCCTGCTATATTTGATTTTTTGTACCATTATATGTACGTTGCTGCTGCCGTCACACATGCCAAATTTTTTTTATCTCTAAAAATCACTCGTTTTTCAGCCATTTGCCTTTTAATATTTTATTCCTATATCAGCGTTCCACGATCTCCGGACAAACCCACTCAACGAAAATTCCGAAACCAAAAGCTCCCGACGAAACTAGATTAGCCTCGCTCCGCAAACGTTCAAGTAAGTTCTCAATAAATTTTAAGACTCATAGGAACCCTTTTAAACCTACGCGATCACCTTCCCCGGAAAATTCACGAAAACCACCCCAAAATTTTCTTACCATGGATCAGCAAGCTTTTAATTTACTACAAGAAACTGTTTCGAAAATTCAAGATATGTATGATCAGCGGCCCGTCTCACTCGTTGCAGCCCCTCCACTCCGACCTTTTGCAGGGGATGGCGAAATAAGTTGGCCTGAATGGGAAAAACAATTCTCAAATCTCGCAATTCTGGCGGGAGCCACTCAATTTGATCGCAAACTAGCTTTACTTTTTACGTACCTAAAAGGATCAGCTCACACATTTTTGTACGATCTCACATCCCGCACCCCAAGCCCAAATACATGGAAACAAATAAATGATGCCTTTTTTGAACGATTTCCGCAAACTCTCCACTCTGATTTAAAAACCGATCAACTTCTCTCACGCTCTCAACACCCCGGGGAATCCGTACAAAAATACGCAGATGATATTAGGCACATCGCTCGCATAGCTAAACCCGGATGGACAGGCCGTGAACCTAATGATTTCATCAAAAGTCATTTTATTTCGAAACTACTCCCAAATTTACGCTTGTGGGTCCGCAACGCATCACCAAAAACATTTGAAGAAGCAGTTTCTGAGGCCCTAAAACAGGAAATCAATCAAAATTACGACTCTAGTGTCACCCTTTTTGCAACTCAGCACTCCCAAAATGCTCAAAATCAGCAATCAACTCAACAAATTACTTCCGCTTCTTTTTTACCTCCCGAACCTTCTGAGAATTTTCAAAATCGCTCATTCGGAAATCATCGATCCAAAAACTCACGCACAGCAGCAGCAACGTACCCCCAGAACCACTACTCTCCACCGAGATCCTCTTTTCAACCACGTTTTCAAGCTTTCAAACCACCTCAGAATTTTCGAACTAACGTCCCACAAACTCAAAATTTTTCCATGAATCCAGACGCTTTAATTAATTGTTTTTATTGTGGACGGCGTGGTCATCGCAAAGTAAATTGCAGAACTCTAATGAATGACAAAAGAATAAATCCCCAAAATCATACTGAAACACCAAGGTTGAGTAGCCCCCACTATTCCCCCAAAAATAGCTTCAGACACGTGAGTTACGGCGTGACCCCTTTCCGGACGGAGGCGCCCCAATATTCGTCCAGAGGGAGAGGCACAATGGCATTTCGTGGAGCCCGGTCGAATGTCAATGTGATTAACAGCTACGGAACCACAGCCCAGGTTGCGGAGGATGACGGGTCGGATTACCTGCAGCTGGACCCCCACACTGTCCTGGACCCCCTGAATCATCTCACTCTTGAGGACCCCCAGCTAGCAGAAGCCTATAAGGATGAGGTCGTTCCCTCCATGAGGACCTACATGGTCAGGTCCGATCCTATCGATGAAGGCGCATTGAGACGCGAGATCCTTTCTGAAAATTCGAAACCCGATTCCAAAAGTGAATCGAAGTGGGCCGCAGGCCCTGATCTCCAAGGTGGTGAAAATGATGAAAAATATGAAAGTGTAGCCGGCAGTCGATCCCCATCAGAAAAATGGGAGGTTTTCGGAGGTCAGAGGCATCCATCGATCAGGAAAATTATTGAACCCCACCACAACCTTCAGTCGGATTACTTTATGAATAAAAAATGCGTGCCCAATTCTCTGATGATATCTGGGTTCCTCATCATCATTTTTTGCCTCAACTCAACCCACTCTCTTACTATTTCGAACCAACGTACGTTTTTCATGTGTAATCATGCCAGACCAGGGCATGCTTCATCCGTACCGAAAGAAATTACGTGTATAATGCCAGAAAATATCGCCGAAAAATACGAAAAAATTAATATTAAAATTTGGACCCTTCGAACCGAACCACTCTCCACTGAAACTGTTAAATGTTATTTTGTCACCCGACACGGTCTGCACCAATTACGGATTTTTCTTCTCTAAAGGGATAGTGAAAGATAAAACAGAAAAATTTGCTGGTGACATCCGTGATTGTCTCTCTGCTTGGAAACATAAAATCTTCAAAAATCAAAAACTCTTGAAAATTGATCGCGATACATGGAGTACTTCTAACACACTCAATGTGAATTATAAATATTGTTGTTATGATTTTTGTCAGCCCGTAACTAATCTCACATTAGAATATGGTACTGTTTACTCTTATGATGGTCTCAAAAACTCTCTCTGATTTAAGTGACACCGGAAATTGCTTTTTACATCAAGGAGAATGCTCTACACACACTCTCTCACGTTTTATGGACCCCTATTCAGCCCAAAAATTTTTGCCCATACACACTTTTGGGAAATTTTTCAGCCGACTCATTAAATAATTTTATCACCATTGAACAAATTCAAGGCGCTTTTACAATCTCGAAACCCATAAAAATATGCAATCAAGAAAACATGTACTCCACTCCCCAAGGTGTTCTCGTACAGCTCCCTCCTCACTGGACTAAAACCCCTACTAAACCTTCAGCCGAATCACCCCTTAATCTCAAAAAATGCTTATGACGTTTCATGGGACGCAAATATGAGAATCAATTTCATTATGAATAAAATGGAAGTCTCTCGAAATCACACGTTTTCGAAATGTTTGGCTTGAACTGTGTAGGGCTGCTGACCGCTCACTTCAACTCACCTGGCAACTTTTACGATTAGACTCAACCCTAGGAGCTCGCGCCCTCCTTAAACGTAATAATATATCTGCAGCGTTTGCAGGTGAAGCCCTCATGATCTGGGAATGTGCCCCCGTAAATCCGGAGAAAATTTTCTGGAACTTCATTGTTAATGATACTTGCTACGCATTTTTGCCTATTTTAATTAAATCAACTCTCTGGTTTGTGATCCCCGGTACACAAGACATTGTCCCACACTCCCCTACAATTAATTGTCATGAAACATCCCCTGGTATTTTTCTTGAAGGGCAAACTTTGAGAACAGAAAGCGGAACTGTACATGTTAGTCAAATCCCTATTGAAGTAGCATGGCAGGAAAAATGGACCCCATACGCCCTAGACGCCCCTCCAATCACAGGTTCTCGCAGATATGCCTACCCCACACCTCTCAGCCTAGCTAGATATTATTGGATAAAAACTCGCTCAATTGAAAATCAATTAAATCGTTTAGTTAATTATTCTGCATCTCTCTCACTTGATCCTAGCATTGTTTCACATTTTTTGAAAGGCACTGGCAGCGCCATTGGAGAAATTATCGAAAGTTCTGAACAATCTCTCGAAAATTTTCTTATTAACGGAACCCACGCTGTCACTGGCGGCCTAGCAACCCTCCTTAGAGGCCCAATCCAACTTATATTAAATACATTAATTATTCTACTTATGATTGTGCTTGCTGTTTACATAATGTATTTATGTGTACTCCGTAAATTCTCAAATTTTTCCCCCATGACTCTACTCCGTCGTACACGTAGACCACACTCTGTGGCAGTAGAAATGACCCCCCGATCGAGCCCCCCAAACTTTGTGACAGCAGCTCTAGGACCCCTACTCTCTAATCGAAATTCTGAAAATCAAACGAGTTGTATGATCTCTAGTCAAAACAGAAAAAATTTATATCCACAAATTTCCATTAATCTTCACAACCCAGAAAATCAATCAATTTACGACACTTTTAATGCAATGATTGACACGGGATCCGAAATCACACTCATTTCCAAAGCTACCGTAGAAAAGCTTAAGCTGAAAATAATATCATCTCCTATTAAATCGATCACTCAAGCCGCAGGGTTCGAGTCCCGCGTATTGGGTGCTGTCTGGATCCACGTAGACTTATGTAAACACTTTAATCCCAAAAATTTCGAATTTTTGAGAGCCCACGTTGTTGAAAATTGTCCAATCAACCTCATACTTGGAAACGATTATTCTTGCCGTTTTCCCACTATGACACTAAATTGGCATAAAGGAACTGTAAAAATAGGCCCCAACTCCATTCCTTTAGTTGAATCACTCCAAATTTCTGACGCTCTTCGTGGAATTATAAGACTCCCTAATCAAATAACCATACCCCCACGAAGCATGCATATTACGTATGTACCTATTTTGCCTCCATATGATACTGTGCAAAATATATTATTTGAACCCACCAATAATTTTTCGACCAAACATCGCGCTCAATTAAGTTGTTCGCTTTTAACTCCTCATGAATCACAAATACCCATCAGTATTTTAAATCTAGAACATCGTGCACCCCTTGTACTTTATGCTGGTACAACGTTAGGCCAAATTAGAAAGTTTAACCCTCCCACATTTGAAAACGAGCCGAAAACTTTCAAAAACGCTCAAAACCCAAATTTCTCTGAAATTCCTGGTAATCCTCAAATTTCTGACTCTGAAAAATCACAACTCTCAAAACTCCTGTCAAAATTTTCTGATATCTTTGTCAATAATGATGGTAAATTAGGCAGAACAACGCTCGTCACTCATCGTATCGATACCGATTCCGCTAAACCCATAAAACAACAATCTTATCGTGTCCCTCATAATCAACGTGAAACCATAGATACTGAAATTAAGAAAATGTTAGATCAGAATGTTATCCAACCCTCTCAAAGCCCATGGGCCAGCCCAATTGTTTTAGTCCCGAAGAAAACTGGTGGTTTCCGTTTTTGTGTTGATTATAGAAAATTGAACTCTGTCACTAAAAAAGATTCCTACCCCCTCCCCCGCATAGATGACATTCTTGAAACACTCAATAATTGCGCATATTTCACGACTCTTGATCAAGCATGGGGATACTGGCAGATCCCTCTTGACCCGCAATCTCAAGAGAAAACCGCCTTCATCACATATAACGGTCTCTATGAATTTAAAGTCCTCCCTTTCGGTCTTTGCAATGCTCCCGCCACATTTCAACGCTTAATGGACCTTCTGCTCTCTGGCTTACAATGGGAAATTTGTCTCGTATATCTCGATGATATTCTAATTTTTAGCCACACACTCGAAGAACATTTTAAGCGCATTGAAATTATTTTATCAAAACTCAAATCCGCTGGTCTAAAATTACGCCTAGAAAAATGTAAATTCGCTCAACGCTCAGTTTCATATTTGGGATATGTCATTTCGGAATCCGGAATCTCACCTGACCCCCAAAAAGTCTCATCAATCGCAGATTTTCCTGCCCCTACAAACGCAGAAAAAATCAAAAGTTTTCTTGGAATTGCTGGATATTATCGCCGTTTCATTCACAATTTCTCATTAATCGCATCTTGTCTTTACGATCTCCTTAAAAAGGATAAAAAATTCGTCTGGTCCGATTTATGTCAAAAAGCATTTGAAAATCTCAAAAACGCTCTCACTTCCGCACCAGTTTTAGTTTTCCCCGATTTTTCAAAACCTTTTATTATCCAAACTGATGCATCCGGCCAAGGAATTGGAGCCATCCTTGCCCAGGAACACCACGGGAAAGACCACCCTATTGCTTATGCTAGTCGAACTCTCAATGCAGCTGAACGCAACTACCCCGTTTTTGAACAGGAGGCCCTTGCTGTAGTCTGGTCAATTAAATATTTTCGTTCCTTTATTTATCAACAGAAAATTATAATTGTCACTGATCACGCTGCACTTCAATATATACTCAAAAACCAAACCCATCACCTCGCATTGCTCGCTGGGGTTTAACTCTCCAAGAATATGATTTCGAAATTCGCCACAGACCCGGGAAAAAACATGCAAATGCTGATGCCCTTTCGCGTTTACCCTGTTATCTCTCTGCTATCACTTTAAATAATGCTCATCACTCATCGAATTTCCAAAACAGTCAGCAATCCGACTCTTTTTGCGCACCTTTAATTGCTTTTATATTGCACGGTGAATTACCTAGCGATGAAAAAGCAGCGCGCCGCATCGCCATGACTAGCCATAAATTCGATTATATCAATGATACTCTCTGTTTTATCAGTCACCAAAAGCATTCATCTCCCGAGCACTTACCCGTAGTACCTGAATCCCTCCGCCAAAAACTTATTTGCGAATTTCACGATAGTATTTTTGCTGCTCACTTAGGTTTTAAGAAAACATACTCAAAGCTGCAAGAACGTTTTTTCTGGCCAAGAATGTATTTTGATGTAAAGACACATTGTGAAACATGCACCGATTGTATCACTCGGAAATCACCCCCACATCCGACTCGAGCCACTCTCAATCCGATCCCAGTCCACGGCCCATTTGATAGAGTAGCCACTGATATTTTGGGACCCCTCCCAATGACCGAAAATGGCAATCGCTACATAATCGTTTTCACCGAATATCTCACGAAATACACAGCAGCCTGCGCCATACCAAACACTCTCGCAAAAACCACTGCTAAATGTTTTCTCAATGAAATAATTTTACGACACGGAGCCCCCCTACAGCTACTCTCCGATCAAGGTTCAAACTATATGTCCGAACTTTTTAATGAAATTTGTGCTCTTTGTGACACCAAAAAGATTAAAACAACGCCCTACCACCCTCAAACAGATGGATTAACTGAACGTTTCAATAAAACGCTCGCTAGCATGCTGTCTATGTATATTAATCCAACTCACACAGATTGGGATAAATTCCTTCAATTCGCAATTTTCGCATATAATACTTCAAAACAAGCATCCACTCAATTCTCACCATTTTACTTGCTCTATGGTCGTCAACCACGCTTGCCAGTTGAAACCGCTATTCAAAATAGGCTCGCAACATCTATGTATCGTATTGATCTCTCCGATTACAGTACAGAAGTCTCTCGCCTCCTAAATACCGCTTGGGAAACTGCCCGCGCCCACATTTTGACTTCTCAAATGAACCAAAAAATCCACTATGATAAAAAGGCTCACGAAATTCATTACGAAATCGGAAATCTCGTTTTTAAATTCTCCCCAGCTCTAAAAACAGGACAAACTTCAAAATTTTTACACCCTTGGATTGGTCCTTATGAGATTATGCAAATTTCGTATCCAAATGTTTTTATCAGACCAATCTCCGATCGTACCCTAAAATCGGAATGGGTTCATGTGAATCGGCTCAAGAAAACTAAAAATGCGGTTCTCAATGGAACCTCTAAAGCTAAAATATCTAAAACGCCACCCACTGCCCCACAAACTGCACCTACCCATGTTTACAATTTACGCCCTCGCTCATAATCTAATACCAAATCATATCCACCCCATTATTATTATTATTATTATTATTATTATTATTATAATTATTATTACTATTATTATTTTTATTATTTTTACTTCAATTTTTATTATTATTACCAGGTATAAAATTATTTATTACAAATTATAACCTATAATTTTAATAATCTCATCCTGAATCAATTATAATTTAATTTTACGACCTCACCCACGTCTTCAATTTTGACTTATACCATCAGAAATACATCTTGAAAAAAACAACGTTATTTTAGAATGTCGAACAGCATACAGTCCGAACCCATGTCATCAACCGGCAACCAAAGCCCCAACCCCAGACGTCCGAAAATGATGGAGAAGCAACCGAAAATTGGAAACGACAGACTCCGTCACCGTCCCCCACTTCAAAATCATTTAAAAGCGCTCAAAATACCACGCCCTCCAGCCCCCAATCGCCTCACGACGTTCTCAGCCCCTTCTACGACCAATGGTTAACTCAATTCCACCGCCACCCATTCGACATCAGCTCGTACCTCTGCCCTTCGAAGATCACTTGCGCCACGGCTTTTTGCATATTCACTGATTCAATAGGCGCCTATTCCAACGTTTTTGGAATCGCAACGGGTAAGCACACAACCAACCCAGACAACGTTTCAATCGATTTCATTCACGTGCTGCGACCTAACGGGTTTCTGGTAATTTTCGACTTGGAGCAGCTCAAAGGCATTCCGGCTTTGCTTAGCGAATTCCTTCTCCAGCGTCAAAACGTCACAATCTGGTTTAACTCGGCCCACGAAATTGCGCGCCTGACAGCTGTCGATCGTTCACTGCAGAAAATTGGCGCAACGATTGACGTGGTGGAAGTCCTTTTCGCGCTCAACTAGAAAAACGACAAACACCCGACAAACATCATCGAAGCGAGTCGCTTCTACTTCGGCCAATCGCCGTGGGATTACACATTCTCTGATCCTACAATTGACGTCGCGGGAGTTCGACGCATCATCGCCACACTCGACGTATTGGCCTACGTCGAATTATCATCGCAAAACCATGGGTTTCCGCTAGTGCTCACCTACCGACTCAAAACGAGCGAAACTCAGACTCCCACGGACCCCCAGCCTCCTAACCTGGATGAAGCCCAACCATCCGCCCGACCCAAACCACTCCAGAGCGCCCCCCAAAGTCTCTTGACCCTGAACATCGCCCCACCACGCCAGCTGTCCAGCGCGTCTCAGATGGTCCCCAAAGGTCAACGTCAGCAACATATCGAAGCTGAATTTTCCGAGCTTCTAGACACGATCAAAGTCAACATCTCGTCTACATTCCCGCCGAATCGCATGTGGTCGAACCAGCGATATGCTACCTTCATGGAAGCCACCTACGACCTACTCGTGCAGGGATTTGGCCACGTCGACGCGCAATATTTTGAATTATTGTATAATCGTTTAGGCAACTATGTTGCCACTCGTATGGTACAACGCGTTCCACCAGGAGCCCCAAAAGCTCGCATGCCGCCACCACTCGCCTATAAGAACGCTGGATGCCCCGCAACGAATGATAAGTGAATCATTTTTGTGTTTAGTTATTCTTGTACCTTGAAACGTAAGGATGAGTAGCCCTACCTCCGTCAAAAAAAAGAAAAACAGGGGAAGAAATGTAATGCCGTTTTAATTTACTTAATTACTCTCTATCTGAATCCAACTATACCTACTCTCTTTGCTGTTATTTCCAACGTTTACATTTAACACGCATTTTCCGAACCTCATTTCTAATTCTCAACTCAGTTTTTTATGTAAAAACTCGACGCCATTTGACCACCCCAACCTATCCCCTATTTCCATAAACACCGATAAAAATATTCAAAATCTTATTTTTGGTTCGAAGCGTCAATCAGTTTGCCGTGTTTGTTCTCCGAAAAAACTCAACCTCAATAGAAAGTACGTAAACCTCAATACCACAAAAAATGCTTTCTCTCACAGATACGCGAAAATGCATTTAGATAAAATCATATTTTTGATAGCTAGGCCCGCCAACTCGCCGCCACGTCCACTTTTGGTCATGAGAACTTTTAGGCCATACAGTATGCTCTAAACCACATCTCTACGCTCAAGCTAATTGAAATGCACGAAACATGTTTTAATGCTTCTTGTCGACCCAACCCTCAAACCGCACGCTTAACTCCCACAGTATACTCTGAGCCATATTTCTACATTCGAGCTACCTAAACGCATAAAGTCCGTTTCCGTTATCGTTTTGCTGGCCCGCCCCCAGAAGTATGTGAATTGCTTAAAACACGTTGTCAATACTTTTCGTTGGCCCAACCTCTAAACTCACCACTATAAAAATACGGTGCGCAAGCATTTTGGCGGTTCATTTTCAATAGCGAAAGTTTTCGGGCTTTGTGGATTTCCGAGTGCGTTCATAGGCACGCTCCGTACTCACTCACCATTCACCCACCATTCAACTCATCGTGTAACCCCTCATTCTAGACTGATTTAACTCCCCGTTTTAATTCAATTTAATCACGTTTATTTCAACTCAATGGCTACTCAACCTTCTCCCCCTTTTTATTCGCCAGTTCATGTAATTGTTCTTTTACTTATTAAATTGTTAGAATTTACTCGCATTCGACTGTACTTATGCAATGCGATTGAGGCATGGGAGCTCAGGTGCCTTTCCATTGAGTACGCACACCCCCGTTTTACAATTTCATCGTTTTTTCGAATCTTTAATATTCATTTAATTGTATCGAAATATTATCACTAAAAATCAGAAAGCAAATGTCTCTTTTAACGTTATTAGTGAGATTTCTATCCTCTTGATTCTATTTTTCATGCGTAATTCGCTGATTTTTAACATTTTTTCATCCTTTACTTCATCGTTTTCTCCGTCTTGACTACTTACTTTGCGCATCTTTTTTGGTTTAATTTTATGAATAAAGCCCTAGGTCAAAGGAGGTCTAAGGAAGTGTAATGCAAGCAAGACATAGAAAGTATCGGAAAAGTAGTAAAGCTGCCGCCAAAACCGTCATCTCTAGAATTTTAAAGTAAGATGAATGATGTCTGCTATCAGTGAAATGCTGCTGTCACCATAATAAGAAAAAATAATTAAAATAGTTTAAACATACAGAAATATGCTTTGGTTGTACTTTAATTTAAATTAATTGAGTTTAATTCAATTACAATTTAATTTAATTTTATTCATCTCAAATATGATTGAGCTTAATTAAATATAATATAATTCAATTTTTAAGATAAATGTAATTTATCCGATAGCTTTTGACGTAATAAGAACGATTTCTAGTTGATCTGGAAAAATCTCTAGATTATCCGATATGAATAATGCCGATTAATCAATGTAGAGATATACCTTTTGACCTAAGGGTCTGGACCATAGGTGGGCGGCACCGAAGCTCTGAGGAGGGGGTGCAGGATTTTTTAAAGGTTAAAAAATGGCCTTAAAATGGTAGTATAGCGAAAAAACACCATTTTTCAACGTTTCTCATTGAGCACTATCCATTGGCATCAAAAATTGTGGAAAAAAAACAAAAATGCATTTCACAAATTGATTTCTTGGGTGGTTTTTGGTTTCTAGTGGGTATTTAGGTTTCTGGGGGTGCATACCCCTAAAACCCCCACGCCCAAGTATGGTCTGGACTCGCTTGATTCGAAACCATCCTAGAATACGGCAGATCCTCTAATTCTAATTTTCGGTACTTTTTGCGATTTGGCTCATATGACCTCCAGAATTTACTTGTTGCCCTGTAGCAGCGACTATCTTTGCGTGAGGTGACCGAAATAAGAAGAGCTTCAGCTCCCGGATGTCCAAATTTGGTTACGGATACAAGAAAGCCGTTGATTACCAGACTTATTGAACAAGATACACAACATTTTCTGGGAAGATTTTTCTGAAGTAAATTGAGTTTTATTGATTGTAAGTCAATTTCATTTTCGTCTTATATTCTATAAAAATCGACGGAAATCTCTTGACCCAATGTTAGCTTCTCAATCTGGTCCGCTTTTTACCAGATAGGTCGATAGGAATTCCGTTTTTGTACCAATTAACCACTGGAAACGGCAACCCTGTTAACAGGCATCTGAGTTCGGCCTCAGCTTCTTCGGGCAGATCTAGATTTTCAGGCAATCCATTTAGCCACCGAGGCGCAGCTGAGATATAATTTTGATAGCTTTGGCGCACCAAATCAAAAGAAAATCAATTTAAAAAATTTAGGCATTCAATAAATAGTGTAATTATTTAAAAACACTCCACTATAATACCTTTCTATTTATTTTACAGACTAATTTCACAAGTAGATAAAGTAACAATTCGGCAACTTCACTTTTTTCTACTTTTGGTTCCTTTTAAAAGACATCAACTCATTTTAAAAAGTGTGAAAGTCGAGCAATGCCCTATGCATCTCAGCTCATAATGATGGAACAATTAATTTCTAAATTAAATAAAACAATAAAATGCACTAATTTCCGCCGAATTAATGGAATCTGTTGCAAAAGTGGTTAAAAAATCACTTGTGCCGATCAGACTCACCTGAATCGAATTATGATAGTAGAATAATTAATTTAAGAGTCAAATCAGTGCACTTTAAGTTCAGCTAAAGGTGATAGAAATTATTAAAATTATTGATATAATTTCGATAAGTCGATTATTGATCGATAATTAATGAATTATTGATTATTACAGGTAATCATTTATAATAATCGTTAAGCGGATTATTCATTATAATTTTTAATATCAATTAATTATTAAATAAAACGCGTACACCGGCTGTTGCCCACTTTACTTTAAGTACGGTATCTCAAATTGTATAATCGACTAACTTATGACATCGACTTGTATAGTATGTGAATAAATTCTGGATCAGCACACGTACTCGCCTTCGTCACTCGAATGCACTGGTCTTATGATCAACAAACGACCATAGTTTCCGTACAATATGCGATCAACGGTAAGGGTTCGCCTGATCTCGACCAAACGATTTGTGGCCGTGGACTGTTAAAATTGAACATCGGAAAAAAGAATAGGTATCGTTATAGCACCAGTCGCGTTATGTCCGTGTACTCAGCCGCCATTTTTTAAAATTTGTCGTTTTTACTGCACGAACCTCCGCATTTCGAAACTTTCAGTCCGCGGAGCGCATGTTGCCTGTGTCGCACTTGCAGACTTGTATTTCATGTTTTAACGCGAGACAATTGAGCACGAGTACATAAGAAAATCCACTGTGTACACGTACTCCGTGGTCAAGAGCTAAAAGTAGAGCGGAGCACCGACAATGAGTACACAGTGTAAATTCCTTATGTACTTTTTCTCCGTGCTCCATGCAACTTTGATGCAGTTCGCAGTATGCGAGTACACTCGCACTGCGCACACCATATCAAACTCATCAAAGGTGTGAAGAAGGGCGGAGCAAAAGTACATGAGGAAAAATCCTTATGTACTTTTGTTCTGCGCTTTGGGCAACTTTGATGCAGTCCGGGAAGGCCGAGTACACAGTGAATTTCACTTATGTACTCGCACTGCGCACACCGTATCAAATGTATCAAAGGTGTGAAGAAGTGCGGAGTACATAAGGAAAAACCCTTATGTATTTTTGCTCCGCGCTCCGGGCAGCTTTGATGCAGTCCGCAGTATGCGAGTACACAGTGAATTTTGCTTATGTACTCGCACTGCGCACACCATATCAAACTTATCAAAGGTGCAAAGGAGTGCGAGCAAAGGTACATAAGAGAAAATCCTTACGTACTTTTGCTCCGCGCTCCGGGCAACTTTGATTCAGTCCGCGGTATGCGAGTACACAGTGAATTTCGCTTATGTACTCGCACTGCACACTCCGTATCCGTATGAAATGTATCGAAGGTGTAAAGAAGTGCGCAGCAAAAGTACATAAGAAAAAATCCTTATGTACTTTATATATATATATATATATATATATATATATATATATATATATATATATATATATATATATATATATATATATATATATATATATATATATATATATATATATATATATATATATATATATATATATATATATATATATATATATATATATATATATATATATATATATATATATATATATATATATATATATATATTAAGAGCTGTGCCGGGCCAGGCCCCGGCCCCGGCGCCGGGGCCTAGGCCCCGGCCCCGGGCCGGGCTTAGGCTGGCCCCCGGCACCGGGGCCGGGGCCAGTGTTTTAATTGATTATAATGTAGAAAATTGATGTTTTGAGCAGATTTACCTTCAAGCTCAATTTCAAGCAACACCACACATCTTGCTGATTCAAATCTTTATTTTATTATGTCAGGTTGGTGCAAATTTTTAGTTAATAATCAAAATTGACATATTTTGAATTGCAATTCATATAGCCGAGCTTTCCAGCTTGCTTGGTAGCAGACAGCTACGTCTATCAGAACAAATAGAATAATAAGCCTAAAAAAGTGCGAAGTAAAGCTAATTGAAAAACGCGTCCAAGTCAGAGGAGTTAAATCCATACATGGGCCGCTCAAAAATTATAGGGTTCCAAAACTTTTCGAAGTCAAAAAGCGCCTGATAATATATGGTAGGGCGAAAAAACACCGTTTTCTTGCGTTTCTCAATGAGAGCTATCCATTAGCATCAAAAAATCGCAGAAACACAAAAAATTCTGAAAATCAATTTCTGGGGCGTCTAGCGAATTTTTTTTTTGGGGGGGAGAGTGTGAATTCTGGGGGTCTAGACCATAGGTGGGCAGCAACGAAATTTTGGGAGTGTGAAAAATTTCTGGGGGGCTGGTGGTGAAAAACACCATTTTCCGACGTTTCTCGTCGAGCACTATCCCTTGGCATCAAAAAATCGCTAAAAAAGCAAAAAAAATTTCGAAATTGAATTCTGGGGGGGTATTCCAACTTCTGGGGGATGCATACCCCTAACCCCCCACGCCCACGTCCTAAGCCTCCCAATGCCCATGCTCTGTTATATCTTGTAATCCCAACAAATATTAACGCTTGACGCGCATATCTACTAGCAAGAATATATATGTACATAGGTATAAGGGGTAGGGTAGGGTCGTACTATGAACACGGTAAAGCACGCTTTACTTGGCCTCGGCCAGGCCCCGGCCCCGGCCCCGGCGCCGGGGCCTAGGCCCCGGCCCCGGCCCCGGCCCCGCAAAAAAGGCGGCCCCGGCACAGCTCATAAAATATATATATATATATATATATATATATATAATATATATATATATATATATATATATATATATATATATATATATATATATATATATATATATATATATATATATATATATATATATATATATATATATATATATATATATATATATATATATATATATATATATATATATATATATATATATATATATATATATATATATATATATATATATATATATATATATATATATATATATATATATATATATATATATATATATATATATACTAGTTAAGCTGCCCGGCGTTGCCCGGGCTGAACTTAGGCCTGATAGCTATATGGAATTAATATGTCTCTTGTATTTTTTATTTTTCAAGACTTTTGATGTTTTTGGGATATTTCTAAAAAAATTGTTGGTACAAACCATATTTTATTTTTTGGATTTTTTTAAAATGTCTTTTGTCATTCATTTTTTTGATCAAATCCATGTTTTTGACGTTACAGAATGGTTTTGAAAATTGTTTAGCAATAATCATATTTTTGATGTTCTGGAGTGTTCTGGAAATTTTTTAATAAAACCCATATTGTTGATGTTTTGGGATGTTTTGGAAAATTTTTTTCGTCAAACCATATTTTTGATGTTTCAGGATGTTTTGGAAAATTTTTTTAATCAAACCCATATTTTTGATGTTTTGGGATGTTTTGGAAATTTTTTGGATTTTTTGGTCAAACCATATTTTTGATGTTTTAAAAATTTTTTGTTTGTTGTAGCAAAGGGTGTCATATATCACGTGATATGTAATAGCTGATGGTATCTCCTATCTTATATCACTGCATGTTATGGCACAGACAGGGTATCTATACCAAACCTATCTTATAGCATTGCCTATCTCGTAGCACAGGGTATCTTATATCCCATACTATCTTACAACATTGCCTATCTTGCAGCTCGGGGTATCTTTATATCACTTCCTATCTTATAGCATTGCATATCTTGTAGCACGGGGTATCTTTTATAACGTTCTATCTTATAGCATTGCCTATCTTGTAGCACAGGGTGTCTTATATCACGTCCTATCTTATAGTATTGCCTATCCTGTAGCACAGAGTATCTTATATCACGTCCTATCTTATAGCATTGCTTATCTTGTTGCACATAGTATCTCATACCATGCCTATCTTATAAAATTGCCTATGTTATAGCATCATTTGGTTAAACCCGTATTTTGATGTTTCACAGTGCCGACCAATGCTATAACATATAACAATGTACATAGTGTCGCCAGGCATGCTCCTCTTGGCCGGGGTATCCCTATACAAACAGTATAAATTAATTCTTGAAAAATAGCAAAAAATCAGCCATCTCCCGAAATCGTGGAGGCTTATAGCACAGGGGCCAAACCCTGCTCCCTCCCTGCCCGGGCCAATGGGTGCGTTTCTGGAAATTTCAAGATCGCTATGGCTCCTTCCCCCATTGGACCGACCTCGGCCCAAAATATCAGCCCATCAAATTTCATTGGGCCGGAGCCAACCCGGCACAAACATACGAACATACATACAAACAAACAAACTTTCAAAAAAAAAAAAATATATATATACATATATATATATATATATATATATATATATATATATATATATATATATATATATATATATATATATATATATATATATATATATATATATATATATATATATATATATATATATATATATATATATATATATATATATATATATATATATATTTAAAAAGCAAGGAAAAATGCTCCGATGGAACAAAAAAAGGTAGAATATACTTGAAACAGAGAATTATCAAGGACGTAAAAGGAGGGGACTAGAAAAAGCTCCTATCTACAAATGTCACAAAATTTGCTAAAACTCAAAGATTTCCTAAACAAAGAAAATATGAAAGTAAGTAAATCAAGGAAAAAACCTACCTGTGCCTAAAACTGCAAGATCTGCTAAAAATCAGATTTTTCTAAGCAACGCAAAAATCGAAGTATATTCTGCGGCCTGCAGAAGAAAGCAGCTTCCTGTCGAACAAAGATAAAACATTAGGCTAGATAACTGAACCACTCACTCTGCAAAAGCAGATATCGCCATAGCTGAGCAGCGCCATGTTGCAATATTTTTCTGGGTCAAAAAATAGTAATTTTGGTATGTTGGAAAAACGGCAATTTTAGACGTTTCTGATGGAACACTGTTGCATACTCCTAACCTCCCATGCCTAATGGTTGTCAGTTTACATGGGCAGGAATGAAATCCGGGTGGTCTGGTGGGATTAAAGCCCAGAAGAGTACTGAATGGACACATGCATTATATAGGAATCACAGTCTTTCGTTGCGGTATCGCAAATAATCAAAGGATATAAGTTTTTGTAATATTTATCTAGCCACAATATCGAATAAATTAACGTTGTAAGTGATTAGCAAAAACGCAGATTTGAGATTTATTTTATAAGCTTTATATTAAGCATTGGACACCATACCTAGACGTAGGGGGTTTGGGGAGTATGCACCCCAAGGCAAAATACCCAACAAGAAAACGCAAATACCCGACAATACCTCCAGAATTCAATTTTTTAAATTTTTCTGCTCTTTTGGGGTTTTTTTGGTAGGTACCAATAAATAGAGCTCGACAAGAAACGTTCAAAAATGGTGTTTTCTTCGCCATAGCACTATTTTTAAGGCCAATATTCCAATTTGAAACCCCCTCAGAATTTTGGAACCGCCCACTGTATGGTGGACAATATGAGAAGGTTCACCTATTTCTTTGAGAGGCCGCAGAATATACTTCGATTTTTGCGTTGCTTAGAAAAAGTCTGATTTTTAGCAGATCTTGCAGTTTTAGGCACAGGTAGGTTTTTTCTTTGATTTACTTACTTTCATTTTTTCTTTGTTTAGGAAATTTTTGAGTTTTAGCAAAGTTTGTGACATTTGTAGATAGGAGCTTTTTCTAGTCCCCTCCTTTTACGTCCTTGATAATTCTCTGTTTCAAGTATATTCTACCTTTTTTTTTCCATTGGAGCATTTTTCCTTGCTAGTACCCAACTTTTTGTTAGCAAAAAATAGTAGTTATTCCTATCTTTGTCAGTGTTGTAGCGAATGTCATTAGGTATTGCTTCCATCTTAGCAATTTATACTTGCATTGTGTATGAATTATATTCCGACTCCGCGCGTTTGCTATATTATTTAGCTGAAGTTCGAAGCAGCATTATTTTCTGTGCTCAAGCTGGAATTCACTTATCGCTTCTGATCGTTGCTTACTTCGACCATGATGCAACTTCAACAAATAATCTCACGTTTTGTCATTTTACTTCTCGCTGACTCTTATTTAGTTCGATAAAGTTCATGGTAAACAAACGCGCCCAACTGGCATCTCACACTTGATTTACTGTTTTTTTTTTTGAATTTAAGAAAAATATTATGTTTTGCAAGGCTCTAGGTCAAAAGTTCATATGCAGTGTTTACTTACATACACAGAATGCACAGAAGATTTTAGTCGGATACGTAAATCTGATATTAGGCGGATATTACAATCAACATTTATATATATAATGACATCACGTCTCAACAATAGTCTGGTGACAAATTAACATTAGGTGTAAAACAGTTTACAATACTGCTGTGTAAAAAATGTGCCTAACCGACTTCTCACACTTGATTCCTTAAAAATTTCTAGTCATAAGGAAAAAATTAGGTTTCCGCAAGGCTCTAAAACGAAGATTAATATGTAGTGTAAACGATATGTTAACACCTAGTGTAAAAAAGATTTCAGTCAGAATCGTAATTTTAATATTGCTTCGATATTACGACCAACTTTTATGAAAATAGTAAGTCTCCATAATGTAAGGATAAATTAACATTGGTTTAAACCACTTTACTGAACTGTTGAGTGTTAACATACGCGCCAAAATTGCTTATCGAATTTGGTTTCAGGTTCATTTACAGACTTGAGAATCATGTCCCTGACTCATAACCGGAGAAGCTGGCAGAAAGAAACAAGACAGAAACCTGTTCAAAGCACCCCATTCTTGACTTTACACTCGCTTAATATTGGTTTAGACATACGCGATTCGCTATTACATACAACCCATATAAGGCACTTTATTTTCATTCTATTGGATCTATCCTGACTTCTGAATGGAGAAATAGGCGAACAAAACCCAAACAAAGACATATTTTCCATCATTCAGAACATTGTAAACTTTAAAAATCCGTACCGTATCCCCTATTGAGTGTAAAGAAATTCGGTTTGGTACGATTTGTAGCTTTCGAGTCGTAGTACGTTTCTATGTACAAAAATTCTGTTGCAAAAATTATTTGATATGATTTACCAATCAAAATTGGGGAAAAAACGTGTTTTTTCGCCCATTTTTCACGTCTGATTTCGAACTTTACACCCCATAAATAACTCAATATTGCGTTTTTTTGAACGCAGTTTGCTGCGACGTGTAGCCCCTAGAAGCTGCTTGATTACTGTTATACTCATTTCAGTATAACTTATAAGCGAAAAAAGCTGGCGGAGAATTCTTAGTTAAAATCTGTTTTTTACACCATCGACCAGAGTGTAAACTTTAAACCCCAGGACCTAACTCCCTAATGCGCGTAGAAAAGTCTGCTTGTAGGCAGATTGTAGCCCTTGATCCCCTCTAAATTTCTGTCAGAAAACATTTTTAAAAACTCATAACCGGAGTTAGTAAGAGACATGGACAAGTTGAAAACTTGACCAAAATGTGCTTTTTCACCCCCAGATTTTCGCACTCTTCACACTCCCATTCGAGAACTAATGCGAATTTCAACAAACAAAAAAAAGGCCTTCTGGAGCATCGCTTCCTCTACAATTCTGTGCCATAAATTTATTTGAGGAGTCAATACTGAGTTGTCCACATGCCGCCTAAAAAACCTCCCAAAATTGATCCTAAGTTATAACGTTGCACAAAAACTTTACACCTTCTTTACACAGCCTGTTTTGAGTTTCAAGAAAAACAAAAACCAACACGGGCAGCGAATTTTTTTATTATCTTTCTTTCAAAAAAAACCGCACCGTCCAGAAGTGTCCCGTTATAGCTGTAGGGGGGGTGCACAGGTGTTAGGGGTACCCAAGTATATTATAGGTACGCGCGAACGCGCTACCTATGATATATATATATATATATATATATATATATATATATATATATATATATATATATATATATATATATATATATATATATATATATATATATATATATATATATATATATATATATATATATATATATATATATATATATATATATATATATATATATATATATATATATATATTTAAATATTGTAGTATGGAGGGGGGGGGGTCGCGCACGTATTTCGGGGGTACCGGTATGTTATAACGTGGGGACAGTCCGCCTATCTTTTGTACACAGGGGTACCACTTTTTACCAGCTTGTTGGGCCCTGAAACATTATAATAAGCAGACTCAATTAGGACGCTGAGTGAAGCAATCGTAATATCGCGCATTGGCTACGTGACGCAGCATTGGCAAAGCAATTTTTTTGCAGCTGGTAATATCGCACATTGGCTAATAATTAGCGCATTGGCGGAGCATTTTTTTGCAACTGGCGGCTCTCTTTTATGTCCACGCAGCCTGTTTGGAATTTATAATAAGCGCACTAGCGAAGAATTTTTTATGATCGGCGCATTTTGTTGACTAGCGAAGCAATTTTTTCACAATAGGATTAAAAAGAGTAGTTATAGGTGTCATTTTGGACACAACGTTATAAGATAGCACATGTTATAAGATAGGCAAAACGAGAAAACGCATTGTGACGTGTTCTAAACACATTGTGACGTGTTCAAATGGTATTTGCTGAGTGATGGAGGTGTGCTATACAGAAGGCAGGGGCCTTGGGGAGGAGCCTGCGTCCCCCGACCTAGCCCATGTTATAAGATAGGCAAAACAATAAAACGCATTGTGACGTGTTAACAAAATGAATAAAAAACAAAAAAAAACAAGCTTAATGTGTTAAACACGCTTGAACACACTTTATGTGTTATGGGAGCAGCCTTAGGGTCAGGGAGCCGCCATAGGAAGGGGGCCAACCTAGGGGATTGGTTTGGGGGTTAGGGAGCAGCCACGGGTCAGGGAGCAGCCATAGGAAGGGGGCCAACCTAGGGGATTGTTTTGGGGTTTTGGGAGCAGCCCTAGCAAAGGGAGCGGGTCAGGGAGCAGCCAAGGGGCAGGGAATGAAAAGGGAGTGGTTGCTCCAAAACGCTTACAGAAAAACATCACTTGTCTTGACGTTTCAACTAAAACAAAGCCAAAATTACGCCAAGCTATAATAGAAAAAGCTGATGATGATTTAATTTTATGTTTATGTGAGTGCATACTTAATGTACTGAACGGTAATGTTCCATTGCAGCCGCGTGAGCTTCAAAAACTGAGCAAGTATAAAACGCAACTTCAAAAAATTGTAGCTCCTGAGGCAAATTTGAAAAAGAAAAAGGAATTAATCACACAAAAAGGTGGTTTTTTGCCAGTTTTACTTGCGCCTATATTAGGAATTGCTGGCCAATTGTTAGTTGATGCAATAATTAATAAACAATGATTCACACTAATAAAATGATTCTTGTCCCACACAAAGTTGTAGGAGGTAATGAACACACGGCAAAGTTTATGTCAGACTTGGATCGAGAAATGTTGCGCATAATACAAGATAATTCAGTGCCTATTGATGCCAGAGTTTTACAGTACAATCAAATACTACGTAGGTATCAGATAATGAAGCAAGATGTTGAAAAACCGCATCAATTAGAGATACGAGACGTAGCAGCAGCCCCTGGAGTAGAAAGCAAGGTAGAAGTTGATCCTTTTCAACAAGCAGTTATTGAAACAGTACCGCATAAATGGCACAAAAATGCACTATTGTTATTAAAGTATGCCCGCAAAAATTCACACATTAAATGGTCGGATAAAGGAGAAATGATTGTTGATGGGAATAAAATTGTAGGCTCAAATATTGTAGATTTAATTAACGATTTTTCACGAACTGGCAAGTCTAAGCCGGCAATAGGAGCCAATATTTTTTTACAAAAATTAATCAATGAGAATATACCAAAATCAACAATTATAAATAAAAATCGACTCAACTTATTAGATGAAAAAGATGTGTATGTATCGCCTGATATGTGTACTCCCTCTTCAACGGAAAAAAGAACTACGCCAATAGACAATAACGAATCACTAACACCACCCTTGGTTAAAAAAAGACCTCGAACGCGTAGTTTGCTACAATCCTGGGCAAAACTAAACTTATAAAAGAAACGCACATACTAACAAATAATCATTTGAAAAAATAAGATGAGGCAACAATTTAATCCCGAAAATTTTAACATTTGGCTCGACTACTATACCGACCAAGCTTCTCAGGTTGGTTATGGTATACCGGGTTTCAAAGGCACTTCGTATCAACGTGGTGCAGGGTTAGGCAACTTTTTTCGTTCACTTTTTCGCATGGCTGTACCGATAATACGATCGGCGGCGACTAGTATTGGAAAACAGGCATTAGCATCAGGTGCTCATTTTGCAGCTGATGTTATGCATGGTCGACCAATAGTACAATCATTAGAAGAACACGGAAAAGAAGGGGCATCAAATTTATTCAAGCAAGCTGGCGAAGCACTACAAAAAGGGCGTGGTCTTGGGGTTCGTCCAAAGTCTATAAAAGAACCTAAGCACGATGTATTTACAAATCAAAAACAGAAACGAAGTAGAAAAAAGTAATGTCTTCAATTGATTCACTTTCAGTCGCTAGCACAAAAAGCGAACTTGATTTTTTCACAGTGCCACCTACTCAGGTTGTTGTGAAACGAGGATATTGGGATGAAATCAATTTGACTAACCCAGTAACAGATGAAGGTCCGTATGAGTTTCATATCCCTCCTGATCCTCATTTTTTGCAGCTAAACAAAAATTACATTTACATGCAATTATCTTTAACGCCTGGTGCTATGCCAGCAGGTGCCGATGGTAAAATTCCTGCCACACCTGATGTCGCACCCATAAATTTAATTGGTAAAACATTTTTCAGACAAGTTAAAGTATTTTTGAATGGTAAATTAATTCACGATAGCAGCGATAAATACGCGTACAGAGCATTCATGGAGACTGAACTAAACTATAATTGGGATGCAAAAACTCGCATTTACAATCCGCATTGTACACACAAGATTACAAACAAGATTCTCAAGATGATCGTGGTTTTAAACAACGCGTCTCTTACTTTAAAGATAAAGTATTAGTCGAATTAACAGCTCTGCTACACATTGATTTATTTTTGCAAGACCGATTTTTATTGAACCATACTGATTTGAGACTCGAATTAAATAGAAACACTAATGCATTTGTTTTACAAAGTCCGGGTGGGGCTATAAGCGCGCATTTGAGTGTACACCAAATGAAATTTTGCGTTCGAAAAGTAGAAATCTTAGAAAGCACTACATTGGCAATTGATCGAGTACTTGCTACTAATACCGTAAAATATCCTATACGTCGAGTAATGATGATGAATTTGCATATACCCAGCACATCGCAGTCTACCCCACTTAACACGCTCTTCTCTGGCCAACTCCCTAGGCGTATAATTTTTGGTTGCATAGATGCAGATGCGTATAGAGGTAATCTTAAAAAATCACCCTTCAATTTTAAGTGTTATAGTATCAATGAAGTTAAGATAATTAGTGGCGGAGTAACATTTCCCTCGCATGCTATGAAATTGGACTTTAAAAAGGGAAAATTTCTGCGAGCATTCGATAAACTTTTTGAGACGCTGACATTGCTAGAGACAACAAAGGCAATGGTATAACGAGAGAAGGGTTCAAAGAGGGTCAGTGCTTTTTTGCATTTGATCTCACTCCTGATGAACATGATGGTGCGCACTGGGATCTAATTAAGGAGGGTACGACTAGCATTGAAGTTTCTTTTGCAGAAAAAATTCCCGATACTGGCGTAGAAGTAATAGTTTATGCCGAATCTGACAATTTAGTAATGTTAGATAAGCACCGCAATGTATTGTTTGACTATACAGCATAAGAAAATGAATACTGTTCAACTGACCAATGTTTTGAAAAGCGACCAAGCTGTTGGTCAAATTTTGTGTGGAGTTTTTCCATGTAATAAGCTACCAGTTATTTTTAGTAAACCAGCGGTATTAGTAATGAATATGGACCCTAGTAATATGCCCGGGTCCCATTTGGTATGCATGTTTTTTGATGTGCACGATAAATGCGAATATTGTGACAGCTATGGACTGCCGCCTAGCGAAAAAACGCGTGAGTATGTATTGAAATACGCACAGAATCTAAAATGTAATAAAAAATGCGTGCATAAACCTATAACGTCAACGTGTGGGCAATTGTGCGTATATTTTTTAGTATGGCGCTGCAGGGGTGTCCCAATGAAACTAATTTTACAAAGTTTAGAAAAAAGTTATGCTGATGAATTTGTAACGGGTTTTGTAAATGGTCTATTTAAGATTCACACTGTAGCAATGGATGATAATTTTATTGTTAATCAAATTGCTCAACAATGGATCAATTTTATGTAACTTTACCCAGTAACACTGCTAACGATAAGCAAAATACCCCGTCTGAATTTACCGTACATTTACCACAAAAAATTAAGTTAACTGGAGATTGGGAATGTGGTCTATGTCAGCTAATCTACCCACACAATTGGGAAACGCTAAAAACTGAAAAAACTGATATTCATATAACAGACGTTGATGACAACGATCATGTAATTAAGATACCGCTAGGGTGTTACGACTCAATACATGAATTCGTTGAGACGATGCAATTCTGTCTTCTAAATGAGGGCGAAATTGTGAAAAAGGGAATATTTTTTAAATACTTTAGTACGATAAAACGAGTACAAACAATAGTGTACAGTGAATTTGTAAAATCAGTAACATTACCACCAGAAATAACCAAAATTTTAGGGCTTCAAGATGACAAAATAACAAAATCAGCATGGGGCGTTAATGAACCAAACATGCACGTTGGAGGCATTGGAGTATTGTACATTTATGCAAATATTTTGGGACCACAAATTGTTGGAGACATTTCGGCTCCCTTGTTAAGAATCGTAAATGTAGAGGGCTCCTATCCCAACATTATTGACAAAACATTTGACTACCCCCACTATGTCCCTATTCTTGTTAAGGACTTTTCGAGTATCGAAATTAACATTAAAGATGATTCAGATCAATTTATTCCGTTTATTTCTGGAAAAGTGATTATCAAGTTACATTTTCGTAAAGTCAAGACTTCGTTTTTCTGAAGCTATAAATACTCGCGTTTTTATTCATTTTTATTCGAAATGGCTACGATTGTGAATGTCGTTTCAATGAGTTGTCTGTCTCGCAAACCCTTAGACTTGTATAAAATTGCAAAAACATGTAAGGGCGTCAAATACGATCCAAGAAAGTTTAATGGTTTAATTATTAAAATAACGCAGCCAAAGAGTACTGGTTTATTGTTTAGTTCTGGAAAATTGGTTTGTGTGGGCACAAAAAGCATACACGAAAACAAGCTAGCGAATGAAAAAATGTGCGCTTTTTTACAAGAGAGCGGCTACACCTTACAAATTTTGCAGTTAAAAGTACATAATGTAGTAGGCACGGGTCAAATGAACAGTCGAATAAACATTGCTGGTTTTGCTCGGATGTATAGAAAGTTTGTGCACTTAGAGCCCGAATTATTTCCGGCCGCCAAATTAACTTTCCCTCATGCTACGGCTTTAATTTTTACCACCGGTACTGTTCTAATGGTTGGTCTTAAAAGCAAAGATGCCGTTCATAAATTTTTCAAAAAAGTGCGTTTCATGCTGGAAATGTTTAAGATTTAATTGCGAGCGCGTTTTTTATGACATTAGCGAGCGAGCGCGTTTTTTATGACATTAGCGAGCGAGCCCTATGAATCATATTTTCGGTCGACTGGCAAAAAGCTATGATGTGACGTAGTTGCCTATGCTTACACAGCTGCCTATCTCCCTGTAGTGACGCCAGATGGGCGTCACTTACTACTAATATACTTGGAATAGCGGATCAATAAAGACAAAAAATGAGGAGACTTTTCTCTAGTCTCTTATGTATTATATTAGTTTTTACTGAACTTTGAATTTTGCAAATTTATCGAGTCACAATAAAAACTTAGATTCGTAATCCAGATTTTACGGAGAACGATTTGTAAAAACTTACTTCTTACAACTTACAATTTCCTGGAACTGAAGTTACGCTAAAGTGTAAATTTACACAACTAGAGGGTATAAAGAACGCTGCAGGTAAGTTCTCAATCCTGACAGTAGGAAGACATCCGGATGTCGCGGAGAACTTAAAAAAATTAGCCTTGCAGTGCTCTGTAGCTAAAGCAAGTTTTCAGTGCAAACTTTACCCAATCGTTTAGTGCAAGGAATGTCTAAAATCATATTTGTAATTCTGACGCTCGGAATAGCAATTTACAAAAATACATAATCCTCTACAACATTCTAAGAGCAAAGTAAACCTCAATTGTAAACTGCTTCACACCTTCATTGCTTTCGAGCTACACAGTAACCAGGCACCTGATGGAACATTGTCGCCTACCATTTTTTGTTTTCCGTTTTGCTTTTCAAAACAATGCATAATATAAACAATTATATTGACTTTTGACACAATATTGCTTGCTCTGATAACGTTTTTTATTTCTCCATCCTGCAACCAAAGCTAAAGGGCAAAAATAGAGCAATGAAAGTGGAACAGGAAAACATACAAAAAAATACGCAAATTTATCATGTAAATAAGACTTGTTGTTCTTAAGAATCATGCACGCATGCATGCACGCACGCAAGTACGCATGATACACGCTTGCACACGCACACACACACACACACACACACACACACACACACACACACACACACACACACACACACACACACACACAAACACACACACACGCACACACACACACACACGCGCACACACACGCACACACACACACACAAAGATTAATAGTCTCAAAATTACATTAATACGCTCTTTCTAATCAATTTAAAGAACTGATGGAGAAAGCCTTCGATTTTCTTCCAGTTTCAGCCCTATCTTTCCTAAAAAATTCTTCCCATTTTCTCATTCGGGAGTCTATCTCTTCATATTTTTTATGTGGATTTTCCGAATGCAAACCTGGTCAGTAGTTATGGCTAGCAGCCTGGGGTGCAACGCTGTAGGATAGCCTATGTTATAATATAGGCGATGACGTAAAAATCTGCACCCTGACGTTATCTCAGGGTGCAACGTTGAAGTATAGACACAAGCAGCAGGCAGCAAGGCACGTATGCACATGTGTTGAATAAAACGAGATGGCGCAAGTGAAGCGGGCGTTGACTAATGATTGGAAAAGGGGTTCAAGTCCGCCAGCACATAATTTCCTTTTTTATAAACCGAACAGCATATAAAATTGTTAGCGTTACTAATAGAGCCAAACAGCTTAAAATCTCATTAGATAAATTACTCAAATCTTCTTTGTGCCTATATTTTACTTCATTTTCCAGGCACCTCCCTTCTACTTTCATGCCATTGAAATTTTCGTCAATTTTCAAACAGTTTTTGCAAAAAGGGTTAAACTTTATCAATTCTAAATTTGGAAACTCTTGCGTTAAATTTTTCCAATTAGATACTCGAAAATCGCAACTATCTTTGAGAAAAACTGATCGCACGTTTCTTGAGACATTCCCAAACGTTTTTAGTCCTTCACAGAATGCTTTGGACTGGTTTTGGTATATACAATGCTCTGCACTTATTGTGTGTAATAAACAATAAATTAGTAGAATCATTTTTAATTATGAGAATATGTGTTTTAGTAGTATTTATAGGCGCCTGAAATGTAGTATTATAATAGTTTTCCAAACTCAAATGGAACAAGTTCATCTTGATCGCTTTTAACATGAATTTTGATGGCATTGAACTCTTTTTTTAGAACCGGGATATAATGAGGGCTAATATATGAGTGATTTACAATATCTGTATAATTTCCTTCAATGTTAACAACCTGCAAAAAAGGTGCAAACACGTTACCTACAATTTGAGGTGCAACTATGTCACAATATATGAAAAAATTATGCATTCCACCCAACATATCGGGAGAATGTTGGGCAGTTATAGATACATTGTTATTCTTATGTATGCGATTGAAAGTAATAAGCTGTCTTTCTAAAAAACCTAGCATATAAGTCAAATGTTTTGATAGCTTTATGTTCTGAACATGCTCTGTATTTAGCGTAAGATTACAAAATTTTCTATTCTCATCATAGTTAAAGCTAATGTGTGTAGTATAGTCATAATTTTCTTTCAAACCTGCTGTTTTTATAGCATTGTTTATTGTATCTACAAGATCGGAAATGTACTGATACCTTGCTGGGGGAATGAGCATCTTAACTCTCAGCTTATTTTTAATATCGAAAAATAGTAGCATATTTTGTCTGCTATTCACATTGTGCCACGTATTGGCATAAATGATTTCAACCAGTCCAACTTCCCATTCACCATTTAGCGTAATTTGCCTGGGCAGCCTAATTATAAAGCTGGGGGCAGTGTTGGACAAGTCGGAATTGCTCGGTAGTATGAGGTAGAATAGTTTAGAATCCATGTTTATAACTTGAATTGATCAAAGTATTTATAAATTTTTTCATTCTGCATAGATAATATAATATTTTTGAAAGAAACGCCTTGACAGCACCAAAATAGAAAGTAAATACACATATGCCCACATGTTGTTGAGAAAAATCCCTGTACCTGCAAGTTATTGTATGTATAAGCATATGCATTTTCACTAATATAGTATCTAACATGCTTAGAGGGCTTTCGCCCATAACTGTCAAAATATTCGCAATGTCTCATATTGTCGAAATATAATGCAACCCAGTGTGAGCCAGGTTCATGGCTAGAGTCTAAATTTACTACAATAGCTGCAAGGTAATTCTTTATTGGCGGTAAAAGATCTAGTGGGAAAACTCCCAAAAATGTATCATTTTTTATATTGACTTTAGGACTTTTAAATATTTCAATGGTGTTCATGTTTAGGCGTTGTAATCATGAAATGTGTTTCTATTTTTATCAATCATTATTAAATTATCGAATTCTGCTTATATAATGATTTCAACTCCTGAATCAGGTAATTTTTCACTAAACTTTATGTGTACACTAGTGGTTCCTTCTCTTAATAAGTCCCAGTGTCCGCCATCATCCTCATCAGGCGTTAGGTCAAAAACAAAGAAACAATGACTGGTTTTAAACTCTTCTCTGCTGATAAAGTTTCTTTCGCGCCCAATATCTAGTGCCTCAAACATCTGATTAAAAGCCTGTAGGTATCTATCCTGCTTGAATGAAATATCCAGTGGATGTGCAGGAAAAGTGTGACCCTCACATGTTACTCTCACCTCATGTATGCTGAATGGTTTGAAATTGAATGGTGATTTTGAAAGGCTACCTCTGTATGCGCTTCCATCAACACATGCAAAAACCATGCGTCTAAGTAATTGCCCAGTAAATAATGTAAAATTAGGTGTTTCTCTTGCAGGATTCCCAACATGTAAGTTGGTCATCGCTACTCGTCTAATTGGGTATTTTGCTGTATATTGCAACATTGTTTGTTCTAGAGCTAAATTGATGCTGTCTAAGACTTCTACTTTCCTAATTAAGAACTTCATCTGAACAATCTGTAGGTCAATGTTAATATCTTCAAAACACTGCAAAATAAATGCATTGCTGTTTCTGTGTAGTTCTAGGCGGAAGTCTGTGAAATTGAGCAGATATCTCTTGTGTAAAAACATGTCAATATGTAATGCTGCTGATACCTCTACAATATTTTCATCCTTAAACATTGCTGCGCGCTTCTTAAAGGCTTCATGATCCTTACTGTCAACATTGGGACCTCCTTCATGGAAATAAAGAGCCGATTGTAGATGTGAATTTTTCGCGTCGTATCCATAATTTAGCTCTGTTTCAAAATCTGATCTATATGCATATTTGTCTGAACTATCAAAAACGAGCTGCCCGCCAAGAAAGCATTTTACTTGCTTAAAGAATGTCTTTCCAAAAAGATTGATTGGTGCATAGTCTGGTACAACAGCTCCTGCTGCAATTGCCGGTTTTTTCAACATCATATAAATGTAATTTTTGCTTAATTGTAAGTAATGGATCAGGTGGTATTCTAAACTCGTAGGGTCCATCATTAATTATTGGATGCATGGGGTTGAATTTCACTTCAAAACCCTTTTTATAGCTACCTGTGTTAGGACTGCAGTAAAATCTAGTTCACTTTTTGTGCTTGGTAGTGATTTTGTATCAGTAGGTAATGCCGGCCCCTTCTATGAAAAAAGAAGCATATACAGTGCCGAAGCATACTTATTCCAGTTGGACTATGCGCGCTCTAGTACACATGCACTCAACTGCTTATTACTCCTAGGCGTGCTACCCGCTTATTATCGCGCCTCATCTGCATAATATGACGTCACATGACTCACATTGTATTATCATGCTCCTCATCTGCATAAGATGATGTTAGCAAGTTAACAAAGCGTAAGTTGTTATGTAACATTCCAAAGGCATGACTCATACACATCAAATGACTGAAAAACAAGTTTTTTATGCAGCAACAGTTCAGAGACACGTGACTTGGCAGAATGCCAGGTTCCAAATCTATATATAGGAGGGGTCAGTTAGTCTTACTGTGAGGGTGGTTGTATAATTTTGCTTCTTAAGAATTTTTGTGAAAAGTTAGTCTTACTCGAGAAAGTTTCGCTGGTTCTCGAAATTTTCTCTGAAAATTTTTGTGAAATGTCACAGTTTGGATGATCTTGAAATTGTTGATGAGTGGAATGAGGATGATGGGTTGAAAAGATGTGGTGCTTCCTAGCACCTCACAAGAATTGAGCGGTTGATGAGTGGTTCGCCCCAGACTATTTCTATGAACTTGGGGAACAGAGGCTCAGAGATGTTGATTCAATACTGAAGGTTGCTCTTATCCATTAACTTTCCAGAATTTGGACGACTTGAACCTGGAACGAGATTTACCAGAGATCTTTAATGATGCACCGAAGATTGTTGGCACTAACGGACATACTGGGTATTCAACTTACTCACCCGAATCTCAAGAAGCCGTATTATAAATACCGTTTTAGAAGGGTGCAGAGATCAAAGGCGAGCAGATCATGCACACGATTGAGCGGATTTTACAATCAAATGAAGCGATTCAGCTTCGAGCAGCCAGATACTCGAATACGGATAGTTCAGGTTAGTCCTCCTACTGGTTCTGGTCACATAAATGAAGATTTGTAAATTTAGAAAAAGAAAATGGAAAGCTAATAAATGTTTTGTGCAAATTAAAAACAATGATGATTTATGCTTATCATGTGCACTTGTTGTATCAATAGCTCGACTAGAACATGTTATAAATCCTGATGATATAACTATGAAATCAATGGTACAAAAATATGTGCAGGAAGGATACTGGACAAGGAGGTAATGCAGCAAAAAAGCTGCAAATGAATTAATGATCAATGCGGGTCTTCAAGATCACACAGGCCCCTGTGGCATACCAGAATTACAGGTTTTCCAGCAGAAGGTGTTCAGTGCAGACTTTTGCAACGCTGAGGTTTTTGAAGGACCTTTAGCTGAAAAGGTCCTTCATCTTTACCATCATGACAATCATTTTGATGTCATTGGTAGTATGCCAGGCTTCGCGAATCGAAGCTATTTTTTTGAAGCCTGCAACAAGGGATACAATAACAAAAACGAGCACCGCTGCTCCAGAGTTTGCCCCCGCTGTCATGGACCTGTATGCCCAAACGTCGCTCTGATAGAATGCAGGGATTGAAGCCGACTCTTTAGAGGCCAACAATGTTTTGACCATCATAAAAAGGTTGGGAAAAACAATTTGTCAATATGCCAACAAATGAAACGATGCGATAAATGCCTGTATATTAATAGATCTGATAGAATACGGAAACATAAATGTGGTCAATTTTATTGCAAGATTTGTAAAACGGATGTGCCTAAAAACGATCATAAATGTTACATGAAACCGTTAGAAATTGAAAAGGATGAAAGAAAAACACAAAGTACGTGTTTTTTGATTTTGAAACGCGCCAGGAAAAGATATGTGGCAATACTAAAGCTGGAGTTCGATTAGAGCATGAGCCAAACTTGCGGCCGTTTTATGTAGTGTGCATGAAATGCAAGATGGACCACTCGGATTCTTGTAAACATTGCGGCGAGAATCGCCGATTATTTTCAGGAAAGAACTGCGAAATTGAATTTGCAATTTCCTCTTGGCCTTGTAGTGGGCTACCGTGCCATTGCACACAATGCAAAAGGCTTTGACGGCCACTTCATCTTGAAATATTCGTTCAAACAGTAGCCGTAGTGCCCAACAGTCACCCGTGGGCTGGAAATTATGGCTTTAACAGTAGGCTCAGTGAAAGTGATTGACTCTTACGATTTCTACCAATGGCTTATTGGAATTACCAAAAACTTTTTGATGAGCCAGAACTCAAAAAAGGCCATTTTCCGCATCTTTTCAACAAGGTGAAAAATGAAAATTATGAGGTGAGTGGCCGGATGCATGTTACTACTCCCTGGCTACATGAACCCTAAGAACCGAGAGGAATTTTACAAATGGCACAAAGAGCAAAAAGGCAAAATGTTCAATTTTAGATCTGAACTTTTGGCCTACTGCGAAACTGATGTTGACATTTCGGAGGCGGTGCTGCCTAAAATTTCAAAATTATTCCTGACGGAAACGGCATTGACCTGTTTTAAACATCATTGACACAACGCCAGTGTTGCATAAAAAGTTTTTAGATCAACTTATTTGCAAGCAAATACAATCGGCATAGTGCCGCATGGTGGCTACAGAGAGCCAAAACAATCAATTACGGCGATCAAATGAGCAAGTGGGCTGTTTAGCGCAAAAAATTAATATCAGACATGCTGAAACATGGGCGAACAAAAATTGTCAACTACCGGAGTTGATGGCGTACATGACAAGAACGTGTACAAATATAATGGCTGTTACTGGCATGGCTGTCCGAAGTGCATGAAAAAAGACTAAACTTACAGCCGACCAAATCACAATGGCGGAAGAGGCATACTCAAACACAGTTAAACGACGCAAAAGCAATAGAGGCTCTTATGATATACAGTAACTGAAATGTGGGAATGCGAGCTGAAATGGTGAGAACTAAGATCAAACGTTGAAATGAAAAGATTTTTAAGCTCAATCAAGATCGTAGACCTGATTGATCCCAGGAAGCATTTTATGGTGGAAGAACAAATGCCATAAAATTGCTCGAAAAGATCGTGTGATCAAAACGGTTCTACGGAAAAATCAATTACACAGACATATGCAGCTTGTACCCAACCGTTAATAAATATGGCGTTTACCCGATTGAACATCCTCATTTGACGGAAAACTTTTCAGAAATCACGGCTGAAAAACGGCCCTATGAGGGACTGATCAAGGCCAGAATTTTACCACCTAAAGGCCTATACCATCCAGTACGTTATTGCTCTGGGGAAAGTTATATTTTCCCTTATGCCAAACATGCACTGAAAAACGTATCAACAAGATCGATGAGAACAATGATGAAGATCGTGTTTCAGTAGGTGCTTGGGTAAGTATCAAGATCTACAAAGCACTTGAACTCACAAAAATTCTCGAAATTTTTGAAGTATGGCATTACAAGAATCGGAAAAATACATCCCATTACCAACCCTGATGGCGGTCTATTTACGGAATACATCAATAAATTCATGAAATTGAAGCAGGAATCGGACGGATGGCCTGCTTGGGGTAAAAACGGCTGATGACAAAACAAAATATACATAGGAATACAAAACAATATGAAGGAATATCATTGGATGCGGCTAAAATCTCGTGGCCTGGGCTCTGGCATTAGCAAAAGCTAATGCTCAATTCTTTTTGGGGGAAATTTGGTCAAAGGAACAACATGACCAAAGTTTCTTTTCACAGAGCCCGAAACACTTTGACTTGGTTTTTGACCCAACAAATGTCATTTACTCGATAAACGCCATTAATGAGAACATGATGACAAACGCAAAAGAGAATGATTTCGCAGAAGTTATGGGGAACACAAACCTAGTCATAGCCGCCTACACAACAGCTCAGGCGCGCTTAAGGCATTACAAACATCTCGAAAACTGGGCGAAAGAGTACTCTACTTTGACACGGACAGTGTGATTTTTAAATCATCGCTGAATAAAGAGGAATAACAAGTACCCATTGGCTCATACTTGGGCAACATGACTAACGAATTGAAGGACTATGGCCCTGGCGCTTACATAGAAACATTCGTGAGCGAAGGGCTCAAAAATTGTGCTCACAAGGTATACTTCGATTGTGAAAAACAAATTTTACTATCACATAAAAGTCAGAGGCTTCACCCTAAACTCGGCTGTAGCTTCACAGATCAATTTTTCACTCATTAGTGAAAATGGTGAACGCTTTTGTGCAAAAACAAACGTTCTTGAAAAGACTGTCTATTTCACAGATTAAGCGACTACCCGATCATACGATAGTGACAGAAGATGCGAAAATTGTACAAAGTTGTATATAATAAGCGTGTTGTACAGCGTGATTATTTTACTTTACCTTATGGATATTAAACTTGTTGTACAGCGCGATTTCCTTATCTAAAAAAATTAATAAAATGCATGCCAAAAAAACCAAAATGGTGCTGCCGCATGCTCAGCTCCGTTGGCACTGGGCAGCTTTTGCAGTGGCTGAGAAGCATGCAAGGTAAATTATATAAGGCCCTCTTCATTTTCAATTAAAACAAAAAAATGATTAATCTATACTTCTATAGAGAAAATTATTTGCAACCCATTTACAACGAAGTTTTGGGCTGTGTAGTACTCGTAATAGTTTTATCAATTCTAATTTTGTGTAAGCTTAAAAAGCATCTCGAAAAGCTATATAAGGGATTACGTAGCTTAAGATCTGGCAGAAATGAGTCTCCTAAAATGTCCGATGTGTCTTCTGTTGCCAAAGTCAACATTCTATTACGAAATATGCGCCTACCTGCATAAGGAGCCGCATTTTCTGCGCAGATGGTGTAGGTTCTTTTTGAGTCAGATGCAACGATTGCATCCGAAATCAAAAATGATGAAAATTTTCTAGGTTTCACATTTTCATTATGCATGCAATGCTCTGGCGAAGTCAATGTAATTAAAAAGAATAAATACATGCTTTACTTTTATTTAGAAGATGTAGATGGACCTCGAACTACCTAAAAAGATATAAGCTTTGCAGTGGAATGTAACGATTGTAAATTATAAGTCGTTCAAAATCATATAAACTTGAAATGGACGTAAAAGTTTTGCGAAAAGTGCTCTTCTAGGTATTGTGCAGTCGCAAAAGGTAAGCACGCGCTATATTTTTAAGCAATAAAAAAAATTTATTATGAACCAAAAACGGGGTATAAGCAGGCGCAGGTCCACTAGTTGAAAAAGCTAAGCTTAACAAGAAAGCAGTAATAAAATGGCTAGAGACTCAGCCAACTTACACACTGCATAAGCCAGCTCGCAAAAAATAAGCGCGTAATAAAGTAATAGTCTCTAGATTGATGAACAATGGGCCATAGACTTGGCCGACTTACAGTCAATAAAAACATATTGATGGCTACGCATTTTTATTCAATTGCATAGATGTGTTTAGTAAGTACGCTTGGAGTATACCTGTAAAAAATAAAACCGCCGAGGCTATAATGAATGCATTCAAAGCAATATTAGAAGGCGGACGTAAGCCGGAAAAAATACAAAGTGACGCTGTAGAGAATTTGTCAACAAACAGTTTCAGAAATTTCTCGAGGAAATAATTTAGAATTTTTACTACAAATAGCGAACTAAAAGGCGTCCGCTTGTTGAACGCTTTAATCGAACGCGTTAAAGGAACGCATGTGGCAATATTTCACAAAAAACAACAAATATAGATACATTGATGTACTGCAAGACTTAGTAACTGGCTATAATAATACAAAGCATCGCACAATAGGGATAGAGCCAGCTAATGTAAATGCTGATAATGAATTAATCATTTTAAATAAAGCTTTCAAAATTAATACAAGCGACGTCACTTTTAGGTATAACATTGGTGATAAGGTACGTATAACTAAAGTAAAGGGTGTTTTTGAAAAGGGCTATGAACCAAATTGGAATGAGGGAAACATTTGTAATAAAAAAGCCGATTAAAAAGAAAACCACCAGTTTATGTGATTAAAGATCAGTTGGGCGAAAAATTGGAGGGAGTCTTTTATGAACCCGAATTGCAAAAGGTTGAATTAATTGAAAATGTCTATGTCATTGAGAAAGTTTTAAAAACGCGTAAAAAGTCTGGAAAACTGAATATTTTGTTAAGTGGAGAGGTTTTCCTGTAAAATTCAATAGCTGGGTGAATCATCTCATGAAAATTTAAGTTTATATAAGAACTGTGTGATCAAAAAATCGTAAAACAAAATGGATATACCTTCCGAAGTAGCAAAAATGGAAAAACCCTCTGAAGTTAAGCCTAAAATTACTGTAGAAGATAGGCGGCTCATTTGGTAGGAGTATTAGACCTCCTATTGAACTGTGTGCCCGCAACCTGCCACGCCCATGTACCCTCTTATGATCGAACTTTAAGTTTTTGTCAAAAAAGTAGCTGTGAAAGAGACTGTTTTGTAACAGATTCAAGCCGAATGTACTTTTCGCTTCAAATGTCCAAAATGTGTAGAGTACAACAAGGCGACGCAGGAGGCAGGATGTGTAGTCCTAAGTCGTCAAATTACTGAAAGTAAGCAAATGGGCAGTGAACCGGAAAAAGCCCCACCGTTTTTAAATCAGTAAGTCTATATGACCCTACCTCTCTCAATTATTGCCATCTGGTACTGAGCAACCATGTTTGACGGTGAAAAACTTTTCATTAGCTTTTGTGAGCGACTGGTCGCAAAATTCTGCTATGGGCAGTACGACAACAGCGAGTTGGCCCATGTAGCATCATATTTTTGGAATCGTTTTACTGAAAATTACAAACATTACTGGAAACAAGAAGCTAATGGATCACAATACTAAAAACAGTTTAATTGGAAACGCAAAATGCGTGGTTTTTGGATTTTTGCGCTCAATCTAGAACATCAGGCACATAATTTTCAAGCAAGTCTCTTTTACAAAATATGGCAAAACTTGTGCTTTGAATCAAGATTGTTTTGGATTTTACTGGCGAAAGTTTAATCAGCTTTTGAAATTAAGCGAATGCAGGATAGCCTTCGCATATAAAAATATAAAAAAGAAAAAAGTATAAAAAAAACAAAAACATGGCCTGCAAAGAAGCTCCGGGTCCGTCCCGCAGGCTGGGCAGCCTCTTTAGGTTGGCTAAGTGAGCTTCATGTATATTAGACTTTATCAACGCTCATTGTAATAATAAATATGGATTTCAAGCACCCATTCACATGCATTGTAACGGGACCCACAAAAGCTGGTAAAACTACTTTTGTTACGCAACTCGTCAAAAATGCGGCCAATTTTATTTCCCCAGCTCCATAATTTATATGGTGGTTTTTTGCTGAAGATCATGAAGAGATTGAAAAATGATGTAATTTCCGTAAAGGGTCCTCCTAATCTAAATTTACTTAGAGAACATCAAACCGAGCCGCAGCTCATTATTATTGATGATCTTATGAAAGAAGAATAATGACATATTATTTACACGAGGTTGTCATCACTGGAACATTTCTGTAGTACACATTGTTCAAAACATATTTTTCAAAGGTCTTAGAACGTGTAGAATAAACGCAGAATATTTAGTTTTAATGAAAAAATCCTTCAGATAGGCTTCAGGTGCAAAACGTTAGCTAGACAACTTTATCCAAACAATCTTAAATATTTTTAGAAGCTTATTCTGATGCAACAGAGACACCATTTTCGTATCTTTTAGTTGATTTGACTCAATCTACACATGATTAATTACGTCTTCGTGCCAAAATATTTTCGAAAAATTGCGTTGTATATACTGAAACGTTATAAAAGAAGTCACTGTTATTAATCATTATATCAAAAATGGCTCTAAACGTTTACAGAAAAACATAATCTGGTTTTGATGTATTGTCCAAGGCAAAACCTGACAACGAAAGCTATATTGCAAACGGCCGACAACGATTTAATCTTGTGCTTGGCGCGGAGTGTATACTGAATGTACTAAATGGTACTAAATGGTAACATTCCTGTAAAACCAAAACGAACTTGAAAAACTAAGCAAATTCAAATCGCACCTACGCCAGTTATGCGCACAGGATAGGTCGATGAGGCAGAGAAAAGAACTACTAGTACAGAAAGGTAGTTTTTTGCCAATATTACTGGCGCCTATATTAGGCATAGCCGGGCAACTGCTAGCAGATGCTATAACTAAACAATGAATCACACGAATAAAATGCGATTTTGGTCCTGCATGAATTTGCAACGGGAGAAAACAAAAGACATCCAAGTACATGTCAGATCTAGATCATGAAATGCTAAGAATTGTAAACGATAATTTGCACTTATTGACGCTAAAATCTTACAATACAGCCAAATTTTACGAGGGTATCAAATAATGAAGCAAAATAGCCCTATGAATTAGAAATTCCGTATGTAGCTCCGAGCAAGCAAAATGCTGATTCTTTTGAACATGCGATATTCAAAACAGTGCCGCTTAAATGGCACAAAAATGCTCTGTTGCTACTAAAATATGCATGCGAAAATCCCTCATATTAAATGGTCGGACAAGGGTGAAATGATTGTTGATGGGAATTAAATTGTTTGTTCAAATATCATAGATTTAATTAACGAATTTCACGGACAAAGTGTCTAAGCCGGCTACTGGAGCTGACATTTTTCTGCAAAAATTAATGGAAGATAATGTACAATCAACAATAATAAATAAAAATCGTCTAAGCTTAATGACTGAAAAAGATGTTTATGTATCGCCCGATTTGTTATACCCTCTACAACAGAAAACAGAGCCCAAACTCCAACAGATCAAGCGCTTTCAAATACGCCACCTATGCCTCAAAAAAAGACCTCGTACGCGTAGGGGTATGCTTAAATCGTGGGCGAAAATAAGTCTTTAAAAGAGATGCATGCACTTTATGTACGTATAATATGAACAAAAATGCGTCAACAATTTAATCCAGAAAATTTTAACATTTGGCTCGACTATTACGCCGACTAAGCCTCACAGGTTGGCTATGGCATGATAGGTTTTATGAACTCCATACCAAAGGGTGCAGGCTTGGGTAATTTTTTTCGATCTTTGTTTCGAATGGCTATCCCACTAATTAAATCAGCTGGCAAACAGGCTTTAGCATCTGGAGCACATGTAGCTGCTGATGTGCTGCATGGCAGGCCGGTCATTCAGGCTTTACAAGAGCATGGCAAGGAAGGCGCTTCGAATTTACTTAGGTAAGCAAGTGAGGTGTACAACAAAAAGGGCGGGACTAGGGTTCGACCAAAGTCTATAAAAGAACCAAAGCATGATATATTCTCAAATATAAACAAAAGGAACTAAAAATGTCTCTAATCGATTCAATCTCAGTCGCTAGCACAAAAAGCGAGTTGGATTTTTCCACAGTACCTCCGACTCAGGTTGTTGTGTAACGAGGATATTGGGATGAAATCAATTTGACTAACCCAGTAACAGATGAAGGGTCCATATGAATTTCACCTTACCTCCCGACCTCATTTCTTACATCTAAATAAAAATTACATTTACATGCAGCTCTTTAAATCCTGGCCTTATGCCAGCAGGAGCTGATGGTAAATTCTGCCACACCCGCTGTCGCACCCATTAATTTGATTGGCAAAACATTTTTCAGACAAGTAGAATTATTTTTGAATGGTAAATTGTTCACGATAGTAGCAATAAATAAGCGTACAGAGCTTTTCCAGAAACTGAATTAAATTTCAATTGGGATGCAAAAACTCGCATTTGCAATCCTCCTTGTACACACAAGATACTAAACATGATTCTGAAAATAATAGTGGCTTTCAAACTCGTGTTCATTATTTTAAAGGTAAAGGATAGTCGAAGTAATGGCCCCACTCACATTGATCTTTTTTAAGTTTGGTTTTGCTGAATTACACCGATTCAAGACTCGAACTAAACAGAAATACGGATGCATTTGTTTTAGAAAGTCCGGGTGGTGCCCCAGATGCTCATCTTAGCATACAACAAATTAAATTTTATGTTCGCAAAGCAGAAATTTGGGAAAGCACGCGTTAGCTATAGAACAAGTTTTAGCAAGTAATACAATTAAATACCAATACGTAGAGTGATGATGATGAGTTTATGGCTTCAAGTACATCTCAATCCACCCCACTCAATACATTGTTCTCTGGGCAGCTTCCAAGGCGTCTGATTTTTGGTTGCGTTGACGTTGATGCATTCAGAGGAAATATAAAAGTCGCCATTCAATTTAAGTCATAAGCAAACGAGGTTATAGTGATTTCTAATGGCGTAACTTACCCCTCACCCACTGAAACTAGATTTCAAAAACAATAGGTATTTAAGAGCGTTTAATCAGCTTTTCGAGACACTAGATATTACAGAGAAAATAAAGGCAATGGCTTAACTAGAAGGGTTCAAAAACGGTCATCGCCTCTTTGCTTTTGACCTAACACCTGATGAAGATGACGGTGGGCATTGGGATTTAATAAAAGAAGGCACAACAAGCATTGAAATATCATTTGCTGAAAAATTCTGACACTGGCATAGAAGTAATAGTATGCTGAATTTGACAATTTAATCATGTTAGATAAGCACCGCACATAATGTATGATTATACTGCATAAAATGTGGAATACTTTTCAACTAAAGAATGCACTAAACAGTGACTGCGCCGTTAGACCGATTTGCTGTTGCTTTTCCGAGCGATAAACTGCCGCCAATTTTTTCTAAACCATCTGCATTAGTTATCAATACAGACTGAGTACTCAGCCAGGTTCTCACTGGGTATGCATGTTTTTTAACACACAGAACGAATGCGATTATTTTGACAGCTACGGACTGCCGCCAGACGAAAAAACGCGAAATTACATCTTACAGTATGCTGATAAAATTAAGCATAATAAAAAAATGCGTACAACAACCATTAACGTCTACATGTGGGCAATTATGCATATACTTTCTGGTTTGGGCGGAGCAGAGAGGTGCCCAATTAATTATGAAAAGTTTAGACAAAAGGTTTTCTTGATGATTTTGTGACGAGTTTTGTCAACAGTCTATTTAAGATTGGCACAGTTGTAGTAAGCAATGATTTTATAATTAATCAAACGTAAAAAATGGATCAATTCTATGTAACTTTACCGAGTAATACTGCTAGCGATAAACAAAATACCCCATCCGAATTTACCGTACATTTACCTTTACAAAAAATTAAGTTAAGTGGAGATTGGGAATGTGGTCTATGTCAGCTAATCTACCCACACAATTGGGAAAAACGCTAAAAAAGTGAAAAACTGATATTCATATAACAGACGTTGATGACGACGATCATGTAATTAAGATACTGCTAGGTGTTACGACTCAATACATGAATTTGTTGAGACGTTGCAATTCTGCCTTCTAAATGGGGCGAAATTGTGAAAAAGGAATATTTTTTAAGTACTTTAGTACGATAAAACGAGTAACACATTAAAGCAGTGAATTAGTAAAATCAGTAACATTACCACCAGATCCAAAATTTTAGGTTTCACGGGTAAAATAACGAAATCAGCATGGGGCGTTAATGAACCAAACATGTTGGGGGCATTGAAGTATTGTACATTTACGTAAATATTTTAGAACTGCAAATCGTTGGAGATGTGGCGGCTCCCTTATTACGCATAGTAAATGTTGAAGGTTCCTATCCTAAGATAATCGATAAAACTCAATTCTCTCAATTATGTCCCCATTCTCGTTAAGGACATTTCGAGTATCAAAATCAACATTAAAGACGATTTAGATGAATTTATTCCGTTTATTTCTTCGAAAGTGATTGTCAAGTTACATCTTCGGAAAATTAAACTTCTTATGTCTAATAAAGGCTATAAGAGTCCTTAAAATTCTAATTAATCACCAGTAAGTTGCTGAAAAGATATTAAGCAATACGGAATGTTATTTCGAGCGCTCGCTATCAGCCAGATTGCTGGATATGTACAAGATTGCTAAAAATTGAGTAGTAATGCAGGCCCTTTTGGCGTAGGTGTGCTGAAGCATATACAGTGCTAAAGCATACTTATTCCAGTTGGACTACGCGCTCTTAGTACACGTAAGTACTCAACCGCTTATTACCTCTAAGCTGCAAGGCTTCCGCTTATTATCGCGCCTCATCTGCATAATATAGCGTCATAGACACCGTGTAAAGCGCCAAGTTGTTTTTTATGTAGCATTCCACTCTGTACTACATATTATTCTTTATCTGATCATCAGGCGCCAGTTGTCTTGAACATGTCGAGCAGGAATATTACTTTTTTATAGAACCTATGTAGCTGAGCTTCGGTTTTCAGCCCGGTGACTACGATTTTTCCTGTAGTAAATATTAAGGCTGTTGCCTTGCTATCGGGAAACGCTAGTTTTAGGCCTGGAAATAATTCCGGCTCATATTCTACAATTTTTTTGTGTGTGTTGGCGAGCGAAGTTAAGTTTATTTTCGCATCAACTTTGCCCGAACCAACGATATTGTGTATGCGAAGATTAGTGACTTGCATTTTGTAGCCGCTTTTTTGCAAAAGTTCGCAAATTTTTTCATTTGCCATTTTATTTTCAGCCACGCTTTTTGCACCAACGCATACTAGCTTTCCCGAGCTAAATAGAAGACCCGTAGCTTTTGGTTCCTTAATTCGTATTATCATAGCATTAAATCGCTCATGATTATACTCAACGTTTTCACAACTTTTAGCAATCTTGTACAAATCTAGCAATCTGGCTGAGAGCCGAGCGCTTGAAACAACGTTCCGTATTGTAGCCATCTTTTCAGCAACACTGGCGATTAATTAGGGTGCAGGACTCTTATATAGCCTTTATTAGAAATAAGAAGGTTTAATTTTCCGAAAATGTAACTTGACAATCACTTTTCCAGAAATAAACGGAATAAATTCATCTAAATCGTCTTTAATGTTGATTTCGATACTCGAAATGTCCTTAACGAGAATGGGGACATAGTGAGGAAAGTCGAAGGTTTTATCGATTATCTTAGGATAGGAACCTTCAACATTTACTATGCGTAATAAGGGAGCCGCCACATCTCCAACAATTTGCGGTTCTAAAATATTTGCGTAAATGTACAATACTTCAATGCCCCCAACGTGCATGTTTGGTTCATTGACGCCCCATGCTGATTTCGTTATTTTGCCATCTTGAAACCCTAAAATTTTGGTTATCTCTGGTGGTAATGTTACTGATTTTACGAATTCACTGTACAATATTGTTTGTACTCGTTTTATCGTGCTAAAGTACTTAAAAAATATTCCCTTTTTCACAATTTCGCCCCCATTTAGAAGGCAGAATTGCAACGTCTCAACAAATTCATGTATTGAGTCGTAACACCCTAGCGGTATCTTAATTACATGATCGTCGTCATCAACGTCTGTTATATGAATATCAGTTTTTTCACTTTTTAGCGTTTCCCAATTGTGTGGGTAGATTAGCTGACATAGACCACATTCCCAATCTCCAGTTAACTTAATTTTTTGTGGTAAATGTACGGTAAATTCGGATGGGGTATTTTGTTTATCGCTAGCAGTGTTACTCGGTAAAGTTACATAAAATTGATCCATTTTTTACACGTTTGATTAATCATAGGTAGCGCGTTAGCGCGTACCTATAATATACTTGGGTACCCCCAACACCTGGGCACCCCCCCCTACAGCTATAACGCGACACTTCTGGAAGGTGCGGTTTTTTTTAAAAGAAAGATAATAAGAAAATTCGCTGCCCGTGTTTTTTTGTTTTTCTTGAAACTCAAAATTGACTGTGTAAAGAAGGTGTAAAGTTTTTGTATAACGTTATAACATAGGACAAATTTTGGGACCTTTTTACTGCGGCATGTGGACAACTGAGTATTGATGACTCGAAGGATTGAACAGAATAGGATAACAGAGGGATGAATTTCCACAGATGACACTTTTTTTGTTTTTTGAAATTGCATTATTTATCGAAACGGCAGTGTAAAGAGTGCGAAAATCTGGGGGCGAAGAAAGCACTTTTGGTCGAGTGCTTCAACCTTCCCTATGCGTCCGATATCTAACTCCAGTTGCGAGGTGCTTTGAAGATGCTTCCTGACAGAAATGTAGAGCGGATCATGTGCTACATTCTGCGTACAGGCTGTGCCTTCTATGGCGTTCTATGGTGAGTTAGATCCTGGGGTTTGAAAGTTTAGCACTCTAGTGGATGGTGTAAAAACGGATTTTAATTCTAAGATTTTCTCTGCCAAATTTTTCCGCTTATGAGTCAGTGCAAATCGAAGACAGCATTAATAAAG
>JAVLUZ010000275.1:2560301-2663212 GCA_036768485.1 Mermis nigrescens
AATAAATATTAAATAAAATAAATAATTAAATAAATCCATAATAAATAAATATTAAATAAATAAATAAATGAAAATACATTAAATAAATAAACAATTAAATATACGTAATAATAATTAAATAAAAAATTAATGATAAATAATATTAATTAGTGAACAAATAAATAAATAATTAAATATAATAAATAAATAAATAAATAAATAAATAAATGAATAAATAGATAAATAAATAAATAAATAAATAAATAGGCATGTATGATAAATACATTGTATTAATCAGGCGGATGCTGAGCCGAGCCTGTTTCGAGAACCATAAGACTGGTCAATCGTCCAATTTTAACGGCAAGATTCAACGAATCGCCTCGGTTTGCAGTCGTCTCAGGCGTTGCCTGACGTGCTCCGGCCTCGTTCAAACGTCACACAATAAAAGCCACCGATGCTTTGAGACGTTTTGCAAAACGTGTGGCATCAAAGACGACGCCCGCACTCATCAGTGTTACATAAGGGTGAGTATTTTTGGGGGTCTTGTGTTTTTTCTTCATTTGATGCATGGATATTGGGGAGGGGTGCATATTCTTATCATTCGATGCATGGAGATTGGTTGGGGTACATATGCTTAATCGATATTTAATTACGAGTTTTTCTTAATATTTCTTGATTTTAGGAGATTAAAAGGATGGCAGACGATAGGAAGAGGAAGAGGAAGCCCGTCTTCATCTTTTTCGACTTCGAAACGCGGCAAGACCAGGAACTGTGCGAAACGGACGACGGCCCCGTCCTTAAACACGTTCCAAATTGCTGCGTAGCCTATCGTCCTTGCGACCATTGCCGCAACAACGAGCTAGGGTCTTGTGTCCAGTGTGGCGGCGCGAACCGCCACACGTTCCTCAGAGACAACATTCTCCACGAATTCGGGGAATGGTTGTTCTCTCGAAGAGAACAGAGGCGCAACGGCCCTCGCCCACAACGCCCGCAGTTTTGACGCCCAATTTTTTGCTCGAGTACCTCCACGAGCAAAAGACCATTGTGCCCAAAGTGGTCACAAAAGGTAATATTTTGATTGCACGACATGAAAATTATTTAAAACATGCGCTAGTTAGCTGAACATTTTTAAAAAAACGTTTAAACACATCTATTTTTTTGCTGTATTAAAAATTTTATTATACTTATAGTGTGATTTTTATTCTATTGTGATTAATTAACCTTCAATTAATGAATAGTGTATAAATAATTAAATAATAAATAAATAAACATAATATTGAATAAATATAAAATAAATAAACAAATATATATTTATATAAATAAATAAAGAATTAAATAAATATTAAATTAAATAAATATAAAATAAATAAATAAATAAATAAATATTAAATAAATAAAAAATAATTAAATAAAATAATAAATAAATAAATAAATAATTAAATAAATAATTACTAAATGAATAAAAAATAAATAAATAAATAAATAAATATTTAATAAATAAATAAATGGATATTTAAAAATAAATAGATAAATGAATGACGTGTGTAGTGTATATCTGATTTATTGATTTTTAGGGCTCGAAATCATAATGTTGGAAGCTGCAGGCGTTCGCGTCATCGACACGCTCAATTTTTTACCAATGGCGCTCAGCGCGTTTCCGAAAACGTTCAATGAACAGGAGCTGAAAGAAAGGGCACTTCCCCCACCTGTTCAACACACGCGCCAATTCAAACTACAAGGGTCCGATCCCCGACGCCAAGTATTACAGCCCTGATGGCATGAAGGAAGAAGCTCGAGCCGATTTCTTGCAGTGGTGAGTCACATATTCTTAAAAAATCCGTTTTTGGCCAGAAGAGGAGGTTGGATCAACTTTGTTGCTGGATAACATTGGCGATTTCAGGTTTATTTTTCGAATTACATAAAATTTATTAGTTTTCGAATTTTCAGGTACGCCCACGAGCAAGAGTCTGGCAAGGAATTTGATTTTCGGCACGAGTTGTTGACGTACTGCGAAAGCGACGTCCACATACTCGCTAAATGTGCCCTCAAGTTCCGAGACATCTTCCTAACCGAAACTGGCGTCGACCCTTTCCTAACGAGCCTGACAATAGCCGCTGCCTGCAACTACGTGTTCAGGCAAAACTTTCCTTACCGACAATGCCATCGGCATCATACCTCAAGGCGGCTACCGCAACAAGGAGAAGCAGTCGATCGTTGGGTTGAAATGGCTCAAATGGCTTGCTGTCTCCGAAGGAATACCGATCAGGCATAAGCTCAACGGCGGCGAAATCAAAATTGGCTCATATCATGTTGACGGCTTGCACCAGAAAACGGTCTACGAATTTCACGGTTGCTGGTGAGTCAGAATTGATATGATTTAATATTTATTATTTTATACGTAGTATTTTTAAATCTTTAATAATATTTTTATACAATATTTAATATTTTTATTTAATATTTACATAATATTTTTATTTCAGCTTTCACGCATTTAATTTGCATATTTTAATTTCTAGTCGTATTTTTTCCAGGTGGCATCGGGTGTCCTCAATGTATCCCAAAGCGAACCGAGGTCACGCTAGACCAGAACCGAACAGCTGACGAATCATACCAGCGAACGCTCGCCCGAACGGCTCACCTACGATCCCTCGGCTACACTGTTGTTGAGAAGTGGGAGTGCGACTTACGACGCGAGCTCAAACAGGTGGGTATATTTTTTAAACGCACTTTAGTCTAGAGGTGGGGGTGGATCAGACCCATATTTTTGTGTATTTATTGCAAGCTTTATTTTTTGCACAAATATTAAATAAATAAATAATATAATTAATTAAATATAATAAATATATACATATTTAAAATAAATATTAAATAAATAGTAAATAAATATTTAAATAAATAAATAAAATAAAATAAAACATAGAATAATTAAATAAAAAACAAATAATTAATCAAATATAATAAATATATACATATTGAAGATAAATATTAAATAGATAGCAAATAAATATTTAAATAAATGAATAAAATAAAATAAAATAAATAGAATAATAAAATCAATATAAATAAATAAATAAATAAATTAAATAATAAATATTAAATATAAATAGATAAATAAATAAAAATAAATATAAATAAATAATAAATAAATAAATATAATAAATAAATATATAAATAAAATAAATAAATATAATAGATATATAAATAAATAAATAATTAAATATAATAAATAATAAATAAATAAATAAATAATAAATATAATAAATATATAGATATTAAAATAAATATTAAATAATATTAAATAAATAAATAATTAAATAAATAAATGTAATAATAAATAAATCTTTGCTGTTGTGTACATGGTGTTTTTTAAATTTTAGTGTGCCGAGATGAAGGCCTTTTTCGACCAAACGGTCATTCGCGAGCCAATCGGACCCCGTGACGCGTTTTACGGCGGCCGAACCAACGCCATCAGGCTTTACCACAAGTGCCAAGATGGCGAGCGAATCGACTATGTCGACGTGTGCTCGCTTTACCCGTGGGTGTGCAAAATGGGCGTTTTCCCATTAGGCCACCCTGACATAATCACCGAAAACTTTGCCGATTTGGCCAGTCGACCGTACACGGGCATCGTCAAGTGCACCGTCTTGCCGCCCAAGCACCTGTTCCACCCCGTGCTTCCATTGCGCGCCAACGGCAAACTGTTGTTCCCGTTGTGTCGCACCTGTGCCACCGAACAGATCGACCATTGCGATCACACTGACGAACAGAGGCAACTCGAGGGGTGCTGGGTCACCATTGAGCTCTACAAAGCGATGGATTTGGGATACAAAGTGAATATTTCATGAAAATTTTATGCATTATAATTGCAATGTAATTTTTTTATAAATTTTTATTTAATAAATATGCAACAATTTATTAATAGTCGCCTGTATTTGTTATGTAATGTTTGATTTGTTTATAATTATTACGCTGTTAATGTTTTTTATTGATTAAGATTGTCGAGCTGCACGAAGTGTGGCATTATCCCGAGACGGATCAGTACGATCCAGCGACGAAAAGTGGAGGCCTTCTGCGCTCATATATCAACACGTTCCTTCGCCTGAAGCAGCAAGCTGACGGCTACCCGACCACGGCTACCACAGACGAGCAGAAGCTTGAATACGTCCAAAACTACGATACCGTCGAAGGTATCAAACTCGATCCAGCCAAAATCGAGAAAAACCCCGGCATGCGCGCCCTTGCCAAGCTGATGCTGAACAGCTTCTGGGGCAAAGTGAGAATTTATCTGTTTTTTATTTAATTCTTAATGCATACTCTCATTTTTAACTCGATTTATATTATTATTCATTTATTAACGTGTGTCTGCTTTATTCGTTTCATTATTTTTGTATTCAGTTTGTAATAGAATGATATTTCAAGACCCCAGAAGCGTTCAATGGCTGCGTCTTCAATGACAGAAACGAGATCGGATGCATCCGATTTTATGGCGAGTCGCTCGCCTGCGTCACATACAAGCTGGAGGACAAATTCCTCCAGCCCTTGAAGAACACCAAACCCAGTGATTGCGAGCTTCGTCACGGCGCAAGCTCGCTTGAAGCTTTACTCGTACATCGAGAAGCTTGACGAACGGGTCCTGTACATGGACACAGGTCAGTCTTAAAAATACTTATAGCATGCTTATTATCATTATAGTGTGACGTCAAAGACCCTGTCAAAAACTTTTAGCATGATTATTGTGTTTATTTGACGTCAAATAATTGCATTCCACCATTTTATGCTTTATTATTATTTCAGACTCTATAATTTATTTGACGACACCCGGCGATACCTATCACGTACCTACTGGCTGCTTCCTAGGAGAGATGACGAACGAGCTGAAAACATACGGAGATGGCGCGTATATTGACGAGTTTGCCGCTGGCGGTCCAAAAACTACGGCTACAGGGTAGCCAACGCGACCGGCCAGATTGTTGACGAGGTCAACAAGGTACGAGGCATCAGCCTTAATTACGAAAACAAAAAATCTGTTAATTTCGAGATTTTGCGACAGATGATTTTCGAGTATTGTTTGAACGACAATCGTTTCGTGAAAAACTATAATTGAGAAACGAATCTTGCGCGATCATGAACGAAACGTTATCACAAAAATTTGTAAAAAAGATTATCGAATGGTGTACGACAAACGCGTAATTTGCCCAAATTTTGTTACATTACCGTATGGCTATTAATTTTTTGTGTTTTTTGTCGTATTTTGCCTCCGGGCTTTAGCATTAATTCGTTTTTTTCATTTATCGTTTTTTGTTTGTTTTTTGCCTTCGGGCTTTTTTAAGCGCGTTCGAATATTGATGGTGCCGATTAAAAAATATAAAAGCCGAGAAAAAAGAAACTCGGCAAATAATCGGCCAAAAAATCAAAAATCCAGCCTTGTAAGTGGCTGCTTTCTTCATTTTCTCATTGCATGTTTTTTAATCGTTTCCAGGTACATTTCAGCAGTGAGTTCCATTATTTCAGGAGGTATGTCTTATTCAATTTATAATTGCTATACATTTCAGGAGGTGAGTCGTTCTTATACAATGCTAATCACCTATGAGCATGGGTTGAGTCATAGTCGCTTTTGACGTAATGGGGGTTTTTTAAGTGCGCCAAACGGGTCAATATCACTTTCGACAACTTGGAAGCTATGCCTAACGAAATGATTGCGCACATATTATATTTTATGGACCCGTTTGAGCGGAGTAAGGTAGAGAGAGTGTGCTCTCGATGGCAATGTATAATTCGTACGCTTCACTGGCCCCCTTGCAACGATATTATGCTACATATTGAAGAATCGAGCCGCCGCGTTCAGCCTCGTAATGTAGCGTCCAACTCGCTCCGCCAACCCAATTGAAGGCACTTCCAAACGAACGAGTACAAATCGTGAATTTCGTACCATCGAACAATTTTGAACTCGAACGAAAAACGGCTTCTCGAAATTATGAACGGATTGTGCCCTTTGATCTTGAGAATTGACGGTAAGTTGTTTATAAATAATGCATATTATACGTTTTTTATACTAAAAATGTTTCCTGTTGAGCTTTTCGTAGAAATTTTCAAATTTTTGGATCTTGAAACGCGATTAAATGTGCAAAAAGTTTGTCGGAAGTTTAGAACAATTGTAGATTCGTTCAAATGGTGCGTTTCAGATATTTCTTTACGAATTTCAAACCAAGCGCAGTGCAATCTCTTAAGAGCATTTAGCCCAAGACATTTGAAATTAGAATGCAATATTGATATAATCGATGCTTTTTTGAGAAAAAGCGCTAGCAATAAATGTTTAACAATACAAAACTGTTCCCCTTTATTCAAAAATAAATATGTAATTGATACTTTAGTGTTAAAATGGCTTCTTTTAGACGATAAATTTTCCGATATAGTCGTCAGATTAAATCCTTTGAAAATATTCCTAATACTAGTTAAACTGAACAACAATTTTCGACTTTTAGCGGGCACACATCTAGAATTAATTTCTTTGAACTTTTTATCGACAAACAATATTGACATATGTCTATCGTTTATTATACATTTAATTAAAGATATAAAATCTGAATGTCGAATTGTCTTAAGCTGCAAACAAATGAAATTTTTAAAATCAAAAATTTTATATCGTTTTCTGGCAATTAAATGCAATGGTTTCAATTATTTCGCATTAAACGGTAAAAATAGATGGAAAAAATCTGTTTTTCGACTCAATAAATAAAATAACTATTTTAGATATTGCCGGAAAAATTGAATGTTTTCCATCGTTTATGTTTTAGCTGCATCCTTCAGCCACATCCGACTTCCTCTGATCCTATGCAGCTTTCTCAACCGTGACGCCCAAGCCAAAACCGTTTGGCTCGGAAACCAGACTATTGCAAGTGCCCGGCTATTTGCGACCGAAAATTTCTCGATCAAAGACCTCACATTCAATGGCAGCATCGCCCATCTGGCTGATACCGTACCGTTTTTTAACGCCGAACGGTTGACCCTACTGAACTTTAACCTTTATGGCAACTACCCAGGCGCCATAACGCATATATTGCGTGCCATGCCACGTTTAAAGGAAGTTCACATTGATTTTCAAGGTTCGTAGCAACATATCGATGCGTCGCTGCGTGCTTTTCCGCGAAATTATTGAAAATTTTAGCAACATTTCTAGTTAATCAGTTCATTTTAGCTCATACAATTTGGGCTTTTCGCATATGTCGAATTTTTGATTGTTTTTGAACTCGTTGCTTAAAAATATCAATTATTCCGAATTTGCCGCGTTTCGCTACTTTGGCATTCAATGGCATTGTGTTTATAGGAATAGCAGCCGCATTTGTGTGTTTAATTACGGTCCTTGATTGATTAAAAAAAACAAAAAATAAATGCTCCCCGGAGGGGAATTTTTCTGATTAATCTTTAGCTTAAAATTATTTTCAATTATTTATAGCTTGAAATATGTATGAGCCAGTATTTATTTAAGCTTTAAATAATTATTTCAATTCATCTTTTAAATATAATTTTTGAAATAATTGATCTTTATTTAGTCTATGTTTAATTTAACTCCCAAAATATGCATTTTTTATTAGTCATTGATTTTAGACTCTAATTTTTTGTGATGTTTTTTGTTCCAGGTATGCGAGTTGCAAGTCAATCACTCCTGGAAACTTGGTGGCCCTAAAAGGGCCAGATTGGGTTTCAGGGATACGTTAATAAAAACGAACCACAAATGCGGCGGCGACACGTTGACGGCTTACGGTTGCATGGGCGAACTGGCACAAATTCGCCATTCCGTTTGGCGGGTTTCGCTCTGGCCCCGTCTGGTGTTTTTCTGATCGCAAGCGGCCCTCGCCACCTCGATCCGTTGTGCCCGCGACGGAAACAGGGCTCGAAATTTGCAAATGCTGAGCATTCACTCCTGGTTCTCGGCGCCCAGCACCTCGTCCAGGCGGTCGAGGCAGATGCCCGCGGCTCGCTTGCACTGGTCGCCCATATGGCGTTTCTGGTAATCATTTTCGCAATGATAGTCCAGCGGCCGTGTCTGAGCGCTCATGCGAGCCTAAAAATGGAATGGTTTTGCACGTAAAATAAATACATAAATTTTTTCTTATTTAAAATTTTTTAATAAATTCTAAATTAGGGTAAATTGTGATGAGCAATAATTAAATAGACAATAAATTTTTAATACATGTTAAATTGTTACTAAATAAATACAGGCATTATTTTTCTATATATTAAATTCTAAACAAATATTAAATAAATGGTAAATTGTGGTGTGCAATAATTAAATAGGCAATAAATTTTTAATACATGTTAAATTGCTGCTAAATAAATACATGCATTATTTTTTTATATATTAAATTCTAAACAAATATTAAAAATGGTAAATTGTGATGAGTAATAATTAAATAGGCAATAAATTTTTAATACATGTTAAATTGCTACTAAATAAATACAGGCATTATTGTTTTTATATTTAATTCTAAACAAATATTAAATAAATGGTAAATTGTGGTGAATAGTCGATAAATTTGGGTATTAAATTTTTAATAAAAACTAAATTTTCACTAATTAATTTTTTCAAAATAATATTAAGGGTAGCGAATTTTTTCTTACCAACAGAGTATGCTGGTTCGAGGCTGACAATTGGCGGTGGCGCGGGGCCAAAAACGTCTGCTTTGTTGACCGCAGCGGCCAAAAGGTCGCCCTGCGGCGCCTCGCACCGGGGCGCTACTACCCCTGCGTCGATCATTTGGATGATCGGCGCCCATTGCACTCGTGGCGGGTCGATGCCCGGCGTCAGTATTTCTACGACAATTGGTTCGTCATTTTCGTTTATATCGTCAACGGCCATCGGCGCTTTGTCATCGGCGACCTGCTGTGGGGGTTGCAGGTATCGCTGCAGCATACCGTCAAAATATGCTGTCAACGATTCGGCCTCGTAATCGTTTTTTATTGTCGATGGACGGGTGGTCACGATCGGCGCCAGGCTGCTGGGTGGCGTCGCTAACGCTGGCAATGCTTGGGGCGTGATCATATTGATGAATCCCCCATTGGGGTCAACAAGTGCCGCATTGATTATGCAATCGATACTTTCGCTTAAAGCCATTCTGATTAATTCGCAGAGGTAGGCGGATGTTTTTATTGTTGCGCATGCGCTTTTTATGGAATCAATGGGCCGGGAAGTGAAAAATTTTTAGCGCCAACCTATCTGATTCGTTGGCAGTATTCCAGTGGGGTTGTTCTTAATTTTATATTTTAATATGCTTAATCATTACGTAATATGTACTTTTGATGCGCCACGGGTTGAAAAAGCTAGCGCCGTGATTGGTCGGCGATTTCTCGGTCCTTCCGACCAGCTGGCGAGACTTTTCGCAAAAGATCGAAGTCCGACTTCTTGATCTTGCCAACCTCATTAGCGAAGCATTTCGCGGTTTAACCAATATTAAAAAATAAATATTATATAAAATATAAATGAAAAAATTATTAAATATATATATATACTATTTTTCTATATATGTTTTTCTACATTTTTTGTTTTTAATCGATTGAAAAACGCACACCTTTTGATCTAGCTGTGCGAGCATACCGGATTTTTCCAGTTCAAGATGCGCGACTCGACGTCTAGCGCGTAAAATGTGCTAGTTATAATAAAGCGCATACTAAGCATTACATAGGTTAAGTACTACGCACGCACCGGCACCGTTACGATTCACGTTTTATTTTACGATTCACTTTGCTTGATCAAATTACGAAATATCCCTCGCATATTTTGTGATGCATTATGTTTTTTTTATTCTACTCGAACAACAACAATGAAGTTATTTAAGCATTTCGATCTGTTTCAGCGCATAAACAAAATTATTGTAATTCTTTTTATCGTCTTCCATTTGTTTTTCAGTTGGTGGCGATTCGACTTTCGGTTTCTTCAAACGTTTGCTGATACTTAATTCAGTTTCGCCGGTTCGAGCGTCGCTTTGGCTGAGACGCAAATATCGGCCGTTATAGTACGCCTTCAGTTTGGATGCCTTGACCTTTTTTTGCAGTTTTTTGCAAGTTTTGAATGCGTAGCGTGTGAAATTGATGCCTTTGAGCCCCACAAATTTTTCGGCCTCGATTATCAGGAACTCGTGTATTATTTTAATAGTAATTTCATTTGGATCAAAATTGTCGGTAAGCAAAATAGTAGTTTTTATCTAAAATTTAATCAATTCTACAAGTATTCAACATTGAACAAACAATTATATTTGCGCGGTACAAATTGACAATATTTTCGATCCAGTGATGAAAAATTTTCCAGTTGAAAAAATAATATCCGTAACGCGATTCCATGAAAATTTTAAACCCGGGCGAAGTTCGGGTTCGTAAATACATTTGGACGATATTTTTCATAAACTTTCAATAAATTCACGCGGTGATCAACGCGATTAGATCCTACATAATTATGAACACGAAAATTTTTCAGTTTTATTTGAGGATAATTTTCTTGTAGCATTTTGGTGATTTTCGCAAAAGCTTGCCGCGCGTCATTGTTTGATTTTGTGCCAGTGCACACAATTTTTCCGGATCGGAAAATTAAAATTGTCGCTTTTAGTTCTTTTATTTTAAGGCTTAAGCCGGGAAATTTGCCAGGGCAATATTTAATGTTTTCAGCGCACGATGTAGCAATAAGGTTGAGGTCTAGAGAGCGGTCGCAAACAGCGGTAGCAGTTATATTGCAAATTTCCATGATAATGAAAAATTTTACTTAAACATTCGCTTTTATACTAACCCACTTCCCGGTCCTTCACTCCCCGGTCCTTTGAAGGACCGGGAAGTCACTTCCCGGTCCTTCGTTTTATTTAAATGGGGGACAGCCCTATTTTTTCGTATTTCCGTCTCAAACAGGAATTTTTGGAGGAAATATTCTAGCTTTCAACTGGACAAGGAGGTGGTTTTCAAGCGTGCATGCTATTTCGGGCATGTTATAAAGCACGTGGAGCGGCGTGTCTACGAAGAGCTGGCGCAAACGGACCCCCAACATTGCACCTACTTTACGCTTAGCCGGCCAGACCTCATCGCCTATTTTCAGCTAACGCTGGACCATGGAACGGTTTCGCACAAACGACAACCGGACGGTTCGCTGCGCTGGGTGTTAGACAATGAATTCAGCCATCCGATCGGCTGGAGCCACCGCCATTATTCGAATTGCTTCACCATGCACGTGGTTTTGGCCAAATGGGCCGACCATTTTGACGTGGTGACGGTTCATCCGGCGGCCTAGACGGCGATTGGTGGCGGCGATTTTTTATTGTACCCTAAATCCCAACGGCCCTTTTAAGGGCCTCCAAATTTGCAGGAGTGATATATTTGCGACATTGTCTATAAATAATAATATTTGTATTTTTTTTATTTCAAAAATGGAACCCGGTGAACGATATTATAGACACATTCTTATGCACTTGATTCGAGTTGATCATGTGCCAGAGTTTTCTGTAGGTACATATTTTTGGTCATTGCTCGCCGCCGACTACATTCAATTGCTGACTGAAAATAATCCTTTTTACACTTTTTGCCGCCATCTAAAACTATGGCTCTTTCAACGAAACTTTTACGCACTAGCCAATTTGTGGCGTAATTTTAGCATTGAGGCGAAAAAATGCTTTGAGGATTTTGTAGAAAGAGCTATTGACGAACATATAACACACACACAATTTTATATAAAAATTAAATGCCGGCGTTGGTCAGCGCCCCACTCACATGGCGCCTTAAGCTGTCCCGCCTCGACAAGGCCGCCAACAGTGGAACAGTCTTACCTGGGGAGCTCCAGTGTAAAGTCGGCTTTGGTGTAAAGTCCGGCAGCAGCCTGAAAAAAGTAAGGGCGGATTAACATAGTTTACACTCACAATTAGTTTACACTTAGTTTACATTTAGGCTTAATTTACACTTTAGCTTAATTTACACCTAGGCTTGGCACCCTGCCAACTCTGACCCCTTCCACTCCTCAACTATGTCCTATCCTTAACCATTGTATATCTTTAACCATTGCCTATCCTATAGCGTTGTATATCCTTAACCATTGTATATCTTATAGCGTTGCCGCCAGGGGGCCACGTATAACTACTCACGCAAAACATCATTGCTGGCATGGCAAAACAAAACATAAGTTTCCTGGTGGAGTATATCACCTGAAGAAAACGATTTTTGAGGAATTGCAGGAATATGAAATACAGGTTGAAAATGAGCAACATTTTTGTAATTTCTTCGCTGTTTACGATTTTGAAGCTCTTCTTGTGAAAAAATACATAGAAACTTCTGAAAAGTTAAGATTTGTTGCTCAACATCAGCCCATTTCCTGTGCTGTGCATACAAGTGTTCGGGGTTTCAGCCCCAATGTTTTGTAGACAGTAATCCAGATCATTTAGTCAAACGGCTTCTAGAACATCTGGAAAAAATTCAAAAGGCGCAAAGTGTCATTCTTTTCTACATTTCAACATGTTTTTGATGCTCTTGATGCAAAAATTAGCACTAGTGAAGCATATATTAAGGAGCAAGAAGCCAATGTTAGACGAGAAAAAGGATTGCTCAATAAATTGATTCGGACTAAAACTAAGCTGTATAGATATTGCACTCAACTTACGTGTCTCGAATTCAATTCGGAAAATATGATGTAAATTTAATTAAACGCAATCTATTTCCTGCACTCATTCAACAAGTGCGGACTGATCCTGAAAACAATACATGGCCAAAAGCAATTTTACGAAACGGATCAACACTTTGCTTATCCACTAGCATTTTTGAGTTTCTCGATGTTAGTACTTATGTTGCACCTGGTTTCAGTTTAGACGTGTTCATGAGAGCATACAAGGCGACATTAGTAAAAGCCAAATTCCCTTATGAATATTTAGATTCATTTGAAAAATTGTCTGAGACACAATTACCGCCTCCTGAAGCATTATACAGCTCACTCAAAGATGAATGCATCAGCACAGCCGATTATGCACAATGCCAGCAGTACTGGCAACAATATCATATGACTACATTGAAGGACTATCTAATTTTCTATAATATGAGGAATGTTGTTCCCTTCTTAGAAGCCTGTAGTAACATGTCACAGCTGTATTGGGACAGATTTAAAATTGATATTTTTAGAGAAGCAATGTCCTTACCGGGAACCACAGAATGGTACCTTTTCAAAAGCATTCCTGACACTAAATTTTCGCTTTTCTCGGAAAATTCAAAAAATATCTACTATTTGCTAAAATCGAGTGTGTGTGGCGGTCTTTCAATGGTTATGACTCGATTAGCAATTAAAGACCAAACATTTATCAGGAACAACCCATTAAAACCAGTAAAATGAGTAGTAGGCCTGGATTTTAATGCATTATACTTGTGGGCTCAATCTAAAGACATGCCTACTGGTTATTATGACCACTGGATAATTGAGATAATTACCTCTTCTAGGCATATTTCAGTAGAATACTTAGAATGTGAGAGTGAAAAAATAGGTCATCATATTCAGCATTTAGGTAACAATAAGGAAAAAACAATAGGACCAGCCTGCTTACCTGTTGACGGATTTTGCGCCGATACACATACAGTATATGAATTTTACGGTTGTTATTATCACTGCCATAACTGCTTGGCAGGACAAAGAAACAAGAAAAAGGATCCTGCAGATGCACATGCATGGATTCAGACAAAAGAAGCCTACATACGATCACTGGGCTATAATGTAATTAGTATGTGGGAATGCGAATGGCACTCTATTAGGAGGGAATGTTTGAAAACTGTTCGCAAATTTTACTTTAAAGTCTGGATAAATATAGCAGAAATGACCTAAGCAGTCTTAGATGGGTCGGTTTTTGGCTTTGCAAAAGTAGATATTTCTACTCCTGAAAATTTGAGACCCTTACTTGCCGATTTCTCGCCAATAATAAAACATGCAGAAATTGGCAGGGGAGATATTGGTCCTTTGATGAAAGAATATGCAGAGAAAAATGGGCTACTTACAAAACCTCGACATAATCTAATCAGAAGTTATTTCGGAAAAGAAATTCTGCTTTCCACAGAAATGATTAGATTTTTGGTCCAACATGGCCTTGTACTGGAGAAAGTTTATGAAGTTATTCAATACGATAGATCAAAGCCATTTGAAAAATTTAGGGACACTGTCACCAAGCATAGACAAGATGGTGATGAGGATCCTGAACTGGCCATGATCGCTGATACTTTCAAACTATTGGGCAACACTGGATATGGCAAAATACTAACTAATAAGGAACAGCATGTAGATGTGTTTTATGCCGATTACGAAAAAGCAGCTGAAGCAAGTCTTAGCCCATATATTAAGAAAGTTAAATTCATAACAACGAACTGTTATGAAGTGCATATGTTCAAGAAAGAAATTGTTTTAGATATGCCTATAATAATCGGTCTATCAGTCTATAATTGGGCGAAAATCCGAATGTTGGAGTTCTTTTATGATGTGCTATTGAAATATTTTGACATTTCAGATTATAAGTGTATGCAGACAGACACTGACAGCATATACTTGGCAAAGAAAATTTGTTGGATTTAGTGAAGCGTGAACTCAGGGAAGACTTTGAGGAAATACATAAAAAGTGGTTTGTGACATCAAAAGCCACTGAACGAACTTCTGGTCTGCTGAAAGAGGAGATTAGAGGAACACTTATGTGCTGTTTAGCTGCAAAAACGTACATTGCTGTTAACGACTTGACAGGAAATATTAAAGTCAAAAAATTAATCGGCTGACCTTCAACCAGTACACTGGTGTGTTGGATACTCAAACAGCACATGTAGGAAAAAATATTGGATTCAGGATGCAACCTGATAATCAGATGTGGACATACACTCAAGAGAAACAGGGACTGCCGTATCTATACATTAAGAGAAAAGTCCTCTCTGACGGCATATCTACAGTCCCACTTGACATTTGAACACACATCAATATAAAAAATGAATTTTCAGAATTTTTTGCTCTTTCATGGCAATAGGGCGCCTAATATCCCTCTGAACCGGGCACGTGGTTAGGAGTTCTAGGGCCATGGTTAAATAGATATAAACTGAAAATGACCTACCATTGTGCCAACCTCCTCGTGGTGTAGGTCGGACATTGACTAATGGGCACAAAAATTTTTTTAAAATGTGAATCAAAGTTTGTAAAGTTTGCAACATTCTTTGTAAAGTTTGGAGCATTCTTTGTAAAGTTGGGAACCTAATTTATATGTTATAACATGGCAAGTTTGTAAAGTTTGGAACATTTTTTGTAAAGTACAAACTTTGTTCCAAATTTTACAAACTATGCTCCAAACTTTTTCTGAAATGTTTTTTTTTGTTCTGAAATATTTTTCGTCAGAAATTACTGTTTCGTTTTTTGTTGCTGATTTAAGGCTATTTCATTTTGGATTTTAGGGTTCCCGTCGATGGAAACTTCATTTTGCAGAGAACTATTCCATAGAACTCTTATATTTGCGTAAATAGACGCCAATTTTACATTTCAAAAAGGTAGCAAATTAAGAACTGATAAAACTTTGCTGTAGGTTGACCAAATTCAATAAGACGGCTGCTTTATTGACAAAAATCACATGAAAGCGTCGATTGACCTGCTCAATTACTGCGCAAAATTACATATTACACAAAAACTCAGGAAAAAACACTTTTAAAACTGGGTGATGTATTTTTTCACTTATTCCATTAAATTTTGTTTTATTTGTACGGGTACTCAGATGAACAAAATTTTCTGCTTTTTATAGCATACTTGTGTGGAACTTTTACTTGTTCAGTGTGTACTAAGTTGTGTGGGAATTTCTACTCGTTCAGTATATATTTATCTGCGTGAAAATTTTTACAATTCTAATGTATATTGAGTTGCGTGGGAATTCCCACACGTTCAGTGTATTCTTATTGTGTGGAAATTTCCACACAATCAATGTATACTGAGTTGTGTGGGAATTCCCACAAGTTCAGTGAATAGTTCATTAGTGTTACAATTTCACAAGTTCAATGTATACTGAGTTGTATGGAAATTCCCACACGTTCACCTGATTACTAAGTTGTGTGGAAATTGACACGTTAAATGTACAGTTAGATGTGTCAAAATCCCCACATATTCAATGTATACTTAGCTGTGATGAAACTTTCACACGTTCAGTGTATACTGAGTTGTGTGGGAATTCCCACATGTTTAATATATATTATGTGCAAATTTTCACACGTTTAGTTTATACTAAGTTGTGTATAAATTTCCACACATTTAATGTACAGAAATGTGTCTAAATTTCCAAATATTCAATGTATCCTTTAGTTGTGTGGAAATTTCCACACATTCAAAGCTTTACCCTTACATGCATGTCTGGTCATGACTAGACACGCACGTGGGGGTGGGGGGTTGTGATCTAGACCCCAAAATAGAAAAATAGAAAATGTTTTGGGGAGAACAAAGCAAAACAAATGCCAAAAACGGATGAAAATTAAAAATTTTTTTCTAAAGTGCTTCAAATTGACCAGAAACTTTGTAATGACGTAGTTTTAACGCTATTATAGCACTGATACAAGTTTTTGAGGTCATTTTGGCTTAAAAAGCTCAGTTTTTGATCCCCTCCCCAGATAGGCTGCCGCCAGATCGGCCATGCTGTGCACCTTGGTCATGACTCATGAGCACAAATACATAGCATGGCCGATGGGGACATCAGCCGGTCTGTGGTGCAAAACTTTATTTTTTCGGCGAAAATGACCTCAAAACTGGTATATGCACTAGTATAGCATTTAAACTACGTTTTTACCCAGTTTCTGGTCAATTTGATGTCCTTTTACAGAAAAATTCAGTTTTTATTCATTTTTGGCCTTTGAATTGCCTCATTTTCCCCAAAAAGTCCTCTTCATCTTTTATGGGGTCTTGAAGATCTTCAAAAACCCGCGCGCATGTCTGCTCCGTGGTCTATGTAGATATAAAGAATGCAAAATACCCCTTGCAGATTACTGTAGATCCCAGAATTGAAGTTTCTATGTTAGTTTTGTCATGTTCGTCTCATCAGACCCTAAAGCATGATTTATACTTCACGCATATCTGCGGCAAAATCCGCTTGCCGCGCCGCGTCGTGCATTTATACTTCACGTGGCGAACTCGCCGCCTAGATAAAAGAACTAGCGACAAGGTGGCACCTCACCGCTGCTTCGCAGCCGCTTCGCGCAATGCATTTATACTTCCTGCGAACTGCGCAGAACCTGTACCTCATTAAAATTTAAAATTATTCAACATCGACACTCGGCTCAAAACCTCATTAGCATTTGCTAGAGCAATGGGCTTTTTGACTTTTGCGGCGCGGCAAAAAAATGGCCGAAAAAGCTAAAAATAACAATTTTGAGTCCTTGCAGTGCGGCAGAAGTATTAATTGGAAAGCGGCGGAAAAAATAGACTTTTGCGAATCAGTCCGCGGCGCGGCGGCCGCGTGAAGTATAAATCAAATTGCGGCTGTGAATAATTCACCGGCTGCCGCGCTGCAGCCCAAAGTATAAATGGGTTTGTGCGAAATTTCTGCGGCAGCCATTGCGGCAATTTCTCGCCGCTTCGCTCGCCGCGTGAAGTATAAATCAGGCTTAAGAATTTGGTCGCTGCCCCTTAACATATAAGCTCGATAGACTCAAACGTGAATTACAAAAAAACCTTGCTTAAGATATAAAGCAAATCGGAAAATTTTAAAATCTTGTTTTATTCTGACCAAACAAAAATACCCGAATGGTGTATCAAAATGTACCCATAAAATTTTAAGGACTTTGTCAAGCTAGTTTTTGGTATCTATATTAAGTATTGGAACCAGGCCTGGTATCCAGTTGAAATGCTGGCTGTCAACTTCTTTTATTCGGGCAAAGCAAGAAGTCTAAAAAACGCTAGCATACTAGTAATACATCGAAGAAAAATTCTGGTTACTTTCACAGACATGGAATTCATTAAGCAGACTGAACTCCAGAATTATGACTGACTGTATGGATTGTACCCTAACGCTCTGTTTGAGAAAACTTTTAAGTCTTCTGCATAAAACTTATTAGCTTATTTGAACATTAAAATTTCGAGTAAAAACCACGACAGACACTTGAGCGTATCAATAGCACACGTGGGCAGCAGCCATATTACGGCCGGTCTGTATTGTGTAAAATTGGCAAAAATTCCAAAATAACATTTCAAAAATTTAATTTTGGGATATATCGACTCCTGGGATTCTCCGGGGACGGCGCTAGGAGAACCATGCTCATGCGTGTGGTTAATAGTCCCAGCAACCATGTGACGGCTCAAAATTGAGGCAGGGGGTCCCGGCTCGATAATTTTTAAGGGGGAAGGGTTAGTGAACTCAAATTTCTGGTTAAAAACGCCTAAAAACGGCTGAAACATTCAATTTTTTAAAATCGGATAGGATCAAAAATTTTTCTGGCTTTTAAAATTGTACGCTGGGAGTCATTGCGAAGACCCTAAAAAACAAAAAATTTGTTCAAAAATGTGGTTTAGAAATGTGATAGAGTTTTGCCGCATTATAATATGACAGATAATCGAAAAACCCGCTATATAGGCATACGTGGGCGCAAGAAAATTCGGGGGGGGGTATGCAAGATTTTTGAAGGTCAAAAAAATGGCCTCAAAAATGGTGGTATGGCGATAAAAGCACCATTTTTCGTCGTTTCTCATCAAGCACTATCCATTGGCATCAAAAAATTGCGAATAAAACGACAAAAATTTTCAAAAAATTGAATTCTAGGGGGGGGGGGTATTTTGATTTGGGGGGGGGTATTTTGGTTTCTGAGGGTGCATATCCCCCAACCCCCCAACGCTCAGGTGTGTATATAGGTAAATATAACTTTTGTTCTTCTAGTTTAGGATACTTGCAGTCATTTTGAATTTTTTTAAAAAGCTCACAAATAAATGAAACAGACTACAGTCATCTGATTAAATAATTTGTATGTATACAAAGCAATTCTCGATAAATTTTATTAAGATAGGCTTTATAGCAAGCTTCATTGCCATAACGTACATAAAAATGATGCGTTACTTGCGAGTTCCGAGAAAAGTCAAGTATCCAATATTTTCGCATGAAAGACTAGGTGGGGGAATTCTCTCATCTTTTTTACATTAAGCAAATAGTCACAGATGCACGTGGGAAATAGGGGTTTAGTCCCAAAATGGATTCGTGAAAATTTCTTGGAAAAAGACGGCTAAATGGAGGTCAAAAAAGGATTAAAAGCTAGTTTCCTTTGCTTGAATTTGACCAAAAACTGTAGATCGACATAGTTCTAATGCTATTAGTAGTTAAGGCTGTAGCTCCTTAGGGTGCAACACAAAGTATATACAGCTATGTTTTGTGTTGTATGCTCCGCCCACCCGCCGATTGATTGCTTACCGCTGATACGCCGATTGACTAAGAATAAGAAGCCCCACCCACCGAGGAATGAAATAGCGATACATACATATTGTACGGTGTGTGCATAATATGTACCTATACGATTAAAAAGAATGGTGGTTTCTTCCCACTGCTAATTTGGCCCTTAATAAGGGCCGTTGGGTTTAGGTAAAATGGGCGCATGCTAAAGGTAGGAAACGGCTTATGCAATAGGATAGCATGTCTTTGCAACGAGAGCTTTCTTCGGAGATCTTAAACGGAAAGCTAATAGTAATCGGCTCACTGGTCTTGTATTGGCTATCCCCATTGGATGCGGGAATTTATATTTTAGAACGCGAATTTTCCCACCTCTGTAGTCTATCCATCGGTCATTGTTCAGTGCCTCTTGCACCCAGTGCTTTAACACCATATCGTTAGAGTGTGTAAAATATGAAGTTTTGGTCGGGTTTTGGCATTCCGACCAAGCCACTCTGTCAACATGTTTCAAAATATGTTTTTCGTAAAGCATTTTAGGAATCACTACTATTGTATTCGCCTAACATTTTGACGCCAAACTCAGCCAAGCTACATAATTTATATCGCTTACTTGTAACGTCAGACCTGATGTATCCGGATTTTGTAGCTACAAACCTTTCCGTAAAAGAGTCATGCCTTAATTAAATTCTATTCTATAATCATGGCTTTTGACGAACTTTTAACAAAACTCTGAATTGCCTAATTTGACTGTAAAGAAAGTTTTTGAACATTTTCAATGATCTGGAAAAGGATACATGTCTGACGGATGATGAAATGAAAAACTTTAGAGTTCCCAAGGGTTCAAAAATCGAAAATGATATGTTTGCAGTTTTAGCTAAGCAGGAAAGAAATCGTACGGGTCTAGGGGAACGACTTTAAGCGACAAAACATGCGCTTGTACGAACTCAAGCTGGATCGATACGTATTGAAAGTCGCTTTTGGCCAAGCTCAACGAAAGAAAGGACAACCCCGAAATCGCCGAGATTTTGGATATGATCCCATCAGAAGAGCAGAGGAGGAAGGCTGCTGAAACGTTCTACGATCAAAGGCCGAGAAAAAGAAAATCGCTTGCCTAATTATGTTTATTACTCAAATCCAACGGCCCTTTTAAGGGCCCCATATGTGTAGAAATGGTTGATTTGAAACTACACAACATCAACTGTACTATGTGTACGCCTTAGACGTCTCCTGAGAGAACTTTCGGTTTTTTTCCAGCCCTAATTCTTTGAAGAAGCTTTTTCGAGATTTTCCCTTTTTCGGATCATAACCATGAAACCGTTGCAATAAAGAGAGAGTTTTCGTTTCAGCAAACACTTCCTCCTCCTCATCAGTACTTATAACTTTGGGGTCTCCTATTTTGGACGCGCTTTTTCCTATGCGCCTTTCGTACCACCACAGGCTTTACAGTACGTTTGGTACCTACAGGCTGTTCGCCAGCAGACACAGTCGGCTGCTCAACTATGCAGACAGGCAGTGGTTCAGAAATTTGCTTTTTTCGTTGTTCTTCTAAAACATTTGGTTTAGAGAAATATCGGCTAAAGCTAATGAGCTGAGATCAGATTTTTCTTCAGGGGAAATAAAAATTTTTTCCTTCTCTTTTCCAAATTAATTTGGGCCGAAATTAGCGGATCTTCAGTAATTTTCGATTTTTTCATTACGTAATCGAAAAATTCGCTAGGTACAACATACATCTTACGCACATTCATTTTTTCGAGCTTCATCAAACGAATTAAACAATCCGAAAGAAAATTTGGGGGCTCCCACGAAATAATTGTTTGTTTATCGGCTTTAGTTGTTTCAGGCAGAGAAAGCTATATAAAAATAGTTTCGAACTTTTTGCAAAATTAAGGATTTTGAGCGCAAAAACTTCTATTTGGCAAATGGCGACAAATTTGTGTCAAAACGTCAAAAAAATTCTGGGGCGCCTCTTTAATTAATAAAACACGTCAATTTTTCTTAGTTTTCTTTTCCCCCAAAAGGCGAAAATACGGTTCAGCTTTCTTAACTATTTCTATAGTAGAAGACATCGTTTAATAATCATTTACAAACGGTTGTTATATTTAGACTCTAAGTTCCAAAAAATCATTAGGACTTTGGTTATACATATTCTAGAACTAATTTCAAAAGCTGTACTCAAAATGAAATTTATAATTTACACTATTATTTTTATTTTGTGGAAAATTAGCGGCAGTTTAACTCGATGCTACACGGCGGTCCTCAACATTTCAAGATATGCGAGATCAATCTGTTTGAAAGACAAATGTCATTTTTAGGTTGACGACAAAAAAACTTTACACAACAGTATCCACTCCTCAAAACATTGTCTTTTGATCCACCATGCCAAAAATGTCTGAAAGTTGATGGAAATTTAAAGACTAAACGCGGAAAGCCGTTGCTAAGAGCCAACATGTAGACATAGGGAAGAATTATCTACCATTTCAACTGAAATAGCAAGCTGTATAGCATTATTAGTAATGCTAACTCTTCTTTACACAATACGTTTCATCAAAAATGAAATCCTAAAATAAGTGCTAATGAACAACTGTCCATAAAGCTCTAATATTCTGGAGCTTTTTAGCCCTTCCATGCTAATATTGAACACTATTTCCTTTTATCGTGCAGGGATTTAACAAAAAATTCTGTCGGTATTCATTTTTCACATTAAAACGAAAACGCTGAAATTCTTTTAAAAACCGATATGCGCAAGCGCGGCTGCTTTTTCACTTAGTCATAACTATGACTACCAACGCAGCCATTTTCAGGTTGACCGGTATATTCATTCGGCTCACAGCAACGGCCAACGCTTTCATCATCATGGCTCTACGTTGCGACGGTGGCATGGCACGTGCTCCTAATATGTAATAGGCCAACAGGACGTCGTTGGACATCGTGCTGAAAAAAGCATAGGTTTCACTATTTGACATGTACAAATGAGTATTTCAGTCAAAAAATTTTTATTCCTTCATGCTAAGTACACTAAAAATTAGATGCGGCACAGGGATGGCCGGTCAACCCCTCCTCCAGAACGTTGAAAGAATGAATCTTCATTTTAAAATAATGTGTCTTTTCATCGAAAAATATCAAAATTTTTCGCGCTTCGCGCCGTAGAATTCTTTATTTTTCATAGTATATTATTAGAAGAAAATTTTCTTTCAAGTTTGAATATTACAAGCTTAATGGATAGAGCATCTTAGAAAACGTCAGGAAATGTTTTTTGTGCGCCGGCGAACATATCTGAAAATACAGAATCCCTAAAAATTCCTGTTTACGCCCCTGCTCTATAGTCATGATAACATTCTATTATCATAGTAATATACTTGGCCATCCTTTTTCTTATATGTTTTTCACAGCGAGTGCGAAATTTGTGTCCCCCTCACAGCTATAACGGCACACATCTGAGAGGTACAGTTTTTTTTTAAAGGTAGATAATAAAAAAACTTAGTGCCCCCATTTTTTTCTTTGCTTACACTCAATACCGAGCGCGTCGTGAGTGTGTAAAGTTTACACCAAAAATTCAAATAATTTGTGGAGGGTCAATTTTTTTTAAAAAATGTTTTCCTTAATTAGTAGGTTACAAATCTAATCTTTTAAAATTTCTTTACACTCATTGGTTGTTGCACAGGAGTGTAAATTAGACGGGTTTTTCACAGTTTTCATGTGGCCAAGCATATCTAACTCAGTTTTACATTCTATGCGGTCTGATTGGTTTCAAAATGTAGACGGTTAAAAAATCTAGGGGAGACTTTTTTTTAATTTTATTTCAAAAAGTAATATTCTCGAATTTAGAGGCGGTTTATTGTAAAGAGTCTAAGACAAAAAAATTTTCCCTGCCATATTCTCCACTTGGTAGACAAAACGTGGTAACTACCCTTAAAATGTGCCTCGTCTTAAGCGCTACACGTCAAAATTTATTTTGTTTTTTTTACAATCAATATTGCGTTATTAGTGCAAGTGTAAACTTTACACTGAAAACATTTTTTCCGCCCATAGCGTCGTGGATGATGAATTTTTTTAAAAATGTTTCCCTAATTAGTAGGTTACGAATCTGGTCTTAAAATTTCTTTACACTCATTGGTTGTTGCACAGGAGTGTAAATTAGACGGTTTTTTACTGTTTTCATGTGCAAGGGCATATCTAACTCAGTTTTACATTCTATGCAGTCTGATTGGTTTCAAAAGGTAGACGGTTATAAAATCTAGGAGAAAATTTTTTTATTTTTTCTTAAAAAGTAATATTTTCGAATTTAGAGGCGGTCTATTGTAAAGAGTCTAAGACAAAAAATATTTTTTTCCCTGCCATATTCTCCACTTAGTAGAAAGAACGTGGTAACTACCTTTAAAATCTGCCTCGTCTTAAGCGCTACACGTCAAAATTTATTTTGTTTCTTTACAATCAATATTGCGTTTTTAGTGCAGGTGTAAACTTTACACTCAAAAAATTTTTCCGCTCAGAGCGTCGTGGATGATGAATTTTTTAAAATGTTTTCTGTGAGTTCAGAATACCGAATCTGACCTTCAAAGTTTTCTACAATCAATACACAGTACCAGGGGTTTAAACTTTACACTCTAGTGGATGAGTAAAAAACAGATTTTGTCCAAGATTTCTCTGCCAACTTTTTCGGTTATGAGTTGAGATAATTTAAATAGATAAAAATAAAGTAACTTTTAAGGTCTACATGTCGAATTAAACCGCGTTCAAAAAACGTAATATTGAGTTGTTTATGGAGGTGTAAAGTTCGAAATCTGAGGTGTAAAATGGGAGAGAAAAACAGGTTTTTTCGTATTTAATTGGTAAATCATATTAAATATTTTGCGGAACATGAGCTTGGCACGTACAAACGTACTACAATCAAAGGTAATAAAAAACTGTTTTAAACCGAATTCATTTACACTCACTGGAGCGTTCGGTTCAGATTTTTAAAGTTTACAATATGGTGGACAGTGAAAAATGCGTGTTTGTCTATATTTTTGTTCGCCACCCCTTAAGAAGTACTTTATTTTTATCCTATTCGACCTCTCCCGACTTCTGACCAGGAAACTGGAGTGTAAATAAATTCGGTTTGGGCCAGTTTGTAGCCCTTTGATTGTAGTACGTTTGTATATGCCATAACTTATGTTTGTAAACTTAATCGACTGAAAAAATTTTTTGGGAAAAAATCGGTTTGGGTTTTTTTGAAACAGATGAAAAAAAACCGATTGATTGCCCCAGGTGTATATTCTTGTGCTCAATTTCTATACGCACGTACACGACCGTTAAGTGCAACGCTTAAGTGAGTCGCCCGGGATCACCTTCCCCCAAAAATTATCATGTTTTTCATTCCATTCCCACACATATTTTCAATCAAAATCCGGGATAGGAAAATGGGTACTCGGGCTTAATGCGACTTGAGCACGAATTGGTATGTGTGTTATCATATCTTACGTGTGTTAAAAGATCATATGTGTGTCTCATATTTGTGCCTGTCTCGTTTGTACATACCTTTCCCCCAGGGGCGGATTTAGGGGGGGGCGGCCGCCTCCCCCATTGGCCCAAAAAAAGTGCGCAAAATTAAGCATTTTAAAGCGATTTTTAGCGATTTTCGGGTTAAAACGGCTAATTTTTCCGCCCAAGTCAGGGTTCCGCCCCCCTTAGGGGTACCGCCCGTATTTAGAAAAATCCCAGATCCGCCACTGCCTTTACCGCGTAAGCTTTTGTCCATAGGCCTATTGTCGTATTCATAGATCCTTTTCATCTCTTGGTTCGTGTTGTTACGCCTCTTTTTCCGCATCAGTTAAAACAGCGTGCGAGCGCAGTTTTGACGGCACTTTAAGATTTTACATTTTACAATTAGTTTTTGAGCCTGAGAGCCTCTCCGCCAGCTTCCGCGCTGAGCGTATTTTTTTCTTTTCGTCGCCGTACGTGAGCAGACTCCGTACGTGCCTTTTTATCTGCTTGGCTGCAGAACTCGTCTGTTATTTTTTTTGCGTAGTGTGCACGCTTCTTTTCGCCGTACACTTTGTTTTTAATCATTCGTGTTTGTGCCAATTGGCATCAGTTGTATGCCTTTTGGCAGGGCTTTGTGCCCTTGTTTAATTACATTGTTCGATTTTACCCGATTAGCGTAACACGACGGTCAGCAGCATGTATCCTCCATGCTGTCGCTTTTTAATTGCTTCATAATTTTTCTGTCCAAAAAATATTATAAAAATTAATTGTTTAATTAACGATGCTGGGCTCGGTTGAATTTCCGTGCTGTTGAATTCTGTCCTTGTGCTACACTATACTTAGGGAACCCTTAATATTTTCAAGCACCTGAATTCGGTCCAAAACAAGTTAAATAATAATCTTTTTGAGCCCTCAATTAGGTTTCCGAGGAACTTACTTTAATTAGGTACTTAATCTCAAAGGGGTTAAGTAAGTAAGTTTCACTAGGTGCGTGCGTAGAGGGACGGGCTACCTTGAATAGGCCGGGCCGCTTACCCCCGAATCGCCGGCTGGTGATCGACCTCCTAAAAAGGGCGAGAACCCCCATGTGAGCGCATAAGCTTGAGATTCGGGTTAAGTAAGCGAAGTGAACGTAGCTTGAGCCTACGTTAACACATCTGATATTTATTTGTCCTTGGGCCATTGTGGAGACTTAATTTTTTCATAAATGTTGATCGTAATATCAGAATAACGAATCCGACTGAAATTTTCTTTAAACTCTGTGGTTGTGTAAAGTTTACACTGCCTATTAACTCAACTCTTGTTCTAGAGCCTTGCGGAAGCTTAATTTTTTTCAAAATGTTCTACGTAAAATCAGAATTGAGAATCTGACTATAAGTTTTCTCTACACCTAGTAGTTGTATTAAATTTGCACTAATCATTTGTTGTTAAAATGTAGTTTATACTACAAATTTATTTTACTTCCAAATCTGAGCGTTAGTGTTCCTTACACTTGAAATTTGCGCAAAGTTAATGCTGAAAAACTTTGATCTGTTAAAATAATGTAAGGTTGTCTTGTTTGAGAAGGATAATGCTGATGTTAAGAACAGTATTGCTTTCCGTGTTTTCGGACTGCTGTCATTATAATGGCATGTTACTGTATGTGTTAACTGACTGATGTACTCGAATCATACTAATTAAAAGCGGGGTACTAGCAAAGAAGAATGCTCCGATGGAACAAAAAAGATGAATATTCTTGGAATTGTGGATTATTAAGGATGTAAAAGGATGGGACTAGGAAAAATCTACCTAAAGTCGCAAAATCTGCTAAAAATCACACTTTCTCTAAGCAACGCAAAAATCGAAGTATATTCTGCGGCCAACAGATTAAAATAAATATTTAACCATAAAATGATTGAAAAAGCATCACATTAGCTACGCAGTAGCTATGGGAAATGTTGTTGAGTAAACTAACTGTCTTTCTAAGCCAATTGAATGAATGGTTTAAAACAGTAGGAAACACTTAAGTTGACTTGAAACAGACTAGATGTAGGTACACTAGCATGCCCATAAGGATTGTGTGCACTAATCAATCGGCCGCTGCTTTGCTTGCTTTAATGCTCATAACAAAATAAAATAACTTCAAATGTAATACTACTTAGTTTTCTATCAATCAGGATACGAAGCTAGTCAGCGTTGCTACTTGCCATTAATTTAAAAATAAACATTACAGATTTCGTTTATACACTCTTATCTGAAACTTTGAACATTATTTAAAAAAGACACTTTTTAGAGGCTGCAGAATATACTTCGATTTTTTGCGTTGCATTGAGAAAGTGTGTTTTTTAGCAGATTTTGCGACTTTAGGTAGATTTTTCCTAGTCCCATCCTTTTACATCCTTAATAATCCACAATTCCAAGTATATTCATCTTTTTTGTTCCATCGGAGCATTTTTCTTTGCTAGTTCCTTATATTTCGTATGTTAGTGTGCCTTAAAGTGTTTTGCCTTATAATTTTTTATAATTCCATAAGAGTGTCTCCAATCACGCAGAGTAAATATATCTGATGCAAAGTTAGATTTTTGAATGATAAAGTCATTTTGAAGAAACGACCTATTGAAACTCTTCAGGTACCTAAAAGCTCAACTCTTCCCAAGAACGCATTTTGAGCGCTTGTAGCATAGTAATTTCCTCACTTTTCTCAAATTAACGTTCCTGTTTCAATATTTTAGCCATATTAGAGAGGCACTATCCAGAATAAGTATGCAGATGCATGTCAAGTTACAGAAGTACTTTTTATTTTTTATGGAGTATTCTATACCGTACGTACATTTTTTCATTACATACGACATTGCCAATACACTTAAGTTATTGGACAGAGCACTTGGCCATGGCCTGAAAACGCCACAAAGTCGAAAATGTAACGTCATAAAATTTTCGGTGTCAAGAATGTGTACTGAGCTACTTTTTCTGGGGAGTGAACAGATTTCTGTTGTTGGTAAAAAGACGCCAAAATAGAATTCGAAAATAAACTGCAAAGTCATATTTGTCCAAAAGCGGGATAAGGTAAGGGCAACCGCCTTTCCTGATTGGAAGGATTTTAGCTGACTTTAAATGTTAGAATTCCTTACGTTTTTTACGTGTTTGATAACTGATCTGTCAAACGTACCCGGCCTTTGATCTGAAATGAGACTTATCTTGTAATTCTGGGCCTTGGGGTGTTCAACCGGTCGGTCCCAGGGGGTCAAAACTGTGCGCATCCTTGTTAATGCATATAAATACAGCAATCGACCAGCTTCAAAAAAGGCTCGCCTGAAATGATTGCCGAAATCATGCCTATACCGAGCAGTCCCAAACCCACCTTTTTGAAGTCCTGCCAAAATTTTTTCACCCCTAATATTTTTTCTCAAATGTAGACTGCACTCATTTGTAGATTAATTAGCAAAAAATACAATTCTTGCATTTAACTTTGTCTAGACTACTTTGTCAGTCACTATAAATTTTTGGTGGAGTGGAGGGCATATCTAAAATTGAAAAGAATAATGATAATAATAATAATAATAATAATAATAATAATAATAATAATAATATAATAATAATAATAATGATATTAAAATTAATAATAATAATAATAATAAAAATAATAATAATAATAATAATAATAATAATAATAATAATAATATTAATAATAATAATAATAATAATAATAATTATAATTATAATTATAATAATCATAATAATAATAATAATCATAATAATAATAATGAGGATAATAATAATAATAATAATAATAATGATAATAATAATAATAATAATAATAATAATAATATTAATATTGATATTAATAAAAATAATAATAATAACAATAATAATAATGATAATAAAAATAATAAGAATAATAATAATAATAACGATAATGAAAATATTAATAATAATAATAATAATAATAATAATAATAATAATAATAATAATAATAATAATAATAATAATAATAATTATAATAATAATAATTATTATTATTATAATAATAATAATAATAATAATAACAATAACAATAATAATAATAATAATAATAATAATAATAATAATAATAATAATAATAATAATAATAATAATAATAATAATATTATTAATAATAATAATAATAATAATAATAATAATAATAATAATAATAATAATAATAATAATAATAATAATAATAATAATAATACAAAATGTTTGATTTTTTAACAAAACAGAATAACATGACACGGGCTCAAATGTGATCAGAATGTGAAGGTTCCTTATAATCAAAGTCCTGGAAATATCTGAGTTCCCAGAATTTCTCTAATTTCACAAAATCTCGGAGATTTTATGTTCGTACTCAACGTTAGCTACATGAATTACTAAAATATAAGGCTTACAATACCTATGACCATAGATATGTAGTATTGCCAATTAGGGGGTCAGTCGGTCTAGCGGGTCATTTAGAAATCATTTTCGGGCCAAAATGACCTCTAAAATAGTGCTAATGCTATATCTCACAATACCTAGTCAATTTTGATCGCATTTTTAGGGAATTTTCATTTTTGTTTATTTATTTTTTGCATCCATTTTGCCTCATTCTTCCTAGAAATTTATTGTTTTCCCATTCTGAGGATTTGAGGTACCCATGATTTATTTACGGTAGATGTAGACCTTAGATGCACAGCATGACCGGTCGTGGGGAGGGGGTCAGCCGCTCTGTAAGGAGCCGATGATGAATAATTTTTTGGCTTAAAATAAACTTAAAAGCTTGTGTAAATGCTAATATGGCGTCAAAACTTCGGTATTCCACTATTTCGGGTTAAGTCAAAGCATTTTTGAAGAAAATTTTCGAATTTCATCTTTTATTTGCCTTTGTTTTACCTCATCTTCGCCAGAAATTTCCTATTTTGTCATTCTGAAAGAGTCTAGGCGCCCTCAACCATACCCCTCGCCCAGATTACTGTAGAACCGAGAATTATATTTTTAATAACATTTTTAGCAATTTTATCCATTCTGTTCACCAGAATTTCCTTGCTGCCCACGTATGCTTCTAACCCTTCCCAACGTACATATCTGTTGCGGACTATAGTTTTGAAGTATAGACTATAAAAATCAACTAACTCTTTGTTAAATTTGATGGATTCGACCAAAAGCTTCGAAAAGCTAATCAAAATTAATTTCTAAAAAAATTATAAACCTGTTTTCAATTTTTCCCCAAATTTATGGGACCAAAAGCGAAGCGAGGGCGCACTCCCTGGAAATGGGGTTGAGATGGTGTTTGTTTGAAGCACGCTAGGTCAGTAACGAGTACGGCCGGGTTCGAGTCACAGTAATCACATATTCTTTCGTTATTCGTGTTGCATTGCTATTTTTCCAACGACGATTTGAATTTTTGGTCATCCCGGCTAATTTTTTTCATTCAGAATTTGTGAATAATTCTCTTTGTTATGGACAAGTGTACAACTAAGACAAAAAAAATTGCAACGTCGCCGCCTTATAATCGCAGAAAAATGCACTATTCGTTTTTTCTCATTATTTTTTATAGTTATCGCAAATATATGCGGAGACGAAATCATTTTTTATCAAAAAATGTTCGTTTAATCGAACTTATACAAAGTGCTCTCTGAAAATTATATTTCTTTGTTTTATTCATGCGCAGGTCATTAAACTCTCGTGTTATTGTAAACGAAGACAATGTAAATTAATTGTGGTTGTATGTACCTGCATAAAGGGGCGTATAACAGACCATCCGAATTCTTTTTTTGCAATTTGTTTCGCATTGTTTGAAGTCGGCAATGACAGAATTCGTCGACGAACGCCGGAAAAGCTTTTTACCCTGCCGTCAATGTTTCCAGAATTTTACTGATCTCTAAAAATTTTAAGAGCTCCTAAACACAAGGATTCAGCCATATTTATGTTTGATTGAGACACTTCACCAAAACGAATGCAGAGCGGAGTTGGTGTGAAAGGTCGTCTTAAAAAGAAGATAATAAAAAACACGAATAACGCAAAAAGTCAGCCTAAACATATAGAGTGCCTAAGTGCATGATAAGATTCTATTCAGTTTTTCAAGAATAATTTTGGGTTTTAATCCACTTTTTATTACAAGAATTTAATGCTGGCAGTATGAAGCACATTATTAAGTTATACGTTCATCAGAAAAAACAGACGCTTTTATATTTTTCCATGATATCCATCTTTTCCGAAAATAAATCGACTTCTGATGTGCTCTTGTAATAATTACTCAAAGAAAAGTAAGCACATAGTCTACAGAGTGAAATTAAAATTGCGTTATGCTAATTTGTTATCTTATTTTACCTCATTTATATAAAAATCGTTCGTAGTAGATGGAGACAAAGTGGTTTTTAAATTAAATACTTCTAAACGTATCATACAATAGAAGTTGATTTAGAGATTGTTGCTTTTCAAGTTATGCGTTTTTGAATTAGAAAGTAAAAGTTAAGCCTGAACTCTAGACACGCATTCTACGCATAAGGTTAAAGAGACAAATAAAGAGTTTCCTATCATATACTCGTAAGTCGCAGAGCGATTAAAAAAAATTTAAAAAATAAAGAAAAGTAACAAATAGAGCAACCATGTCTTTCCGATCCTTTCACTGAAAATCTTAGTTTTTCAGAGGACTGTGGGTGTAGAGGGGATTTTCAGGGGACTGTGGGGGTAGACTTCTGGTGGTTCAACCATGCGCCCCCATGCGCATAAGTGGTTGGAGGGATCTTTGAATCTCTAGTTCCTTCATGCTTTGAAAGTTTAGGCTGTTTTTTTAAGTTTAAGTATATTATATGCGTGCACTAGTGCCGACGGCCTGATCTGCTTGTCGTTTGTAGAGCCGAAAAGACCCACGTTTTAGTTAAATTCCTAAGGAAAATACCATCGAGGATAGGAACAAATATACGACGTGAAAACTGCAAATATTCGAAATTCGTTACACTGTAATATTATTGGCTGGGACGCAAAAGCTAATAAGTTGTATTATATCATGGAAAAGTTTGAATTTCGTCTTTTTCATGTGTTCAATTTTGTAAATTTCAAAGTAGTTCGAAATTGTCATTTTTTAATCTTCCTAAATACACATTTTCCAGCCAAAAGCTGATTTAACTTCTCAGACTATTGCACAAAATCTCAAATTCCTACTGTTGTTGTAGGAGATATCTTTATCTTTATCTTTTTAGCAAGGTAAAGATAAAGATAAAGATATCTTTATCTTGAAGATTCCTTTATTTTATCTTTATCTTTATCTCTTGGAAAATTCACAGGCGATCTTTATCCTTATCTTTATCTTCTAGATAGGAAATCATCTTGTTAAAAAGATAGAGTATGTACATAAGTTAGCACGTAATCCAAAATTCAGGTTTGACGTGAAATATGTACATTTAAACGCATTCATCGTTTACTGTAATACAATAAAACAAAAGAAAACGATTATTCAAACCCTACGGCGTGCTGCCCAAATTAATACCTCTATATCGACCTGATTAAGCGGGTGTGGTACCGATCTAAGCGGGAGTACTACTACTAGCACCCACGTCAATCTAAGTCTGAGCCTAGGAAAAATAGAGAAGTTTGAAAAAATCAATAAATGCTGCGACTATACTTTGTACAGGCGCACAGAGCAGGGTTTTGATGCTTGTGAAAAGAAAGAAGTGACTTGCTGTCAGCCAGTAGTAGTAGTACGCGGGTCAGTCAGATACCGCGGGTAAACCCCCAAACCTACATTTATATAAGCTTAATGCCGATCACCTGTTTGACCTCAGGTGTAAAAGTTAGGGCATTTAGTTTTCTGCATCGCATCACCCACTCTCGTTTATTGCAATTCCATTACATCATTCTCCTAGGTCCAGGCGACCATATTTACACTTTATTCTCATCTTTAACTTTATCCTTTTGGTTCCATATTATCTTATTCTTTCTTCATTTTTTATCCTTATCTTTATCTTCTAGATTTTAAAATTTCAGCTTTATCCTTTTCTTTTATCTTGCGAAAAATCCTTATCTTTCACAACACTAGTTCCTACTTCATGCGTCAATAAATGAAAGTAGAATAAAGGAGAAAGACTCGATGTGTTTTATTTAAAAAAACGTATTAAGCAATACATTATTCTAAAATAACTTGCTTAAGTAACCTGAATATAATTTCTTTTATTTAGCAACAACGTGCACTGATGAGCACAAAGAAATTGGAAATTTGTTTCATCAAATTTTTGCTTTTCTATCGAGTTTTTGGGCGTAGCACGTCAAAAACAAAATTAATTTTAGTTGAAACACAAGAAAATAATCAGAGGTAAATCAAAATATCCAATTTGAATCTTGATCTAACGTTTTACAGAATTTGGCATAATTCTTCAAAGCCCTAATGCGCATATTTTTCTATTTTAAGCTTCCATTCAGCTTTTTTTACAACAATTTTACTAGCACTAAATTTTTTTATCTGCAGCTGAATGGACGATTTAATGCGTACTGTTTAAATTTATCAGCATATGTAAATACAAATCCTCAATACATAGAAGTGGCGTATATTTTTAGACTTTATTACCATTTTACTAATATACATAGATGTATCTCAGTCGACTAGATCTTTTCAGCAGATTCCATCTATAAAAAATTTGAATATTCAATTTGCATGAATCAGTTTGCTAAATAACTTAGACGATTTACTGATAATAGAAGCAGCCGCGGTCGGGTCAGCGAGCTAATAAAGAAACCACTTGCGCTATACGCCATAGAAACCCGGATACTACATAAAAAAGTTGGGAATAAAATGGCGAAAAAAATTTTGCAAACGAGATATGGTGAGCCAGACGAGAATTTTCTTCCTGGAAAAACGTAGTACAGTGAAGTCCACAGGTTTCAAATCTCTGTTATTATAATGTATCAAATACTGATCATTTCCATATTTTCACTCATTTCTGGATCGCTTGGCACATCGTTCTTTATGGGATCCCCAATCCCGCCGTCGGAAGCGGATTGCATTGAAAAGAATGAAAGTATGCATACATGCTTTTGCTAATTTTTATGATGTTGTTTTGTCACTGACTTGATTCTTATTTTTATGTTGATTTATTTTTTATGCAATTTTTTCAATTTTTTCTATATATTATTTTTTCTCCATTTTTTCCAAAATTATTAATCTTATTTATTCGATTTTATTATTATTAATTTTTATTTCAAATTGCATGCAAAGTTTATTTTTCTTATTGAATTTCCTTTTTTATTTTTGTTTCTATTTTTAATTCATTAAATACATTTTTATTTTTATTATTTTATTTTTGTTGAAGCTTGCTTTTTCATGTTGGGCCTCCTGTTATTTTTACAGCGTTATAGAGCCAACGCGAGACTGAATATGTGAAATCCTATTTAGGTGGGTCAAAAATTTTGATTAAATTAACGAAAACTTGTCCAAAAAATATTTTTGCGGGTCCAATTAATTTCACGGGTTTGCGTTTGGTATTTGAAATCATAGCATAACCATACCGTTATGAACTCTTTAATTGCCTGAATTAAATTTAGGATTCGCATTTGAGTCGACAGGAAAAAAATAATTAGTAAAATATGTGTATCCATTTAGTACTCTTCGAAATATTTTTGAATCGAGCTCGATAAAAAAGCGTCAATTATGAAAAAGTCGATGCACATTACTCGGTTTTGGAAAAGAACTATTGGCATTGTGTCTACTTTTAAAAATTTTCTAATCATCAATGTTAGCATATCATATCAATAAGAATAGACCAGCTTCATTTGGAAAAAAGTTCATTGCATATTCGTAATCGATCAGAAGTAATTTCCGAACTTATTGAATTTAATTATTGAATTATTGAATATTGGTATTCACGCTTATATTTGATTGTATGAATATGAGCTAATTGAACCTATTAACTTAATTATTCAACTTATTATGCAGTGTTTTCGAATCAGCTTTCACTATACCCTAACATTTTTGTAAGTGATAATTTTGAAGGCTTTATGACTATAAATTAGCACCAATCAAATTCTGAAGGTCTAATAAGTCAAAGTCGCAAGCATCACCAAAAATTAAATTATTAGTGTCTTTTGGTCTCAAGGGTCTAACGCCTTATCTCTCTCTTCAGGCTTTTACAAAGAACAATTACTCCAACTAGCTAAACTTTTAAAACAATGTCATTTTTTAATCTGTCAATGGGCAACATCCCGGATTGGGAACGTATTTTCAACAATTTATTGCAAAGGGCGAACTAATCTAATTTGTAGCATATTTGTTTTTTTGAATGAGAAATAGTTTTTGAATGAGAAGTAAGATGTTTGCCTATCCTCATAAATAGATACTTAAAGCTGAATAAATGAGTTTATGCAACACTATACTTAGCTTATTTGACGAAAATACCAAAAGCTTGCTATGTTTAGAGATTAGCATATCGCATGACTATATCTGAAGTTTTTGCACGAAATTTCATACAGTCTCGTTTGAATAGCTTTTTGATCATTTTCGTGCATTATATAACTTTTATTTATTTGTTCATCAAAAGTTATGATTAAATCTGCATTAATGTTCCCATTTTGGAATGTTGACTTTTAGGAGAATAAAAATGTCAAAATATTCGGAAAGAGAACTAAATAAATTGGACAGCACATAAAACCTAGGCAGTGCTCTCTGGAGGATTCTTATGCATTTCTTCTATTTTCTAGAGCTCTTCTTAAATATGTTTATGACTTCTATGCGTCTTTTCAAAATGTTCAATGCAAATTTGCAGATTTTTTACATAAATTCATGTTTCACGGGTAAATACTCGTACGTATTCCTTTTAGAGTCTGAACAGCTATTTCTCATAAATTTATGTGCAAAGTCAAATTTTTCCTGATTTCTAGAATTTGCAATGTACTTTATCAAACTTTTATGCACCTACTACTTTTTAACATTTTGTCTCTGAGAATCATGTTTTAGTCACATTACAAAGCTTTGTGTGTCAATTTACTAGACTATCAGTGAAAATCCTTAAATGTGTAATCGAACTAGCGTTTATCAATAAACGTATGAGACTTCGATTGCTTTTATTCGCTCTGGAATATGTTTACTGTATAAATTAGTACGAAATGTGCTAAGTCGACTCTATCATACATCTGTCATCCTATTATTTTAAGATTCTAGATTCAAGGTTTCTGATTTTTCTTATGCATACGTAGATGCATTGTAAAAAATATTCAGAGCACGGATATGAGGTCAACAGCATAGACAATATGAAACTAAGAAATTTCCGTAATCCAAAAAAGACCGAAATAAGGATGTTTAGCTCGATGATTTTTCTAGCTTATCTTATTCTATCCTAAAGCAAAGGAAAATCAATAAAAACAGAAAATAGAATTACTATGTCTACTGAAGGTTTCTTGGTTTGCTACAGTTTTCGTGATTCGCATGAAATTCCACATTCTCAAAATTACATTCATTCAACCCACTTATTTTCATTTTAACATTTTAGATTAATTGTCTAGTGTGCAATGGATCGCTTTGATCTTATATGCTTTGCAAACATATCGGTTCCTACCAAAAATTTAATAAAAATGCATACCAACTACCAAGTAGCCAATAAAAATGCGTACCAAGTAGCCAACGTTCCCAAATAGGAACATATGCATAACTTGACAAATAAAAGAGCTTTTTCTCTTGATTTTTTGCATCCTTTATTAGATTTTTTAGAATTAAAAGGTATCAGTAGTACATCTAGATCAAAAGCGGACTCTAAAGGTCTAATATCTTTGTGCGAGTACTTTTACACCGTCTGAAGCGAATTAATAAAATAGTTTCTGGAAATTTCTTTGTGAAAAGTGAAATATAAGTACATGAAGTTGTGCAATAAAATCCTAATATTAACTAATTTTTAGGCCAGCGGTTGCCTCTTCACTTCAAATATTACAAAGAATCGTGTTTGAATGATACAGAATGTTTTGGAGGAGGACAGAGTATGATATGCAGGGAACAAAAATGTCAGTGTGCCGAAAAATATCTGCCAGCTAGAGAATTCTCAGCTCACTTTTGTCTTCCAGGTGAACAAATAAAGGTACTCAGCAAACATGAATATATAACAATATTATAAAAAAATTACTCTATAAATAAAATTAGCAAAAAATAATGCAATTAACTCCACCTAACTTTTTTGCCAAAATAATTGCGTATTTTATTCATTCAATTGAAAGGCATTTGTGAATTCGAAGCGTGTACCTTTTGCGAATGATTACTTATTTAAAGCTTAGCATCTTTGATATCTGGCTAATTTTGCTACCTCCTTTTCAGAACTGATCAAAGCTGTCTATGTTTAAAATCTACATTTCCTCTTAATCGCAATGCTTTTCTTTTTTTTGTTAATTTATCCGGAAAGTATAACAAAAATTATCCATTTATGATTCATATTGCAAAACTGACAAGTTTTGATGCATGTCTAATTTTTGAGAACCAAAATCATATAATGAGGCGTGTGAACATGGCATGGAATGCTCTGGATTTCTGCATTCGATGGATTGCATAGGTGGCAAATGCCAGTGTGCCCATCCTTACGAGCCGGAGGAACAAGACATAGGCAAAAATTCCGTTTAAACGGTTTGCGTGCAAGGCAAGAAAATAAATTATAACATCAAGCTTCGAAAAAATAGATTTTTTACATGTTGCTAATTGCACTTCTAGCATTTTCGAGATATTAGATATTATTAGATAATACTGTTTTAACCTAAATCCAAACGTTTTATAATTAATTTTTCTGAATGGCTCAATAAAACTTTGAAAACATGTAGACTAATTAAGCACAAATAGAAATATCGTCTTGTAATTCATTTTTAGGACAAATAGGAATTGGGGTTAGGGAACTTTTCAAAGTGAAGAAAGCCGTAAAATTAGTAGCAGGGCTAAAATTATCATTTCCGGCGTTTGTTCATAGAGCCTAATCCACTGGCGAACAAAAATTGCGAAAAATCGATAAGAATTTTTAAAGACGTGATTTTGGGGGTACTGTGGGGAATATTTCTAAATTCGCTTTTGGATGCCTAAAGATCATTGAGAAGTGTTGTAGATGTTCAAAGGGTCCAGGCCTGCCAAGCCCATGTGTCGTCCGTCATTCATGCCAAGATGTGCTATTCACATTTCCCTCCAATGTTAACCGTAAAAAAGCGCATATTCCGAGATGCAATCTTTTTTAACTTGTTGACCTAAGCAAGTAGCCATAATTCACTATGTGATTTAGATTTACTTAAATTAATTAACTAACAATTAAGCTGCGCCTCTGATGAACAAATGCAATAAGACTTGCATGAAGCCAGCCGTTTGCATCCCTTACGCTGGCCAAGGCGGAGACAACAAAACGAAAGTGTGTCAATGCGCGAAGCCATACTATTATGAAGCTAGAACTTATGCTTGTTACATAGGTATGCCTGTCTAGCGTCATAAAGTTTCAAAAGCTATAAGGAAATTACTTTTGTTGCAGTTTTTATATTTTAAGATACCTTAGAATCGGGCTGGCGTCATAGGTGGGCAGCACCGAAATTCTATCGGGGGGGGGGGGTGGGGGAGTAAGAAAATTTTGGGAGGGGGGTGAAAAAATTTTCAAAGGTCAAAAAGTGGTCGTTTGGCGAAAAAACACTATTCCCATCGAGCACTATCCAATGGCATCAAAAAATTGCTAAAAAAGCAAAAAATATTTTCAAAATTTGAATTCTGGGGGGTATTTTGATTTGGGGGGGGTATTTAAACTTCTGAGGGTGCACCCCCCCCAAACCCCCACGCCCACGTATGGCTGGCATAATATGATGGGCAATAAAGTTTCCGAATCAGTCATTTCCATTACTTTTCCTTATGAAAAAAAGTACGCATACTTCTAGATACGCAACAATTATTAGGGAGCCGGAAAATGTTTGCAAATCTAATCTAGCTTTAATTTGCTACCTTTGACCAGCGGCGGATCTAGGATTTTCTTAAGGGGCACTTACCCCATCTTTTCCAAAAACAGTCAAAAGTAAGTCCAAAAATTCGCCTTTCATGAAGGACATAGCCTTTTTCGGCGTTTTACATTGTATACTTTTATTTAAGATCACTTGACGCAAAATTTTTCAAAAAATTTAGGAAATTTAGACAATGTTGCGCTAAAAATCTTAAATTTAGACAATGTTGCGCTAAAAAATCATTAGATTTTTTTATTCTAACAGAAAGCCAGCGCTGAGCGCAGGAATATTTGAAAAAATTAGGCGTATGGAAGTTTAGAAGCTTAATTTAACGCTCGATTTCCTATATTTTAGCGAAGAACATGCTGAAAGAGCTTTTTCTGCTCCTGTGATTGTTTCAAAACCCATTTCATATGCGAGAAATGACTTCCAGATCATTGAGAAACTAGATAAAGGTCATTGATACGTATTATCCGGCGCAAAGCGCCGGAAAAATTTGAGAAATTATGATCCATAACGACCAAAAACCATGAAAATTACAAATCCATTCTTAAGCTCACCAATCACCAACCATTTTGGGCGAATTGTGAAGCGGCCGCCTCTTTCCCACACACCCTTAAATCCGCCAATGCCCTTGACCCCCTATTATGATTATAAGCAGAAATTTTATCATCCTCAGTATAAGTTTTTAGCAAATCTGCGATATTGACGTTCATGAAATTTTTTTAAAACTTAAGAATTTACCGAAAAATTAGGCGATTAGGTTGTTGATTTCTTCGAAATTCCGGGAATTTTTTGGAGTTTTCACACTACACGGCTTTAATCTAAACTTTAGAGAGTTTTAAAAATTGCTGAGCATTTTTGTCAAAAGCTTGTCTTCAAAAATTTTCCTAAAATTATCATCTAATTTTTGCTAAATTCGACGGCTAAGAGAAAGGTTGGGTGAAATACGAGTACTTGGATCCGATCTTCTGAAAATTCAGAGATAAGACGAAAGTGTATTGCATGCAATTTTTGTAAAAGTGGTATACAGATCAGCACTGTTTTGAGTCATTTCCTTTTATTCCTGCAACAAGTAATTTTTCGATTGTTTTGAATAAACTCAAACATAAAAACATAAAGAAATTTAAATTAGAGTAAACAGTCCTCATTTTGAGAGAGAGAGCAGAGAATGTAGGTATTTAAAATGCGAAAATAAGGCATGCGAATCTCTTCTTGTACGCTTCGTAACTATTCTCTTTTTTCTAATTTCTTTTGCACAATTTTACATAATTGTGGAATGCAGGATACATTGCGCCTTGTTTTAAGAGGAAATTAATCAGTTCAGCTACAAAAGTCGGTCTGAAGTAACAAATCACTTAAACCTTTTCCGTTTAGATTGTCCCAAAGACGAATATTATGACGTTTCGACGTTCAAGTGTGTTAAAGGTGAATTGAAGAAAGCTCGATAATGTGTGATACTTATATTCCTTTGTCCCATTTATTCCTATTTAATCTTTTCGCTTCTCATTACGAGAGCACCTAAGCACACTTTTTTGGCTGAAAATATACCAAAAGTGCTTAGTTTTTATAAAATGCTCATAAAACGCATATAAGCTCAATAGCCGGTCATTTTTAATTCTCTCGAAGCTCTAATTGCTGTAACATGAATTTATTCTGGGTGCTTTTTCTCTATTTTGATTGAACAAAGCGTAATTTTTACACTGTTTTATCAAAATTTGTTGGGTTTTAAGTAAGTTTTCGGTCGGATTTTATTTTAAAAATGCACCGACCATGGCCTATGTATCTGGTTTGTTATGATACTATTTAATTTGATGAGCCTAAAATAGTTGTATAACATATTATGCCAATAAATTGAAGGAAAAGTTACGAAATTTTAATGCAATCACAAATGGTTTCTAGCTCAATCTTATTTTTTTGCAGGATGCAAGAAAAATGAAGTGAGGATCAACGAGACATGCATTCCTCGTAAGGCTTATAATTTTGCGCATTTTTATTTGTACAACTTGATTACGATAATCATCATACATCAACGATTATAACCTTTTATTTCTATATAATACTATACCATGTAAATTTTGAATTTTGTATTTGCATGATACGCTTATTGTTTGTTTTCTTTTTAAACTTAAGACATTGATATTGGCGGGCAATGTCTCGCTGATCAACAGTGCGTCAGGCCATATTCGAAATGCAGATCAGGCGTTTGCACTTGCAGACGAGGCTTTCATTTGAAAAATTCCTTTTGCTATCCTTCAGGTGGGAAAGAAAATGATTCTGTTTAGCACACGAGGCGATTTATTCATGATAAAAATTTTCCTCCTCTTCTTTGTCGTCTATTATTCTTATCCCTTGACTGATTTTTCCGCCTTATCGCGAATTCAAGCTAAAAATATCCTTTCTCCGATTTTATTCTAAATCATTAAAATTTACCTGTTTCCTTATTGGCATGGTATCAGGCACGAATGTCCTAACTTAATTAAAAACCAATTCTGAGCATGGCTCGAGATATATCAATGTCTGGCAGGTTAGTCGGATTGCAATTCTATTTTACTCCACGTGAATTTCCTACATGACTATCAGGGTCGAAAATAATATACAAGACATAACTTTTTAACGATTATATATTGTGCATATCCAGTTTAGGATTTAATTTTCAAGTTTTTAAATTGAGCTCAGTCATTCTAAATTGCCGTACAGCTGTGACGTGTCCATATGGCGAGCCATTGTTAAAAGATAAAGGATTCGTGCCCTGCCATATCATTGAGGGATCGAATGAAAAACGTATGTCACCGACAACACTACCAGACGGCCGTACGAGAAAAAGCACTTGCCCTGAAGGTAAAAGGAAATTCACATATAGTAAAAATGATATTAGAAATATTAATTACAACTAGCAAATGAAGCGCTTCGCTGTCCTGTTTGCCAAATTTATCTTTTTTAATAAATGAGTCGCTTTGCTCCCCATTGCGAAAAAGACAGATATGATGACTGAAAAACCAATATGTCGCAAATTTTCGGAAATTAACATAGTTCTAATGTTTCGTGATATTCTTAAAATCAGTCATTTCAAATTTCACTGTTTTCTCTCACTCATTTGGTATGATCCATAATTTAACACCTGCACTTTTTTAAAGCTTTTTTGTCAACAGCAACTCGGTTTTACAATAAAAATTAAACTATGGTCAAGGAACGATAATCAGACATTATCAACTTTTCCAAGCTTGCTTCCTTCACGCTACAATTTAATTCAGTTACTTACGATCTTTATGAACCACCACTCACCAAAACGTACAATTTCAGCTATGTAGATTAGTGCAATCAGTTTTCAACGACTTATTTTATTTTGTTTACTAAGGCTTTCTGCTAATTAGAAACATTGTAAACTGCGCAGCAAGTTAAATGAAAGTTTGTCCGGATTATGAACAAACGCAAAGTTTTATAAGAAATTAGCTGCTAGAAGCAAAGGTAAGCTTTTAGTTAATTTACACCTAAGTGCGCGTGCATTAGTTTACATCATTCAAAACAGTATTAAAGTGATATTATTAGCCTGCTGCGATCTTGATCCCTATGGTAATATTGATAATAATTTTATTAACAATAATAATAATAAGAATAATAATAATAATATTAATAATAAACATATATGACAATAATAACGATAATAATAATAATAATAATAATAATAATAATAATAATAATAATAATAATAATAATAATAATAGTAATAATATTAATAATAGTGATAATCATAATAATAATAATAATAATAATATTAATAATAATAATAATTGATAATAATGTTGATAATAATAGTAATATTAATAATAATAATAATGATAACAATAATAAAAATAATAATATTAATAATAATGATAATAATAATAATAATAATAATAGTGTTAATAATAATATTATTACTCATGATAATAATAGAAATAATAATAATAATAATAATAATATTATTATTCACAATAATAATAGAAATAATAATAGTAATAATGATAATAATAATTATAATATCAATAATAATAAAAATAATAATTATTATTATAATAACAATAATAATAAGAATAACAAAACAATGATAATAACGATAAAAATAATAATAATAATAATAATAATAATAATAATAATAATAATAATAATAATAATACCATAATAATAATAATAATAATAATAATAATAATAATAATAATAATAATAATAATAATAATAATAATAATAATAGTAATAATATTAATAATAGTGATAATCATAATAATAATAATAATTATAATATTAATAATAATAATAATTGATAATAATGTTGATAATAATAGTAATATTAATAATAATTATAATGATAATAATAATAAAAATAATAATATTAATAATAATGATAATAATAATAATAATAATAATGTTAATAATAATATTATTAATCACGATAATAATAGAAATAATAATAATAATAATAATGATAATAATAATATTATTATTTACAATAATAATTGAAATAATAATAGTAATAATGATAATAATAATAATATCAATAATAATAAAAATAATAATAATTATTATAATAACAATAATAATAAGAATAACAGAAACAATGATAATAACGATAATAATAATAATAATAATAATAATAATAATATTAATAATAATAATAATAATAATAATAATAATAATAATAATAATAATAATAATAATAATAATAATAATAATAATAATAATAATAATAATAATAATAATAATGATAATAATAAAATAATAATAATAATAACCATAATAGCAATAATAATTATGATAATAATAACAATAATTTCGAGCATGTTATTCCTACAATACAACAGAAGCAATCATTGCAGCAAAGAAAAAAATTGTTGAAATATGGCAAATCGAAAGTTATGGCGTGGATAGTATAAACTCTAGACACGCTATCATGATCAGTCCTTCCTATTTGATTCAGTGTGGGAAGCGCGAATGGAAAATGTTCCGCGAAATTGTAGCACACAAATTAATGCTAATTAACGTCGAATCAACGTAAATTAAATTAAATTAAATGAATTCGTATTTATTATTTCAATTGATTAGCTGATTAACACGAACATTGATTATGTAAGCAATATAAAATATGGTGATTGTCCTGCACTGGGAACACGCCTATTTGATATTCGATTCGCTACTCTCTTATTTTAATTTATGTTTATAAGCGTCCAAAGAATAATTTAATAAAATCTGACACTTAACGTCAGAAGACGGCTGCTGGCCGTAATAGGCAGCAGCCAAATTAGGAAGGAGGGGGCCTGATGGAGTCAAATTGCCAAAAATAGTACTAAAAATTCAACTGTAGTGGAATTTATTAATTTGGGGATTCGCTCGATTCTGGAAGATTCAGATCCCCATTCAGACTCCTAGGCCCAAACGAGCCTCTGGCCCTTCAAAGTTCAATTATTTGCTTGCATTTTTCGGAGATTTTTTTAAATATTTTTGTAGTCTAGAAAAATTGAACACCGTGCGACATGTCGAAAAGCAATTTTTCACATGAGCATAAAGAGACGTTTTGTAAAAAATTTTTTTAAAGCAATCCCAGAATTCTTATGTTGTAGGTGCATGGTCATCAGACGTGAGAGTAAGAGCTGAGCTTGCTCTGCCAACAGTTAGAAGCTCAAGAAGCAGAATGATAAAAACCGATTATTTCATAGAAGCAAGCGTAGGTTCTAAGCCATTAATTTTCGCAACATTTTGAGTACGCTCTCGTGCATTAAACATAAAAAATTCTATAGTGGTTTGTTCTCGTGACTGTAATTTGGTTATAAGATTCTCATATTGTCGCTATTTATATTCTTGGCTATTCAGCTGGTGGCAATCAAGAAGCAAGCTAAAGCTGATGCATACTGATATTCTTGACTTTATCCATATTGACCAAGGCTACTTCAGCGAATGACAATAAGAGATCAAACCGTTTTTAAATACCATTGTACATTTTGAATTATTGTGATTTTTTAGGCAATTTCTGCATGACAATCCCAGCGAGTGGCTATTTGCAAGGTGTTGCAGGATTTTGCTGTCCCGATCGTACGGCATCTTGCTCTGTCGGTTTGCCGCATTCAACCGCCAAATGTAGCCCTTATTCTTCAGCAGGTAAAAATCAAAGCATATAGCGGAAAGCATGCATACATTTTTTGGCACAAATAAATTTGAAATATCAGCCATCGGATAAGGAATATGAAACAACAGATTTAACAGGAAAAAGGCAGGTTTCTTAAGAGGTGGCAATCATCCGAAATTCGTAAACTCTGTATTGATTGCGTACCGAAATATTCTTTCGAACCCCTACATGCCTCTGATTCCTAGTTTTATTCCTCTTCCCTGCGAGTGCGATTCTTCATTCCCTCTACTGCATGAAAGAGCGTAACTCTTAAGCTTTTTGTTTGCTGTACTCATTAATTAAAGTATTAAACTTGCGATTTCATGCCTCCGTTGGCTTTCTGACATTCATCCTTTTACTCAGATGAGACTTGTCCTTCGCAAACGCATTTTTGTCAACCTCAAACAGCCACATTGAGCAGCGAACCGAAAAAACTTTGTTGCCCCAAACCTTGTTCATCCGGTTTCGAACAAATAGATAATAAATGCCTTCCAAAAGTTGAATTGGGCAACGCTTGCTACAGTAAACAGCAATGCTCGCAACCCTACGGCGACTGCATTCAAGGTGCGCGAATTTAATTTCATGAATCGGCATAGTCTCTTGAACATCAGATATGGAAAAATACCGAAAACACGAAATAAATAAATAAGATGTGGTGTAAAGAAGTAAGATTAATCGACGGAAATAAGTTAGAGTAAATAAGTTAGAGTACACAAAAAAGAAATGAGCCAAATATGTCGAAAATTTAAATTTGTGTCTGAAAATTCAGGGGAACATTTAACTTTGGAGGAAAAAGCGTAAAATGCAGAAAAAGTTAGAAAATTGTTGTATTTTTCATTTAATAACTTTTTAATCTAGCCTGTTTTTTACAATATATGTAGTTTTTATCATAATAATAATCATAATTAATAAATAACAAAAATAATATATAAATTAATATCATCAATAATACTAATAATAGTAATAATAATAATATTAATAATAATTAAAATATAAAAATTGATAATAATATTAATAATAATAATAATACTAATAACAATAATAATAATAATAATAATAATAATAATAATAATAATATAGCTAGCTGGTAATACAAGTAAGTTTCTTTTTTTATTTTAGTCAAGTATTTCAAACTAAAATTTATTATTATTATTATTATTATTATTATTATTATTATATGTGTATTATGTATTATTATTATTATTATTATTATTAATATTAATATTATTGACAATCAATACTATTATTATTATTATTAATATTATTATAATAATAATATTATTATTATTATTATTATTATTATTATTATTATTATTATTGTTATATTAAAAATAACGATAACACGAATAACAATAACGATCACAACAACAAGTAAAACAAAAAATAAGACAAGAAAAATTCGGGCAGAAATACTCTCCGCTTATTTTTGTTTTAGGTGTTTGCAAATGCCAGGCTAACGCCGTTCAAAAGGACATTGGAAGATATCGTATGTGTACGATCAAGTGTAAGGACGACGAAGTACTTTACAATCATAAGTGCTTAAAACGCCTAAAATTGACTGACTCTTGTACTCTCGCCGAGAGTCATCTCTGCCCCGAATATGCTGGCTGCAGCTCGAAAAATCAGTGCGCTTGTCGATGTGGAACATTCAATTTGGTTGACAACGTATGCGCCCCGCCTCCTATTTGCCATTCACCTCATGAATATCAGTTTGTAAGTGCTGTAGGTCAACAAGTGGGCAGTTTCGCTTTATTTTATTATGATGCATCACTGAAGGTTTGATTAGTTAGACAGTATTTGTTTTTTATATTTTCTTTTGTTTTCCGTCTTTCATTAGCTTTTGTTCACCTTCATTAAAAGTTTACACAAGTACTTAAGCATCTGAAAAACTTTTAATAAACTATCTTTATTTCAGTATTTCAACTATTTTTCAATGATAACTTTAACAGTTCTTTTAATAAAATTTTTGTAAGTCAGCCTCTTCATACAATTTTTGTATTTACATTTTCAGTCATAAAAATGTTTAGTGTCAGATCTTCAGCTAAGCGATTTTAAGTCTATTGCAGCCGATAGTGTAAAATTTTATTCGGCTTATTGCTCTCAATATCCGAACAGTCAAAAGATTGCACTATACTTACAGCTGACATATTTTAAGGCTTTACCTTAATGAGAAAACGACTCACCTTTGTAAGCTTGTGAAATAATTGTCAAATTTACGATTCTAGAGCTTTAGTACTTCAATTAATAGTTTCTAACTAATAAAATTGTTATTTGAAGGGTTCTTTACCTGTGTGGTCATCACGGCGCATATCGAATGAAGAAAAACAAAAGTTTCTGCAAAGTACGGCTTTTTGTAAAGTGAAAGGTAAAAACCCACCGGCTGGCATGAATTTTACTGAAAAGTGCCCCACGAATCAATATTGCACCTTTTTCATTACTACGTTGGGTATATGCTGCCCTAAACCAGGTAAAAGCTAATTTGCTGCAACTTTTTACAAGTACATGTAATCTTATTCAAATTGTATGATTTTGCGTAAACGCTTCAAAAGGGCAATTTAAAGCTTAAAAAGCTTTCGAAAAAAATGTTCGAGCGTTGCAAAGTGCAATACATATGTAAAACATAAGTTTAACTTTAAGTTAAAATATTAGCCATACAAGATATATCTTTAAATCTTATTCAAGACTATATGAATCTTAGCATGTAAAGATGAGCATACGTGGGCAGCACCAAAATTCTGGGAGTCAAGATGGGCCAAATCACCAGAGTTCTATACGAATCTGCGGGGTCTTCTTATTTTCTAGGGAGAAACACCCTTTCCCCTAAACCCTCTCCAACCCCTTCTACCCTCACTCATGTGTGAAGACAAGCCATTGAAATGGAAATGTGGAACTATGGCAATTCAAAGTCTTTCTTAGAAATAGAATTAATGTTAAATTTTTTTCATACATCTGTCATGATTTTTTCTGAATTCGCAGTACTTGGGAAATTTCGGGTAATTATTTCCTACCTGTTTATTGCCGAGTTCTACGAGACAATCTACTTGACTTATGCTAAAAGAAACTTGCCCAAGTTAAGTCGCGAACATTTTTCAAGTTATTATTCCTAGACTACTTATTAAGAGCTGTACCATAAACAAAATTTTATTGCATTGCATGCATATCTCATTTTTCACATATCACTACCCTTATTACTTTTTAAATATTACGTAGAGATATTGTTTGTTTGTATAGCCATGTTACACATCATTGCTTGCAGTCTAAAACTTCAAAATTCTATATCAAAAATTGAAAAATTTTGAGAATTTTAGAAAAGTTATAAATTTACAAAAGAAATTCATTCAGAGCACATACCCTTTGGAACTCTATTTTTAAAAATTCAATTAATATAATTATTAAACGAATTCAACATTGTGGTGATTAGCTTTACCCAATTTAAATTGGGAAATAAAACGTCTTGTTTCTAATAGTATTTTCTCTCAAAAAGCATCCTGTTCTTCTGGCACACTGCAAAAGGATTCGAAATGTGACCCGAAAAATCCGCTGAGCTGTGGTGTGGACAATCTGTGTTTTAAATACTTGCATCCAGCAGACGAATCAGATGATAAAGACTACACCGTTTGTTGCAGAGCAAACGTGGAAGTAATTTAGCAGACATGAATGATGGCTAGTTCGCAGCATTTCAGCATTTTACTGTGTATTAGTTTGAATCAAAAATGGGCGCGGGGAGGGGCTTGAAGAGATTTACAACACCCAGTATCTTAGACACTCTCAAAATCTACAAAACCTACAAAAATCGAATTTTAGATGCTATTTTTGATAATATCGTTCCATCTGACCCCCAGAATTAACTGATGCTCATGCATGCGATTTAAAAAATTATTGTCCATGTTTAGCTCAAATTTGTCTGTCGAGTAATTCCTTTTTTCTGATTTTTAGTTGAATTCAGTTGAAGAAGATTTGCCTGCTATGGTTAATGATATTACTTTGTGATGATTCGCTGACGGTACCTAATTATCTTGTAGCAAAAAGTAAACGTTCGTCTAATATAATTGCGTACTGCGATTGTTGCAGTTGTTCGTATTTCGAAAAAAACTGCAATCATATATTTTTACCAGCAAAGAAAAATGCTCCGATGAAACAAAAATGACAAATATTCTTGAAAGAACAGATTATTAAAGATATGAATGGAGGGGACTATATAAAGTCACCTATGCGCACAAAAAATTGCGGCATGTCGCCTCAATTTGAGAAATAAATAACGCAACAGTTTATTCCTTAAAAGATCTGATCAATCTGAAATAAAGAAAACGACATATCATTTTGTTCACTAAGTTTAACTAAATGTTAGTCTGAACGAGCGCTCATGCAATGGCATACAAACATGGGAAGCAAGAAAATTCTGTTGAGGGGGTAAATCGCCGAAAATTGCCAATAATGTTACTAAAAATAGAATTCTGGGATGGGTCTATAGTGATCTAGTAGGAGAAAATGAAAACTACATCTCATCATGCTAGCATAATACGTATAAGTGTAGAGCCATAATAAAGAGCCTGATGTGAATGTAATAATTCATCTATTGAGCCCTAATTCAATATTGATCACAAATTGCCTTGAAAATGCGAGATTGATCTCCAAGTAAGTCGACCACTTAGCACAGACCAAAGTTTTCCTCCGAAATCTTCACTAAACCAGTTAGAAATGTTTCGAGAGGATACCTTCTGTTTTTCAAGGCCGCAGGATAAACATACTGAGATATTTGGGTTACATAGAGAACTCTGATTTTTAGCAGATTCTGATTTTTCGAGCGCACAGGTGACTTTTCCTAGTCCCCTCCACACTTGGGCGTATGAAATATGGGGTTTGGGAGCTATGCATCTATCAGAAGGCCGAGTACCTTTCCCCCAGAAATCAAAGTACCTCCCCCAGAATTCAATTTTTGGAATTTTTTGTTCTTTTTCGCAATTTTTTTAATACCAATTGATAGTTCTTGATGAGAAACATCGAAAAATGTTGTTTTTCCGCCATAACACTATTTTTAAGACCATTTTTCGACTTTTGAAAAATCTTGCAATCCCCCCAGAATTTCGGTGCTGCCCACCTATGGTCTCCTCCTTTTATGTCGATAATAATACGCTATTCCGAATAAATTATTCCTTTTTGTTCCATCGGGGCATTATTCTTTGCTAGTACTCTACTTTCAATTAGGGACTTGAATAACACTCGTAAAGTCTTTTAAATAAATTTACCTCCTACAACGTTTTTAAAATTAAAATCAATTTTCAATTCAAACTCTGAACAGCCATTGAGTAACAAGAAAAGCAAAGTTGGATGTGTAAGAGAATCGCAGTCAAGTTCGTATTTATGATAGTTAGGAATCCTTATGTTCCAGAGAACGTTTTAAAAAACTTCATTTTGGCTATGCTTTGTTTCTAAAGTTAAAAATCAGTGTGAACATTACGCAACTGTTGACTGTAAAGAACGTTTAAAGTCTGTTTCGTAATCCTGATGTTCCAAATAATATCTTACAAAAAAATTGCCCCTCCACACCCCAGTTGAATAAGTGATCCTAAAGTGCAAAGCTTTTTCGAAGTTGAGATCATGTCCCTACTCATAACGGAAGAAGACGGTGAATAAAACCAATGTAGAAACGAGTTTTTCACACCTGATTTAGGACTTTACACCTCCATAACTAATTTAATATTAAGTGTAAAGAACTGCATCTGAATGCGATTTGTAACCGACATAACATATATGCATGCGTAAGTTAGCAGACAGAATATTTGCAATAACGTTTTTCACCACAGAGATGGTACTTCACATCTTTAGAACTCAGTATTGAATGTAGAGAATTCCAATCAGTTGTGATTTGTTATCCTCGACACGCACTTTACTTTTAGAATAGTCCACACAACCCGATTTATAATCGGAGACGTTGGCTGACAAAAATTAAGCAAAAAACGTGGTTTTTGCGCAAAATATCAAACTTTACACTTTCTTACCTAACTCAGTATTGAGTTTATAGAAACGCGTCCTGGGGCTCGTTGCATAAAAGACTTGTAGTCGCTACAAGTCCTACAAGCTACAAGTAACAATTGAATTCCTTTGCATAAAAAAAATAGCTACAAGTTACGAGCTACAAGTCCTACAAGTGCAAAACTACAAGTTCTACAAGTCTTGTAGCTGCAAGTCTGCGTTGCATAAAATCACTCGTAATCGCTACAATTTCTAAAAGTCGTACAAGCCTTGTAGTTACAAGTGTAGGTTGCATAAAACTACTAGCTACAAGCTACAAGCTACAAGTTCGGGGCATGCATATATCATTAGACAAAAATGGAAATTACAAGTCTTATTAGTAATGCGTTGCATATAAGTATTAGTGTTACAATTGTAGGTTTGAGACTTGTAACTCGTGATGCATTTTTTACAAGTCGTTTTTGACTTGTAAATTGGGAATTTTTTCTTGTTTTAGTAAAAATTATGGATTTTTCCGATAGTGACGATGACTATAATGATGTTGTATCAGTTCATGATCATCCTGAAAGGAATTATAGACCACGTATAAATTTTGATAGATCGATAAGTGAAAATACGAGTATGGAACGATTTAGATTGAGTGACGATGATATTATTACGTTATGTGAAATTTTTGGTCCGATTATTGCACACGAGACTTCTCGAAACCTTGCGCCATCAACCCGTTCAGCTAATTCGCCTCAAGTTTCTCAATTTATAATGTGATTGGAGATGCACAAACATACGTGGGCAGCACCGAAATTCTGGGGGTGCAAGATTTTTCAAAGGTCAAAAATGGCCTTAAAAATGATGGTATGGCGAAAAAACACCATTTTTCAACGTTTCTGATCGAGTACTATCCATTGGCATCGAAAAATTGCGAAGAAGACAAAAAAATTTTAAAAGTTTTATTATGGGGGGTATTTTGGTTTCTCGGGGAAGGGGAGTGCATATCCCCCTACCCCCTCATGGTCAGTTGTGGATGCACATGGTGTGCATATGAATCCACAGTTTGTCGAACTTTGTCTCGATTTATTGATGATGTCAAAGCACAACTATTCAAGATAGTTGATTGGCCTCAGGAGGATTTAGCTTTGCGACAACTTCCGAAACTTTTTTACGAAAAAGGTGGAATGTGAAGTGTATTCAGCACCGTTGATGGAACGCATATCAACATTATGATAGTTTGTTAACCGGCATGGGGATTATTCCATTAACTGCATGCTGACTTGTGGGGCCCTGATCTAAAATTCTACTACATGTCTTCCAGGTGGCCTGGATCTGTAAATGATGCCCGCGTCTTTCGCAACAGTTCACTGAAAACTCGTCTAGAAACTGGTACTTATTTTTAAAAGTTCATCATAGACAATGAGGCCAATTTTTCTCCTTCCGATAACGGCATTTTAGCAAATCGAAAAAATCGGTCACTTGTTTACTACAAGGTGCTGCTGGTACCTACTTATTTTTTAAAGTTGATTCAGTAGGTTATAAGATTTTGTACTTGCCATAAAGTAAGAAAATAGCAGAAAAATGCGTTTTGTGTGCCTATGTGTATTTGTAGGTACACGATGCAAGAAAAGTCGATATTGAGATTATCCTTTAAGTTAAATCAAAAGGAGTACGTCTTCCTGAAAAAATTTCGCATTTCTCTGGTAAAAAATAAGATGCCCACCAGCTGCTAACAATTTCGGCGTAGAATCTTCCCATGTTTCCACAACGTTCATTCCTTCTAACACAACGGATTCTCGGCATACGTGGGCAGCAAGAAAATTCTGGGGGTGCAAGATTTTTTGAAGGTCATAAATGGCCTTAAAAATGGTGGTATGGCGATGAAAACACCATTTTTCGACGTTTCTCATCAAGCACTATCCATTGGCATCAAAAAAATTGCGAAAAAAAACGAAAAAAAATTTCAAAAATTGAATTCTAGGGGGAGTTATTTTGATTTCTGCGGGGTATTTTGGTTTCTGGGGGTTGCATACCCCCCGAACCCCCCACGCCCAGGTGTGATTCTCGGCCAATGATATCGTAGACAATTTCATCAACCTTGGAAATTTTGACTTTGTACCACCGGCCGCACCTGTAGCATTATTTGAATCCCGCTTTGCTACTGCAATTTTCCTCAAATTCGGCCAAATCGTAACTCTTATGTAAGACCAATCCTTATCCTTTGGAAGCGGATTCAAACCATGTTGAGTGACGCAATTATCAATAATCTTTTTCCACGCTTCCTTCGTAATCGATGTTTAAAATGATCCAAATAGAACTTTATTGGAATCATTGATCAAGGACAATAAGGCCAATTTTTCTTCTTCCAATAACGGCATTTTAGTAACTCGAAAAATCGGTGACTTTTTCACTACAAGGTGGCTGAGAATGTTTTATGCAACGCCAACTTGTACGACTAGTAGTGCACTTGTAGGACACGCAATTTTTAGCACACGTATTCGATAGTGTGCACTTGTAGAACTTGTAAGACTTGTAAGGCTACACTTGTAGGACTTGTAACTAGCTTGTAGGACTTGTAAATCGGCTGTCTGGACTTGTAACTTGTAGCTTGTAGCTTGTAAATTTATATGCAATGCTTACAAGCTACAAGCTACAAGCTACGAGCTACAAGCTTCAAGTGGAAATGCCTACAAGTCCTACAAGTATTCGTTGCACAAAAATTTACAAGCTACAAGCTACAAGTTACAAGTCCAGACAGCCAATTTACAAGCCCTGCAAGCTACCTAGTTACAATTCCTACAATTATAGCCTTACAAGTCCCACAGTTCTACAAATGCATGCTATAAAATACATGTGCTAAGAATTATGTGTCCAACAAGTGATCTACTAGTCGTATAAATTGGCGTTGAGACGAGTTTTCATTGAACTGTTGCAAAAGACGCGGGCATCATTTACAGATCCAGGCCACTTGGAAGACACGTAGTAGAATTTTAGATCAGGGCCATAAGTCAGCATGCAGTTTATGGAAGATCCCCATGCCGCTTAACAAAGTGTTCCTCGTGCTTTAGTGGTTTCATAATGTTGATATGCGTTCCATCAATGGCGCCGAATACACTTGGCATTCCACCTTTTTCGTGAAAAAGTTTCGGAATTTGTCGCAAAGCTTAATCCTCCTGAGGCCAATCAACTATCTTGAATAGCTGTGCATTTACAGCATCAACAAATCGGGACAAAGTTCGACGAACTGTGGATTTATGCACACCATGTGCATCTCCAATCACATTATACATTGAAGAACTTGCCAAAAATCTTAAACTTAGGCGAATTTGATGAACGGGTGAGAGCGCCAAATTTCAAGACGTCTCATGTGCAATAATTGGACTAATAATTTCACATAACGTATTAATATCATCGTCACTCAATCTAAATCGTTCCATGTTTTCACTTATCGATCTACCAAAATTTATACGTGGTCTAAAAGTCCTTTTGGGATGATCGTGAACTAATAAAACGTCATTAAAGTCATCGTCACTATCGGAAAAATCCATAATTTTTAATAAAACAAGGGAAAATTCCCGATTTACAAGTCAAAAACGACTTGTAAAAAATGCATTACGAGTTACAAGTCTCCAACCTACCATTGTAGTACTAATAGTTTTATGCAACGCGTTACTAATACGACTTGTAATTTCCATTTTTATCTAATGATATATGCATGCCCCGGACTTGTAGCTTGTAGCTAGTAGTTTTATGCAACCTACACTTGTAGCTACAAGTCTTGTACGACTTATAGAACTTGTAGCAATTACCAGTGATTTTATGCAACGCAGACTTGTAGCTACAAGACTTGAAGAACTTGTAGTTTTGCACTTGTAGGACTTGTAGCTTGTAACTTGTAGCTAATAGATTTATGCAACGGAATTCATTTGTAACTTGTAGCTTGTAAGACTTGTAGCGTAGCGACTACAAGTCTTTTATGCAACGAGCCCCAGGTGTGATGTGTATCCTCTGAGATATGCTTCATTTTTAGTATGCTTTGCGCGTCTTTATTTGTGACCGTCGGTGTTGGCCAACTAGAAAAGGTAAAAAAGTGGCTTTTCGCGCACTGGCAGAGTTTTACATTTGAAAATCTATAGCTCATTCCCTATTGAGTGTTGAGAAATTCGAATTAAGCTAATTTGTAGCATTTAAATTATAGTACGTTTTTATGTAAAAATACTTTAGTTTTACATCCTATTTGACATATTGACCAATCAAAAATGGAAGAAAAAGTGTTTTTTACCCCATGTTACATCCTAATTACTAACATTACACCTCCAGAATGAATTCGATATTCAGTAATTTTAAATGCAAGTTTCTAAGACGTGTAGCTCCTGGAAGGTACATTGTTTTTGTTTTATTCAATTTGTCAAGACTTATAAGTGGAGAAGTTGTGTCCTAGTACATTTTTATCAGGGAAAATTTTTTCTGACTTACAATCGGAGTCGTTGACAGACAGAAATAAGTAAGAAACGCGACCAAAATTTGTCTTTAAACCCGCATTTTTTGCACTCTTTACACTCTCCCTCGATAACTAAATCGAACTTCAAAAATTAGGGCTTTATAGTTTTAGATAATTCGATTTTCTACAATTAAATATCATTAAATTGTATAAGGCATTCACACTGAGTTGTGTACATGGTGGCTAACAAAACCTTCAAAAATCGCTATTTGCTAATTTGTTACGCCGAAACTTTACGCGCTCACTCAAACTCGGTTTTGAGTGTAAACTAGATAAAGTCAGCTAAATTTGTTTATTCTCTATCTTTCAGAATATACCGCACCTCCCAGATGTGTTCCGTTATAGCTGTAGGGGAGCTCATATGTTGGGGATACCCAAGTATATTATAGGTGTGCGTTAAGGCGCTACCTATGATTTTTAGCAAAACGTATCACTAACGATATCGACCTCTCTAGAAAAAGTCGGATATACAAGAAAATAAGTCAAGCTGTTCCTCTGCCCATAGCACTTTTAGTGAAATAAAACGAAGATTGTGTATTTTTGTACTAGAAAAAAAGTTGAATGAAATAAAACAAAGCTTGATATTTTCTACTAGGAAAAATTACTTTTGCATTTAAAAATGTCGTGAAGAAGCCGAACAGAAAGTACGACTTCTTTGGCTATGCAGGAATTGAAGTAAATTTCGTGGCCCGCAGAAAGAAGGCAAACGGTTCATTTTTTAAATGGAAACAATTACGTAATCCAGATATGCTTTGATTCTTACTGTAGAAAAATTGTTTAGCAAACTGCTGAATTCCAGAAAACGCATCAAAAAAGTAAATCGGTTGCAAAAGCAGTATCAAATTTGAAATGAAGAAGTAAAGCCAAATATAAATTATGGAAGCGACTCTAGAAATCAACTCGCAAGAAAGTAGAGTGTCTTAATCTTCTTTATGAAGAAACTCCAATCGAATTTTTTGGCCGTTTCTAACCAAAAATTGATGTCATTTACCCTAACTCCTTTGAAATTGGTCAAAACTTCCCAACCAAGATTTTGAGCCGTCACATGAATGCTAAACATGCGCAAACACGTTGGCGCCAAAGCATCAAGGTCACGGCGCAAGAATAATGACTGAGATAAGCATGCAAATAAATGCAGTGCTTAATGATCGACCGGAAATTTTGATAGCACATAGGCAGAATGTTGAAGCAGAAATGTACCTACATCAATTCATCATGCTAGCATAGCACGTGTGACTGTAAAACCATTATAAACAACATGATGCAAATGACATCATTCATCTATTAAGCCTTTTAAGCAAATATTGATCATATCTTGTCATGAAAATATGATAACAGGTGATATCCAACTAAATTGGGCATTTTACACATGCAAAAGTTTCTTGGTAAGCTCTTCACCATACAAATGGCAAACCATTTGAGAGGACACCTTGCTTTTTCAGAGGCTGCATAATATACCTCGATTTTTGTGTCGCTTAGTGAAAGTCCAATTTTTAGCAGATTCTAGTGATTTTTTACGCGCACGGGTGACTTCTTCTAGTCCCCTTTTATGTCTTCAATAATCCGATATTCAAAGTATATTTGTCCTTTTTATTCCATCGGAGTATTTTTTATTGCTAGTACCCAACTTTTAATTCAAATGATTCGGGTGAATGAAGCATCAAACTCGTAGGTAACTTGTCGAATGAAGTGTGACACTTGAAAGACACAACAAGATTGTTTATTCATATCCATATTTATATCGCACACAATATTTCTTCCTGATTCGCAATCATGATGCTTTTGAGGACAGTTTTTAAAAAAGTTACAATCTCCAATGTGTAAAAATTAAAATTAAATTTCAGATTAAACTTCACACAGACATTGAGTCGCGAAAAATTAAGTTAGATTCCTGATCTTGATTTTAAGCAGAACGATGTGTAAAAAATTATATGTTGCCTAATCAGACCATAAGAGCACGAGATCTGGGTCGGCAAGAGGGGTTAAACGTCAGAAATTCAGAACAGTAAACTTAAAGTTCACGAATTTTTCGTTGTTTAACCGACCAAATGTAAGTCTAGCCTATAAAACGACTTTTCGTGATAATTTCGCACTTTAAAAACATTTTTAGTCCATTTGACTGCGTTAAATCACTTTTAACAGTAAGAATACAGAAAGTGATAGATTTTTGACGCTTTTTGGTGAACAAAAACATGAAAGAAAAATTTAGAGAGTACAACTGCTTTCGACTTCAAAAATGATGCAAAAAAACATTCTGTCGGCTCAAAATTGCAGGACAGCACCTGTCTGGCTGATCCTTTAGTGAGGGTAATACCCTCATGTGCATGTATGAATATAACTTCCTGGATGTGAAATAACCGAAATTGTACAGTTTACACAAATAGCGCGTGGACAGAAAAATGCAGTCAGGTTCGTAAGCCTGTTAGTACGGAAAAATCTTTATGCTTATGAGCTTATTAAAAAACTTGACCTTTGGCAATACTCTGCAGCCAAAAAGCTAATTTACTGTGTAAACTTCAAACAATCGCCGAGCGTAAAGAATGTCTAAAATCTTGTCTGTAATCCTGACGTACCGAATAAAATTTTTCAAAAAACTTGACCTTCCACAATACTCTCGGAGCGAAATAAAGTTTGAGTATAAAGTACATTACACCTCCATTAAGTGTTAATTTTTTCGTATAATAAAATGGTTGACCCTTAAGCGTAAAAAATTCTTAGAGTCGAGAGAATGCCCTAATTCACAATGGAAGAAGATAAAGTGCAAAATTGACGCAAAAATTTGTTTCTTCACCAGAATTACAACTTTACACCTCCAGAACTGACTCAATATCAACTGTAAAGGTACTCATCATACCGCGATTTCTAACCCTTTATTTTTGAGCCCTTCTTCATTTTTACATTAGTCAAGGACATACCAATCCATAATCGAAGAACTTTGCAGACAAAAATAATTGCAAAAGCGTTTTTTTACCATAGAACTGGTACTTTACAACACAAGAAATAACCCCATATTTAGTATAGAGAATCGTGACCCAGTGCGCTTTGTAAGCGCCGACATGTACTTCCTTTCTAGAATAGTCCGCACGAATTGATTTATAACTGGAGAAGTTGGCTGACATAAAACTGGCAATAAACGTGTTTTTTATACCTGAGTTCAAACATTACACCTTCAAACCTAACTCTATATTGACACATCATTTTCACTAAAACATGTAAAATTTGCTCTTTATGGTCTACTGTGCTTGACCCAGGAAGTCATATGTGATGATTAAATGCACTTTCGAATCAGTTCTTAAAGAGCTTGCAAATGTATGCAAATTGAGCACTGATAATACAGTAATCCGCTGGCAGTGCATAATAAAAGTGTATGTGATTGTTGACACCTGAAAAAAGTGCTTCATACCTTTTAGGTTTTTTTGTGCAAATCTCAAGATCCACCTGACTATTTTTAAAAAGTAAAGTTTTTCTGATGGAAAAACTTAGGCGCAACTATTTTGCGAAAAAAATTTCTAAAATGTCAAAATATTATACTTTTGTAGCATGACAATGACGAAAAATTGATACTGCTATCATTATGCACACATTGTAGGTAGAATGCCCAACAGTAGCAAAATAGTTGCCTATTTGAACAAGCTTTGTTGTACAATAATTTTTTTAAACAGAAGTCGCTCGTTCTTTAGATTTGCAAAATACAAATTTTTAACATGGAGGCAGCCATATTGGAAAAATGACGTTTTAATCTATATCTCTTGACCTACTTTACGTTATTTCGTGTTTGAGAGCATTTTGGAATGTGCTTAAAAAGCGCTTCGCACTGAATATTTATTTGCATGACATACATAAGTTTTAAGAAAAAATCAATATTGCTTCCATGTAGGCCGCCAAATTGAAAAATATGCAATTTTTGCGCTTTTTAATCTCTGATCTTTGACTGATCTAATGCAGTTCAAATTTTTACACATAGACATACTTAAAATTTTATGCTCTTTTTGATGAAATATGTTTAACAGATCAGTTCCCTTCAGTTTTCTCGAATTTTATGTTTTTTCTTCAAAATCATTCATGTTACACTCAAAACGATGTGATTGAATTTAAAAGAAACGCGTTTAAGAGGGATCTGTAAACCTTGAAATATACTCTTTTTTAATAATACTTAGCACTTTCCGATTTTTAACCAGAGTGGTTGGCAAGCCAAAAGGCGGTAAAAACATGTATTTTCGTCCACCGTCTGAGTGTAAACTTCAAACCACTTAAACTAACTCTATATTAACTTTATACAGACGCGATTAAATTTATTGTGTACACCATTAAGCGCAGTACTTTTCCATATATAGGCTTCTGGGTCACTCTTGTATGAAGAATTTAGCAGGCGAAAAAGATCCAAACCGAGCAAAATCTGTCTTTGAACCCAGAGATTTTTTTGCTCTTTAACTCCCACTCGACTACTTATGTAAAATTTAAAAAAACTGCAGCTGGAGAATTCAATCTTCTACAAATCTTAACTCTCGAAATATGTGAGTTTTTACAATTAGTTGTTTACAAGTTGAAAACCGTCCAAACCTGCCATATAACATAGGGCCAAAACTTTGCACGCTCATTATAAAATTGGTATTAATTGTAAGCTAAAAAATTCTCAATAATCTTTTTATTCTCCACATATGCAAAAAGGTGTTCTCCCGATTTATTTTACATTTTTTGTGCAAGTTTCATGTATATAATTATATAATTCTGCCTACTTTTTTTGCATCATTTAGACTTTTCAGCTTCCATAAAACACACGTAATCTCTCATAATATAGTTTTTTAGGTACACTTGTGCTACTTCACACATTTTACTTGTCTTACTGATAGCATGCTGCTTCTATCTCTGTCTTTCTTTTTTTAATCATTTTTTTCTTTTATTTGATATTTTCTTTAATTTGTTTATTTATTATTTATCATTTATTATTTTTTCTTACTATTACCTTCTTCCTTTGCTTCTTTCTCGTAAGTAGTATACCCTGTCACCCTGGCGTGTAACGTTATAACATAGCCCATGTTATAAGATAGGTGGAACTAGGTTCGGGAACTTTTATCCTGTGTTATAGTATAGGCGGCCGTGGTAGGCAGGTGGAAAATGGGGTTGAAATGTGCGCTCCGGCTCTGAGAATGTGCGCCCTGAGGGGGTTCCTGTGTTGGCATGAGAGCAGGTAGTAGAGGGGGTACCCTGAGTGCGCCCCTGAGGCGCCCTGGGTATTTTTGCCGAAAAATATTTGTCCCTGGTGAGGATGAGGTAGTTCCTGAACTTTCAAAACTTATCCCTGGGGGAAGGGGGTAGTTCGGGAATTTTCAAAGTCCCTAGGAAGGGGGTAGTTCGGGAACTTTCAAAAACTTATCCCTGGAGGAAGTGGGGAAACAGAACTTTCAAAAAAGTTATCCATAGGATGGGGGTAGTTCGGGACCTGTCCTTGGGGGAAGGGAGTTCTGGGAACTTTCGAAAAATTGTCCTAGGGGAGGGGCCACCAACAGAGTTCATTAGCGCCTCTTTAAACTCAGGATAAGAGGGGCCGAGGGAGGGTAGTATGGGGCGTAGGCCTATGATAGAATAGGATAAGAATGGATGCAGGAATCACTATAATTTTACACTAGTTTACACTTAAACTACTTGTCCACTTACACTTTACACTACTTTACACAAGTTACACTTTTACACTACTTACAGCACTTACACCATTTTATACACTTTACACGACTTTACACTTTACACGATTTACACCTCTTTACACTTGTACGTTAAATTTTTTGCTGCTCTTTACACATGAGCATAGAATGAGGATTTGCGTGGTCATTAAGCACCACCAAAAGTGCTGTTTTTGAGGAAAACTTTACTGCACTTGAGGCATTTTTGTAATCAGATCATAATGATACATTTATTAGCATGTAAATCAAGCACCTTATCAGCCACAGGTCCTTTGAAAAAAACAAAATATTATTATAATATACTTTTTTATTTGGTATCGTGGGCATCAGAACTTTTTGTATTTTTGCAGAGTGTGACGTGCTACTATAGTCTACAAATTAGGCAAATTACCATAACTCATTTTCTATATACATGTTGATCAACCTATATATGGAATGTAAGAGCACCAATACAAGAAAAATCATTTTTTGTATTATATGTAACTCACATAGGTTTTATTTATAGTCTATTGGTGTCTAAAATGCAATTTTATGATAGTTTCTACGAATTCAAAGTGTACGAAGGATTTTGATCCGTTTTGATATTTATTTTAAATTGTGTTAAATGATTTCTTCAGCACGGGTATATAGGACAATATATGCATGGTTTACAATATCCATGTATTTCCTTCAATGTTTACAACCTGCAAAAGTTGCGCAAAAACGTTTCCAACAATTTGAGGTCAATTATATCGCAATAAACGTAAAATGGCATTCCGCCTATGGCATGTCAGGAGTATGATAAGAAGCTATGGTCACTTCTTGTGCAAGAGTATAATTTACATTTTTAAGCTGACTATCTAAAAAGCCTAACATATACATCAAATGATTCTGTTACTAAGCTTTTAATGTATGCAGTGTTAATTACTATATGACAAAATTTCTTATATTTTCATTGTATTTGAACTTTAGGTACTATATTTTAAATTTTTTTCAACTGACCGCTTTAAACCATTGTTATAGTTTGAATGAAGTCATGTATATTTAAATATCTTTGCTCGAGGAATAAGCAATTTTTGTCGCACATTGTTTTTTATATCATAAAATTGTATCATTTCAGCTCCTCGGAAACATTGTGCCATGTATTTGCATAAATTATTTTACTAAACCAACCTCCCACTCGACCACAATTTGTCTGTGCAGATTGGTAAGAAATGTAGCCGCAGTATTGGCTTCCGGAATTGCTCGGAAGCGTTAAATAGAATTGTTATATCCATTTTTATAATTTAAGCTTATCAAAGTATTTATAAATTTTTTCGCTCAGCATAGAACAATATTTTTAAAGGGAATATCATTACTCCTGCATAAGAGGAAGTAGATGCACATATGTCCACAACTAATGGAAAAAAGCCCTTGTGTTTGGACATTATTGTATAATGAAAGCGCATTATCAGAAATATAATGCTTCAATTGCACAGGTGGCTCTAAGCCATAGCTATCAAAATAGTCACAGCGTTTCGCTTACAAAATGCAAAGCAACCCAGTGTGAACCAGCTCATTGCTATTGTCCAAATTAACCACTATAGCTGCAGGATAGTTTCTTATAGGTGGTAAGCGGTCTTAATGAAAAATGCCCAAAAACATATTCATTTTGATATTATGTTCAAGAATTTTGAATATTTCAATGGTATTCATGTTTAAGCACTATAGTCATGAAACGTGTTTCGATTCTTATCAATCATTACCAAATTATCAAATTCAGCATATAATGATTTCTACAATTAGAATCAGGCAAATATCAAACCTTACATTTATGCTTGTTGTACCTTCATGAGCAAGATCCCAATGCCCCTCATCATCTGCATCGTGAGTCAGTCGAATACAAAAAAGCAGTGACTTGTCTTAAATCACTTTCATGAAATTACTCTTCACGGCCTATATCGAGTGCATCAGATACTGATTATAGGCTTCGTAAGTACCTATCATGTTTGAATGAATACAGTGGTGTTAGAGCATAGGTAACCTCATACACGCGGCATCATATGCTGAAAGGTTTGAAGTGGTATGCGATTTTGCTAGATTGCCTCGATAAGCACTGCCTTCAACACAAGCAAATACAATACGTCTAGGTAGCTGACCAATGAACAATGTATAATTTGGCGTTTCCCTAGCAGGGTTTGATGGCGTGTTATAGTGACAGCTATGCGCCTTATAGGATATTTGGCTGTGTATGAAAGCATTGTTTGCTCTAGACAAATTTACTGTGTCCAAAACCTCAACTTTTCGAATAAAAATTTCATTTTGAGAGACTTTCAAATCTAAGTTAACATCTTCTAAAACACTGCAAAGCAAATGCATTACTATTTCTGTGTAATTCTAAGCGAAAATGGGTAAAATTGACTAAATACCTATCTTGCAAGAACATATCAATATGCAGTGGAGCCGCAACTTCTAAAAAATTTTCATCTTTAAACATAGCAGCTCGCTTTTTGAATGATTCACTATCTTTTGTGTCAACATTAATGCTGCCATCATGAAAATATAATGCTGCCTGTAAGTGAATGCTTTGCATCAAATCCATAATTTAATTCAGTTTCAAAATAAGATCTAAATGCATATTTATCGGAGCTGTCAAAAACTAAACGGCCTCCTAGAAAACATTTTACCATTGAAAAAGTTTTACCAATAAGATTGATAGGTGCATAGTCAGGTACTACTGATCCTGCAGCAACTGTTGGTTTTTTAATTCTTAGTAGCATATAAATGTAATTTTTGTTCAGCTGAATATAATGAGGATCGAGGTATTCTAAATTCATATGGTCCCTCATTAGTTATGGGATGCGTTGAAGTTGCATTGTGCCAAAGTCGCCCTTACTACCACTTGGGTAGGAGGGACCGTGAAAAGGTCTAACTCAGTTTTAGTACTTGGAATAGATTTTACGTCTATGAGAGCCATGTTTTAGAAAACGCATCAAGTGCATTATACTTATAGACTTAAGCGACTACCAAGACCCTCTCCTTGTTGCATAGCTTGAGAAGCTTCATCAAAAAGTTGGGCAGCTTCTCGCGAATGCTTTTAGTAGACTCAAAAAGAGGTTTTCCTGGGCCAAATCAGGATAGCATTTGAACCTGCAACTAAAGCATGCTTTCCAACTTGCTTACCAATTGATTGAAAAACAGGGATGGCAATTTCGAATAGGGAGCGGAAAAAGTTGCCAAGACCAACGCCCCGCTGGTATGGGATGCCTTTAAACCCATCCAACTATAACCAGTTTGGCAGCTTGCCTTGTATAATATTCCGCCAAATGTTGTAATTGTCGGGAGTAATTGAATATGCATTGTGATTATTTCACAAAATTGAACACACAAGGTATTTATAGATTCTCGTCCCAGTCAAAGTCATCACCTGCGGCAAAAATTTCCCTACCTTGTCTATTACCAATACTTGCTAGTGGGACATTTGTGCGGTTCAACATTTTCAGCAATTCCTTTGTACCAGGATGTCTGCTTATTTTCTTATGCTCACGTATGTTCATTAACTAAATCTGTAATGTTTGAGCCTTCAATTTTTTGCCCATCTATAACAAGCTCACTATCAGACTCTATTTCAATAAAAGGGTTTGTACGAATATAGTGGAGAAGCATTTTAGCCTTCGGAATTTGATTTTTTGCATAGCAGTTAGTATTTCATCATTGCTAAGTACATCTTTTGTATGTTCAATTATATTGGCTTTGTACGGTTCCTGTTTCTGTTCATGCAATCGCTTAAATTTACAAGTATCTGATTATATTTTATAAGTTTTAAATCAGATGGTATATTTTTGCTGTTCAACACTTTCTGCATCTCATTATCCAAGTGACTTCTACACAACATCAATAGGTTTAGTCCGCTCACGATTTCAGTAAGATAAGAATCATTTTTTCAGTATGTTTCATTTTCTACCTTGTCACGCTAGAAAATTGCCGAACTTGGATTCTTGTGCTCTTTATTATTCAAAAAAAAACTTGATCGTTTACACAAATTTCATATATATTAAAAGACGGATATAATAAGAACTGATGAACAAAGTCGACCAAGCCAAATAACTCGGCCACAAACTCTCTCCCATCTTTTTCTCTCTTATTTAGCTGAGTAGACTTATCAATCAGGTCATGTTTGTCGTTATTCATTTTCCATATTCCTTTGCTTCTACATGTTCAGCTTATTAGGATCATTAGCTTGTTGTTGATGGTCTATTATGGCACTTTGATTTCAGGTAGGTATTTGCTAAAGCGGTCAGACGGTCAAGTGTGAGTAAATATTATGGCGTTTCAAGTGTCAGTATGAGTCAATATTTTGATAAATATTGGAGTTCCTTGTAACTAGCTGCCCTTTAGCTAATTTTACATATTTTGGTCTTTTTTATGAGGTCATGTGACATTAGATACGAATTTATTTTCCGTTTAATATTTCGTAAATGCAATTATGGAGTGCTAGGTGCGGGGTAGCACAACTCAGCTTATGTTCATCTTTGAGTTATCGTAATTTGGGCTAAAAAAGGACAACTTGGGTTGAGAGTTAACAATTGTAAATTAGCAATAGCAACAAACTTAGATAATTATTAATACATGTTACCTATGAATAAATATAGAATCGTTTTCGCGTAGTATAAGTATTTTAACGAAGAAAAGAATGTAATACGTGATCTTATTAAATTATGAACATAATAATCGTTTCTATCATATGATTCGATCATCACCTCGTGTATACGGTCCGACTAAAATAATCAAAACGTCCTGTTAACGCTGATCGGTCATGCCAAGTGTGAAGTTGTATGTATGCTACACGAGCTTGTATAGATTGAGTTGCTCTCCAAAACTTCTTTATCGATCCCCTTGGTGCTTGTTCCTTGCGTTGTATAGTTTAGTGCGGTTGACATGTACTGCGTCGATTTTCCTTTTCCAAGATCAATTCGGAGGTTTGGGTATTTTACGGCAATGATGCAAAATGGTCCTAGATGTCTGGGTAGAAATTTTTGAGGAGTTCCACGTTCAATTGTTTGATTTTCTAGCAATATCAAGTCACCTACTTGATATTCGTAATTGCTTGATTTACTATCATAAGCTGTTTTATAGCGTTTTTGGGACATTTCAATTTTTGAATTCTGGTTAGGGCCTCGGAAAAGTGTCTTTTTACTTCTAAACGTAGGAGCCTGCATCGACTAGATAAAAGGGGCGATCGAAATTCAAAAACTGCGTCAATAGGAGCTTAGGAATTCTCCCAAACATGAGAGTGAATGGGTTGTGTCCCGTAGTTTCGTTTTCATATATTCGTGGCGAACACTCATGGGAGGTGTTCATCCCAGTCAAGTGTATTTTGTTTTAAATAGATCCTGATCCGTTGTCAGTGTCTGATTCGCTCTTTCGACTTCACCATTTGCCATTGGGTGATAGGCGGTGGTGTGTATCTTTTGGGTCCTGAAGAGCTGTGTTATGTCGCTCATAAGCTGTGAGGTGAAGTCAGTGCCTCTATCTGATTGTAAAATTAATGGCGCTCCGTGACGACAGACTTATTTGCGTAATAGATAGTTTTGCAATTGTTTGGGATGTAATATCGGCGGTTGCAAACGCTTCTACATATTTCGTGAAATAGTCTATAAAAACGACTATGTATCTATTCCTGTTTCAGTTAAGTCTATGGACCTACACAATCTACTGCTAGCGCGTTCAAATGGACCTGTGCAAGTAATGGGCTGTAAATCTGCTACTATTTTCTTTCGATTTGCTTTATTCTTTTGACATGTGTCACAAGTTTTGCAATATTCGATTACATCTTTGCTCATGTATTCCCCCAAAATATTTTTTCGTTATATTAGACTGAGTGTCTTTTTATATCCAAAGTGGCCTGCAAATTCATCATAATGATGTGTATAAATTATAAGTTTCTTAAGTTTTTACGTGGTACAATCATTTGTTTTATTCCATTATCAACTTTATATAAAATTCCATGCTCTATTGTATAATCATTTCGAATTTTATTCTTTGAGAGATACTCTTTCAATATTATATCTTCTTGTTGTAATTCGGCCATGTTTATTTTTGGGTAAGCTTCATTTGTATTTCCTTCTACAAGTTCAAGATTCGAGTCTTTATTGCAGTTTGTAGTTATTTCACTCACAAAATCGTTTTCGTCTATATCAAAATGTGATTTTTCGCTATAATCAGGTAGTCTCGATAATGTGTCAGCATTCTGCTTTTTATTTCCTTTTCTAGGTATTACAGTGATTTTTATACCTTACAAAGCGAGACCCCATTGTGCTATTCGAGATGATGGGTTTGGTTTTTCCAGAATGGACTTGACCGCAGTGGTCTGTTTTTACAGTAACTTGTTGCGATAAATAGGGTTCAAAATATTTAATAAATTCGACGACACAAAGTTTCTAACTGAGTGACTGTATAATTCTCTCAGCTTTTTTTAAACTTCTGCTGGCGTATGCAATTGGATGCTCCAGATTATCTTCTTGAATCTTGGATAATATGTTCTATGCCGTTTTGTGACGCATCAGTTTGGAGAATGTGCTGTTTCTTAAAATCAGGGTGTCTTAATATTGGTGGATGTATGAGTTTTTCCTTTATTTCTTTAATGCATTTCTCCTGATCGATTTCATTGATACTGCTATGCATTTTTTCGAGCAATTTATTCAGGCTCGCCATTTTAGAGCAATTAGGTGCGACTTTTATAATAAGAGATGATACCGAGAAATGATTTAATTTCTTTTATGCTTTGCGGTCGTGATAGATTTAACGATCTTTATTTTCGCTTCGTCTGGGAGAACGCCATTTTCTGCTATTTTATAACCTAAATATTGGGTTTCATCATAGGAAAATTTGCATTTGAAAGACGAAGTTTCAAATTAGCCTCGCTTAAACATTTCAGGATTAGATATAATCTTAAAATTAATTCATCGTGATTTTTTCCGAAAATTAAAATATCATCAAGGTATACTAGACAAAGATTCCATTGTAATCCTGATAAAATTATGTCCATAAGGCGTGAAAATGATGCGGGGGCGTTGCATAATCCGAAAGGTAAATAGTTGAATTCGTAGAGTCCATAGCTATAAAAGCATTTTTCTTATCTGATTCTTTAATTGGCACACTGTAGTAAGCATTAGCTTGATCTAAGGTGGTGAAAATTTCATTCCATTTAATGTATCTAATATATCATCAATCCGAGGCAAAGGGTATACATTTTTTTTAGTTATTTCATTTAGCCCTCTAAAGTCTATACACATGCGGTGTTTACCATCCTTTTTTCTGACCAGTACAACGTTGGTTGACCATGGAGAAGAACTAGGTCGATTATTCCTTTATTTTCCAGTCTTTTTACTTCATTCGTTATTATCTCTTTTTCTTTGGTGCAGTTCTAAACGAATATTTTCGTACAGGGCCTCTATTCTCTGTGTCAATAATGTGTTCCATTAAGTTTGTTTTTCCCTGCGGTCCATTTCTTCTTTAGCATATAAGTTAGGAAATTTACTAAAATGTTTATTACTTGTTGTCTTTCTTCGGCTTTAGTTTTGGAGAAATGCCCGCGCATTTCTTGATCCAACTGTTAATATCTGTATTTGTGAGTACTTCGCATTCCGCACTTTGGGACATCTTCTCATGGATTGTCCCTAAGTGAGTATTGTGATACATTTTTAATACTGTAAGTTCTCGGGTTTCTTTTATATGATCTGTACGGGTATTAGTCCGTTATAAGTTGTGCATAGCGCTCGAGCTATTTGCAAATGATTCTCACGATTATTTTCTTTAGGTGTAAAACCACTACTTCGTTTTCGATACAAAAGTGGTACTTTGCCATATACAATGCCAATTGAGCGTGGTGGAATTATTTCATCGTTTGCTAAAATAATTGTGCTTCTCCGCTCGGGTGGCGAATAAGGTATCTTCAATAATGTGATGTATTGTTACAAAGCTGTACTGTAATTTTTCCAGCTTTAAATGTATGTTGGCGAATCTAGCTAAAAAATTAGTCCCTAGGATCAAAGATGCTGAACATTTTTCTTGTATGTGAGTTAGAATTGTTTCATTAGTATCTGCCAGCTCTATGTTAATCAGTGCAGAACCTAAAATTGGCATGATTTCGCCATTTGCAGCAATAGGTCGGACTTCAGTTTTATAAATCTTTAAATGGGGGATCGAATCAGCGATTGTTTTATCTAAAAGTGAGAAAACTGCTCCCGTATCTATTAGAGCTGATACTTTTACACAATTATTCAAGATAACATTCACATGTGGGGTTCGTAATATTTTATTATTTATTGCTGAGATTAACGATGCTTCTGATGAATTTTGGGTGTTTTCCGCCATGACACTTCGTACTTTTACGATTCAGGACATTTTTAGAACTTAGCTTCTAGTAATTCCAAAGTGTGTTTCCTATAGGCTCAGTGGGTGCTGCTGTGGTGCAGGTGGTTGGAAGAATCGATGTGTAAACTTGGATTTCTACGTTTTGTGATATAAATATGCTAAAGTATGCAATTATGAGTGCCACTACGCTGATAATAGCAAGTTCATTATTAGTTGATCAAGCCTTTAAGAGAGCATTAAATTAATATATAAAACTAAATTCGAGTTCCACTTATTACATGTTCTATGGCATTTCCAACTCCAATTAAGCTATTTTTTATTCCATTCCCAGCTGCAGCTAATGTGTCGTAAATAGCTCTAGGTTCTAAGGACATCTTAGCGTATACTGTGCCAAGCGATTGAGAATTTTTCTATGTTCCGTTTTATACAAATAGTTTCGAAATGATCCAAAAGTAGGTTGACCTGCAGCCAAACAATCATAAAACTGATGTATCAAATTGAAAGGAAGTTTCATTTGCTCCTACCCATTCCAGTGGGACATCTGATACATGTTGATTCCTGAATTTGTGATCCATTTATCTTTATATCGAAAAATTTCTATTTTCTTGTGAAGACAATTTATCGTTTCTGGAGAAATGCACGAGATTCGAACTTCCGGGTAGTGAAAACCATGTTTGCCCTTCATATTCCACGGGTAGGTATTTATAACACGTATCATTTATTTTATAGTCCATATAAACTCTACTTACATTTATTTGTTTACACGTCCATATTGTTAGAGTTTCGCCTGTAAAATCAGCCGTATGTCATTTTGACGGAAAATGCACGCACCTACAGTAGGATCTAGGTATAAGAGCTGCCAAATTCACGTTTGTTTGCCTTTGCAATTGTCTACAGCAATTCTAGCTAGATTCTAAATATTGCATTCTTGTAATCTGAATTCTAAATAATTCAGTTTAAGATTCACTGGATCATAGTGTGTACTTTATTTAATTTATTATTTCTACTACTTTCGAGATAATAATGTTGTGTTTGCACTAAAATTCCCTGCTCTGTGCTGTATGCTCGATCAATGTCTGCACACTTCAGGTATTGTTCACGGATTGAAAACGCAGATTGTATTTCGCTCCAGACTATATAAGGTAAACTTATTTGTGCCATATATCTCCCTTTGGCATAAATGGACACAAATTTTGAAATATCGCTATCCCATATTATCGTACTATCCGGTTTTACAGTTACCATATGTGGGCCTACAAATACTTAGGTCCCCTAAACAGACATGGGCGTATCACTGTTCCAACTCGCGACTCTCCCTTCTTCAATCACAAAATTAGAGACTGTGGAACAGATTTGCTTACAGCACCACGAAAAATCAACATTTAATTCAAAATTCGTACTCCAAAAAGCCATGCATATCTTTTTTTAGCTCAGTTCCCATATAGCTTTTCGTTGAATGAATTTCTGCATTAAATTTCATGACACAGAAAAAGTAGAAGATTGGTCTGAGATAATCCCCTTTTGATCCAAAAATCCAGTGTAAGTGCAAATAGTTCGAGTTAAAATCATACACTTAATCGCCTTAGTGTTTTTGAGTTAAACGAGGAATATAAATCGCAACCGTCTGTTTCTGGTTTGGTTAAAGGCCCATCTGGAAAATAACACTGAACAGTACGGGGCAATTTACGGGGTGTCCAATTCTTACTGGATCCACAACGAAACGAGCATTCAGGAGATTATTGGCAATAACATGAAGATAAATATGATGATATGAAATGCGAATCGGCACATAAAATTCGCAAACTGTGTGATTATATACGAATCATGATAAAATCTAAGTTTATCGAATAAATGCATCATATTTCGAATCATTTTCATTTCGCTTGATAAGCACGTTTTATCGCCATCGTTTCCTGTGGTTACACTCGCCTCATTCATCTTTTCATCCGAATCTTTGCAACAAAAGATCTACGCAGAAGAAATTCCACACTTTTTTCAACCATATGAATATCCAACGAAATTAGGATGTATTAATACATAAACTATTCATTCCAAAATATTCGAATGTTTTGATGATGTTCTTCGAATATTTTTGCAATTTTGGCGATACATTCTTTAAATTATTATTCACAGATTCTTTCTCCTTTCGGCTTTTCCAATTTTTTGTGACTTTATCTGTAATTAATTCTGTACTCTTACAATTAAAAGCAGGAATAAATGATTTAATTTTCGACGAACAACCAGATTTAGGGTATTTAACATTTTGTTTTCATCATGAGGGCCAGATTACATAAAGTGGAAACAGTACAACAGACCAATAACACGATAATACTTGGTACGATTATAAAGATAATATGACAACAGCGTGTAGTATTTAAGGCAAAATCAATAAAACACTTGGAACAATTTTCATAATTATTTATGAATATAAGATTTAGCGAATATAATCAATAAAATACGTGTGGACTTCGGTGCTTTGTAATAGTTTTTTTCATTATAGAATAATAAATTGTTTTATTTTTGTATAAAATTTGTAATTCAAATCTGACAAAAATTGAAGTTTGAATAATTCTCACAGTAAAACTCAAAAACGGAAAACATCAGATAAAATTTTCACCACACTGACGCTTACGTTCCCATTTCGTAGTTCGTTTCTGTAATTGTTCCGTTGCGTCCAGCGTTTCATTTGGTTCGACGTCTATTCCCAATTTAACGTTTTTCTTGTTGTTCGCACGATTTTTCTGTATTGGCTCATCTTCAACTCCGTTCGGTCGTTTTCATCCGTCTAACGCCAACTGCGAACGACGAATGCCCCTGGGACGACCAACCAATGCTCCATCGAACGCCTACGCTGTTCGCCATGAATAGGGCATCCTGCTGCAGATGCACGGAGATTCGATGTATCGCGCGGCTTCAAGCGCTGGGCTTCATTGCCAAATGGGGTTGCTGGAACATTCAAATCGGGAGAACTTAAATCATTCATGCCTTCCTGAATTTCGGTGACACTCATATCATGAAATTGTCGAAGTGGAAAAGCAGTAACAATAAAATAATCCGGAGTGTTTTTCTCAGAACTTCGACAATAAAACATGTATTATCTAAAGGTAATTTCAGTTAGGTCGAGATTTTCGGGTCAAGATTAATTTCTTCGTTGGGTTCCTTGATCTTAGATCTTGACTGGGTTGACCCTTATGGGTTCGATTGCATCATTAGCCGTTTTGCCTGAGGTAGTGCTGTTTCCATTCCAGGCGGAAAAGTACCCAAACATCCAGGTTGAAACCTGGGCCTGGACGTTTGGAACCAACGATTTTCTTCCTCTTTTTCCAGTTTCTGGGGAGGATTGCAAATATATAGTATTACTTATATCAGTGGGTATTTTGAGAAAAATTCGTCATCAACGTCTAGAATAGGAGTAATTTCAAAACTTTTGTATGTTCCATCCTCGTTTCTATCATTACTGTTACTTGAAATGGCATGAGATACATTGAGTTTGTTTGAAACGCGCGTTTTTCCTTTCAGGCCATAAACATTAGATGAAAAACTTCTAGGGGCACTCATAATACCATTTCTGTTCGAGCCGTTACTTGATCGATTATCAAATTGCATTTTACGGCTATCTTTACCACTATTTATATTCGTTCCTTTATTAAAATTATAATTTCCGTAGTTATTATTACTTCTCTGATCATAACGATTATTTATTTTACTTTATGGTAATTTCGTGCATTATTATTTCCACTATGATTACAATTACCCAATTTTTTGACAGTCACGAGCATAATGTCCGAATCCACAGCAAAAATTGCATATGGCACGCCCCATTTCACAATAACGGCAATCCACTGTTAAATGATTATTACGTCCGCATACTTGACATTTTCGCGCCTCTAACGCCTCGTCCAATAACGTTTTTAAATCGCGTATATTTCTTTGCATTTCCTTTCCTGCATTACTTAAAATGGATAAGTTATTAAACGGCGTAATTTGTGACCGCAGTATTTAGGTAGTTCCGAATAGATTCGCGCTGTTGTTGCTCAACATATGTTGCTTTGCTCACTGCAACAGAAAGTGTTTTAAAATTTAGACACTTTACACCTTCATAAATTTTAGGGAGTAAACCTCTAATTAAAATTGGTTTTAATATAGTTTCTTGAAGCTTAGTGGAAAGTTGTGGATAAGCAGAACGAGCCATTCTTTTCAAACGCTCCGAAAATTCCAAACCGCTTCATTTTCTTTTGTCTTGCATCATAAATCAATTGTTGATATACATCAGAGTCCTTCTTCCGGCACACTGTTCTTAAATGATCAATCAAATCATCAAAAGATGTATCTATTAATGTTTTTTGAGCGTTAGTTAGTGGCGAGAGCAGGACCAATCAAATTATTTTCTAAAAGAGCAATCTTATAATCAGATGGCATATTAATAGCCCTTGTAACGTCATATATTTTTTAAATTTTTCATACCATTCTTCAAAGGATTCTCCTAAAACTGCCGGAAAAACTTTGGGGACGATTTCTATAATAGTTCCGAGATGATAAAAGAATCTGAAAATCATTACCACGCATTGATTCTCTTATTCCTGCAATTCCTGAAAATGGGTTCACCGAAACCTTCAAATGCCCTCCTCAAAGTCATTTCTAATTCCCGGGGATCTTGCCATGTTTCGTTGTTACTGTTCTACCTGATTTATAAGTTAAAAAATCTTAAAACGATCAGCTATTTCCTTGGTGAATTTTGGTGAATCACTCTTATCAATTTGCGTATTATTTATTTCACTTAGTGATAATCTCCGACTCGTAGACTGAAATGAATGCATCGAGTATCAAACTTTTGGAATTTGCTAGGCGTAACAGAAGCTGAACGAAAAATTGATTCAAGCAGCTTTTGTTGTGCGTTAAGCGTTTCTTCAAGATTCTCAATTTGTTCCCGTGAAAGCGTATTATTTTCAGAACTTTCACTATTACTTGTTTCCTTCTCAGATAAAGACTCCCAACAATGGACCTTTTTTGAATCAATTTTTCAATCTTTTCCGCTAACGTTATTTCGTAATTTAATTTAACCTTAGGTTTTTCTCAAATTTACGTTCTTCAAACTATCGTGTTTCAAACACCGTTTCTCTAATTACCGTCCTCAAAAACACTTTTTCATCCGAATGAATGAATTGCCAAGACAGCGTTGGCCACCACTGTTCAGCTAAAATATAGGGTACCCACAAATAATAGGCCTAAAATTACGTAAAACGACATAAAAGTAATTAATAATTGTTTTATCGTAGTTTACTCTTACTACGCTTATCCAATTAACTTTTTCCTCCTAAACCGTATTTCACCTTAAAAGGATTTATATACGGAATAATTAGTGTTACTTTATCGTAGCTTCACTGTCCCCTTTACAGAACTGTATCTACGCTTTTTATTAACACCACGCTTAAAATTCTCAGAAATTAGACTGAAAATATATTACGCCGTAATTTCTAAAACCAATGAGGAAAACGGTTAGGGGCCGATTAAAAAAATCGAGAAAACCCCGAACAAATTAAATTACGTTAGGTACGATTTCTCACGTTAGCCGCTCAATTTCGCCTTCTTCGTTGTTCCCTGGCGCGCTTCGCCAAATGTCACGCTAGAAAATTGCCGAACTTGATTCTTGTGAAGTTCTTTTATTATTCAAAAAAACTTGATCGTTACACAAATTTCAAATATATAAAAAGACGGGATATAATAAGAAACCTACGAACTAAGTCGACCAAGCCAACGATCCCATCACAAACTCTCTCCATTCTTCTCTCTTATTTAGCTGGAGGTGATTCTTATCAATCAGGTCATGTTTGTTTGTTTTTCATTTTCCATATTCCTTGTTTCTACATGTTCAGCTTATTAGGATCATTAGCTTGTTGTTGATGGTCTATTATGGCACTTTGATTTCAGGTAGGTATTTGGCAGCGGTCAGACGGTCGGGTGTGAGTAACATATATGTTTCTCGTATCAGTATGAGTCAATATTTTGATAAATATTGGAGTTCCTTTGTAACTAGCTGCCCTTTTAGCTAATTTTACATATTTTGGTCTCTTTTTACTTGACAAAATATTAGATACGAATTTATTTTCCGTTTAATATTTCATAAATGGTACTATGGAGTGCTAGGTAGGTAGCACAACTCAGCTTATGTTCATCTTTGAGTTATCGTAATTTAAATAAAAGGACAACTTGGGTTGAGAGTTAATAAATTGTAAAGAAGTAATAGCTGACAAACTTGATAATTATTAATACACGTTACCTATGAATAAATATAGAATCGCTTTTCGCGTAGTATAAGTATTTTAACGAAGAAAAAGAATGTAATACGTGATCTATTAAAATTAAGAACACAATAATCGTTTCTATCATATGATTCGATCATCGACTTCGTGTGATACCTGTTATTGCATCAGCTAAAAGACTGCCTGCAATTGTAAGTATCGGAGTTAACAAAAGAGGAAGAAAACCACCGTCCTGTACTATAATATTTTTTCTTTCTTTTGTACTGATTTGTTTATTATTTGCCAGACGTCTTATTTGATTTTGATATCTCCGAAGTTTGTTTATATCTTTTTCGGAAAAAGGAATGTTACCATTTAAAAAATTGCTTGCACAGTCACAGTGACAGCATTTGATCTTTACTGGCAGTATTTATAATTGACTTCTTTGAGGTTTTCTTTGCTCGACTCAAAAGGTGTAAGCACACAATATTGCGTTTTAATCGTTCTTTACCCATTTTTATTGGTTACACCGTCATTATTATATTTATAGATTTTTTTTACATAAACAGTCGGATGCTTTCGTTAAATATGTTTGTTTTAAGTCTTAATTCATCTCTAGCATTTTGGGTGAGATCTATCAAGAGATAGCTATATGGCTGAGAGGTAGCATCAGAATAAGCTTCTAGAAATATTTGGAATTTGTTGGATAAAGTTGGCGAGACAAAATTTGTGACTGTAATTGATCGGCAGGGTTTTTAAATAAGACTATATAATCAGAGTTTATGCGTGAAGTTCTGAGGCCTTCAAGAATACATTGAATTAATGGAATGATGCTAATATTCCAATGATGACATCTCCTTGTGAAAAGCTGTACAATTTGAACATTACCCTTGCTCTCTTGCATTAGATCATCTAATATCAAAAGTTGCGGCATTGGACTAAACTTTTTTAAATAGCTAAAATCAGAAGCCCTTCTATAAATGAAACATCTTGCATTTCCCTATACAGCGAAGATTTTCGGCAAAGTAACCACCAAATCTTTTTTAAGTTTTGTATCAATCAAGTGTGCTCTGTTTTCTAATAATTGCCTTGACAAAAGTTGTCTTGCCAGACTTTGTTGGCCCAGAAACAAGACAAGTAAAAGGGTGTTGAAAAATCATGGTTTATAAATATGATGAAACAGGTGGGTATATAGAAAATGGTTACCTATTCAGAACATAGTGCTTACTGCAGCACTTTAAAGACACACTTGATCTAGATGAGATATATGCAAAATTACCAAATACTGCACAATATAACCCTCAGAAATTTCCAGGTATCATATATCGACCACCTCATACAGCACATATTGATATTCAAGCTAGTAAAAATAGTATGAGAGCCAAAGAAGATGCATAAATAAACATTTTATAGAGTTAATAAATGCACGAGCCTGTTACCTAAAATACAGCCTCAGCTGTTTGTAGGCTCTGCTGATTCAGGATTTTGTATAAATCTTTTGCAAATTTTATGAGTTGGTTAAAAGAAAATGCATGTATGAAGTAGAACTCTTTCCTGGCTTAATATATAAATTCAGAAATGTAACGTTTTCAATTTTTACAAGCGGAAAAATGATTTCACTGAGCAAAAAGAGAACATGAATTGCATATAAAGCACATAAAAATAGTTGAATCAATGCTTGAGCAATGCCAAATTCGAATGAACTAAAGTTTCTTTCATTGCAAAATTTTTCAATTCCAGCAAGAAATTTTTCAACCTACAGAAGAAATTTTCAATGTCTACAAATTTATCCCTAAGCATACAAAATTGATTCCAAACTCTGCGAGAAATTTTTCAAACTTTACAAAAATTTTCCAAAACTTTGCAAGGAATTTTCCGAACTTTACAAAAAAATTTGCGCTTTTAGATGAAGAAATGTAATCATAATAAAGCTTTTGCATAAAGATTAGCAGAATAAAATTCAGCCTTGGGGGTTAAATACTGTCATAACTTGGACAGGGTCCACACGTCGCCTTTTTCAGAGCATTTCCTAATGAAACTTGAAAAGACTAAAATAGCGTGTCAGAAAAGTAGACATTTTGCAATTTGTGTTTGAAGAAACAATGACCAGCCTCCATTTTTTCCTATTTCAAAATCAGATTCAAAATTACCATTTATACGTTTATCAGATCAGGGACCCAAGAATCAAATTTGGGCGGGAGAATCTCTCCATCGAACAAAATAATCAGTTTTGTTGCCGCGTTTTCGAGTTTTTAGAATTTTTTCGACAATGAATAAATCTTCAGTTGAAACGTCAATTTTTTGCAGTTCTGGTTCATAGAAAATACCTTCCAATTTTTCACCCATTTGGTCTTCTAAACTATACCCTGGTGGTGTTCCAGCGTATCTCTCTAACGATATAAAATTCTTCAGTCCAATTGGGCCAGTATCCTTTTTCAAAAGTGCGCTTAACTTTACTCAACCTTACTTTATCGCCAACATCAAATCTAAATTTGATAATTTAATAATGATCGATAAAAAAATCGAAACACATTTCATGACTATAGTGCATAAACATGAATACTATGGATGTATTTAAAATTCTTGAACGTAATATCAAAATGGATATGTTTTAAGCGTTTTTCCATTAGAACTACCACCTATAAAACTATCCTGCAGCTATAGTGGTTGATTTGGATGCTAGCAATGAGCCTGGTTCACACTGGGTTGCTTTGTATTTTGTAAGCAAGAAACGCTGTGACTATTTTGATAGCTACGGCTTAGAGCCACCTGTGCAATTGAAGCATTATATTTCTGATAATGCGCTTTCATTTACATACAATAATGTCCAAACACAAGGGCTTTTTTTCCATAATAGACATATGCATCTACTTCCTCTTATGCAGGAGTAATGATATTCCTTTCAAAAATATTGTTATATCTATGCTGAGCGAAAAAATTTATAAATACTTTGATAAGCTTAAATTATAAAATGGATACTAAACAATTCTATTTAAGGCTTCCGAGCAATTCACAGGAAGCCAATACTGCGGCTACATTTGTAACTAGCCTGCTAAGTAAATTATACATCTGGCGATTAATTGCTTTAAGTATTAATCATCTTCGTATTTTGGTGAGATCTATCAAGAGATAGCCATGTGGCTGAGAGGTAGCATCAGAATAAGTTTCCAGGAAATATTTGGAATTTGTTGGATAAAGTTGGCGAGACAAAATTTGTGACTGTAATTGATCGGCAGGGTTTTTAAATAAGACTATATAATCAGAGTTTATGCGTGAAGTTCTGAGGCCTTCAAAGAACACATTTGGAACAATGTGAATGATGCTAATATTCCAATGATGACATCTCCCTGTGTAGCCGTACAATTTGAACATTACCCTCTTGCTCTCTTGCATTAGATCATCTAATATCAAAAGTTGCGGCATTGTACTAAACTTTTAAACACCAGAAATCAGAAGCCCTCCTATAAATGAAACATCCTGCATTTCCATACAGCGGCTGATTTTCGCAAAGCACCACCAAATCTTTTAATTTTGTATCAAACAAGTAAAAAAGTTTCGTTTTCTAATAATTGCTTGACAAAGTTGTTCTTGCCAGACCTTGTTGGCCCAGAAACAAGGCAAGTAAAAGGGTGTTGAAAATCATGGTTTATAAATATGTATTAAGAAACAGGTGGGTATATATAGAAAATGGTTACTATTCGTGAACATATGCTTACTGCAGCACTTAAAGACACACTTGACTCAGAGATGAGATATATGCAAAATTACTAAAGGACTGCACAATATAACCCTCAGAAATTTCAGGTATCATATATCGACCACCTCATGCTACATTATTGATATTCAAGTCAGGTAAAATAGTATGCGTAGGAGCTAAAAAAGTTAAAGATGGCGAAAATGCAATAAAATATTTTATGGAGCTAATAATGCACAAGCTGTTACTTCAAAAAATACAGCTTCAGCTGTTTGTAGGCTCTGCTGATTTAGTATTTCGCATAAATCTTTGCAAATCTCTATGAGTTATTGAAAGAAAATGTACATATGAAGTGGAACTGTTTCCTGGGCTAATATACAAATTCAGAAATGTACTGCTTTACTGTTTACAAGTGGAAATGATTAATGGTGCAAAAAGAGAGCACTAGCTACATATAGCTTACAAAATAATTGAAACAATGCTTCAACAATGCCGCATCGACTGAGTAATTTGCAAGAAATTTTCTAAAGTCTGCAGGAAATTTTCCAAACTCTGCAAGAAATTTCCAAATTCTTGCAAACTTCCTATGCTTAAGCATGTAGAAATTGACAACTTTACAAGAAATTTTCTAAACTTTACAAGAAATTTTCAAAGTCTGCAAGAAATTTCCCAAACTATGCAAAAGTTTCAAAACTTTGCAAAATAAAACTGAGTCTTGTGTGCATATTTGTCTTTTGTAAGCATTTCCCCAGCTAAAATAGCGCTCACTATACGTTTATCAGATCAGGGACCCAAGAATCAAATTTGGGCGGGTAACCTCTCCATCGAACAAATAATTCATTAAGGCTACGTTTTCGAGTTTTTAACTTTTTCAACAATGAATAACTATCTGTTTAACATTGATTTTTCAATTCCTGGTTCGTAGAAAATAATTTCTTCAAATTTTTCAAATTTTTTTAATTTCTAAAATATAAACTGGTAGTTCTAGTGTACCTCTCTTTAATAATAAAAATTCTTCGTCCGATTTGGCCAATATCCTTTTTCAAAAGTGCGCTTAACTTTACTCAACCTTTACTTTATCAACATCAAATCTAAATACTGTATCTTTTTTTGTAATGTGAAAGGCTTTATTTAAAATTTCTTGCTCATTTTTTGATGATTACCGAAACGCATACCTATAGTTCTATGCATCAAATGATTATAATTATACATAAGATTGTCTTTAAGACATCAATATACCTGTATGTATTTTAGTAAAGTAGCGCCACATCTTTCTTTAACGTTCGATTAAATCGCTCTACTACCCATGCTTACTTCACTTTAGTAACAAAAAAGTCGACAGATTCAGATTTCAAAAATTTCTGAAATTCCTTGTTCACGAATTCTTTTTCCTGCATCAGTCTGCAATTTATATGGTTTGCGCTTTGACAGTGCAAAAATATGCTTTAAAGCCTCAGCAATACCATGACATTGCTTAAAGGGTAAAGACCATGCACACTTTGAGAAAATGTCTATACAGTTCAATAGGTACTTGTAGCCATCATTCTGCTTAGCTAGTGATTGAAGATCAACCAAATCAGCTTGCCACTGCTTCATCAATGCTGTCAATGAACCCTATTCCAGAATATTTTCTTAATGCAGGTTTGTGTAAGGTATAAGTAGGCTGTTTTTTCTAACCACGCTTTTACATCTTTAAATTTGCTTTAGGGCGCAGCTTTTTTACACGAGTGTAAAGCTGAGCAGCACTAGTATACCCGGTTTCTTTAAGTTATAATACAATTTTTTCAATGTTTTATCCATTTTTGCGAGAAAACTACATTACAAATTATAAAGGAGCTATATAAGACAATTTACGTTGTACCAAATACAATTATCGTGCATATCTTCAAAGAGGTTCTTTGGTTGTTTGAATTGAGCTTTTTCGCCATATGCTAAACAGCTGTTCCATTTTCTTTTCCAGAATACAGTCCTTCAAGCCCACCCAAACTGCCAAAATGCGTCGCGTTTCAGCTCTTCTCTTCTTTGCGCTTAGTGGCATTGGCGGCGCTATGCGCCACTTCTGCCTTTATGCACTTTAGCACTCTGCTAATAAAGTCTCTGAACTGGAAGTTCAGGAACAATCATGACTCGGTGTCAGACCCGCGTAAATCCTCTCATTCTATGCTCATGTTAAAGAGCAGCAAAGAGGGGAAGTCAAAGTGGTGTAAAGTGTAAAGTAGTGTAAAGTGTAAACTTTTGTAAAGTAGTGTAGTGGTGTAAAGTAGTGTAAAGTGTAAACTAGTGGTGAAGTGGTAAAGTGTGAAGTCAAAGTGTAAAGTGGTGTAAAGTGTACAATAGTGTAAAGTGTAAACTTGTGTAAAGTAGTGTAAAGTGTAAAGTGGTGTAAAGTGTAAAGTGGTTCACCATCCCATTCTTTTCCTATTCCTATCATAGGCCTACCTTATACTACCCTCCCTCGGCCCCTCCGATGAGCAGCCACTTGGCTGTAGTGGAGGGGTTTGAGTGCCTCAATGAAGTTAACTGAGAGGCCAGACTAAGAGCTGCTCCCAGGGCTTGAGTGGCTACTGGGCATGTCTGGCGGTTGGTGGCTGCCAGAAGCTGGCAGGTGAGCCCATTAAGGATCACTAGGGCCCTGCTGGGACCCTAACTGTCAACTTGCTGAGTTTGTCACCATGAACCTACTCACTGTTCTATAACCATGATGGAGTTATTAGAGACCGGGCCCTCAGTATCCGGCAGACGAGGGTTCTAAAATCTCCGGAGACCCAGCCACTGTGTCGTTGCAAGGCAATGCTGGTGGTCATGCTACTTGCAGCCCAACTAGTGGTGTGTTGTCACAGGGCATCACTGGTGGTCAAGCCACGAGTAGGCTCCTCAGTTGCCAGGAGAACCAGGTGGCAGCAGAGGGCGATGCTAATTGAACACCTGCGAAAGGGACTCCTTTGAGAACTCAAGAAACTGGGCTCCATAAATTTGCGCAAGCAACTCACTGGGGCCCAGAAACGAGCCCTGCAAGCAGGCCCGTGCTGCCAGAGCCCTCCAGGGATCTGGCAACAACCTGCCCGGGTTACAGGTTCTGATCGGGCAGGGGCACTGTGCAGAATTGCTCAGGAGGACCCAGCTCCTCAGAATCTAGGGCAATTAGTAGTGGGGGAGCACAGCAAGCAATTGCTGTTGCACACCCAACTCCTAAGCCCAACAAAGGGCCAAGCAGCGACATCCTAAGGATGACACGCCCACTAGCCTGACACAGCCAGCTAAAAGGTCTAAAAACCTTCTAGAAGTAAAGCAGCAGCTGGGAGGAATCACTGAAAGTTGGTATTGTCGACTTCAGCAGCGAAGGCGGCATTCCAGCTGATAAGCTTGATACACTCACAGATGTCTTAACTACAGCCTTGGACTCAGGTCGCAAGCACTAGCAAGACCCTCCAAGGTTATACTCTTCTGGCCTGTCACATGGCGTTTTTTATATGACATGTGCAGATCAGTTCACTCTGGATTGGCTGAAGAATACCTTAGCTAATCTCGATCCACCTTGGGAAGGAGCTGATCTGCGCGTTTGCAGCAAATCAGAACTTCCCAAGTTGACCAAGTTCACAGTGTTTTTCCCTGGCTTAGCTGACAGGGACTCTGCAAGCTTCCTGACTGGGCAGAACCAGAACCCTGGTTTGTGCACTGGCCTTTGGAGAATGCATAAACGGGAGGAAAAAGAAGGTCAAACCTTCTTGTCCTGGGAGTGGACCACTCATCATCCAGGTGCTGGCAGCTGGACTTCAGGCCTTATTTCAAACTTGGGCGTGTCACTTTGATGACACATACCAAGTTGGAATAAGCGCATACTTGTACATAGATTAGGATGGTTATGCCTTAAAACTCTCCCATTCCAATCAGTACTGGAATTATTCCAGATCAACTTGCAGCATAGCCAAGGTGCGACTGGTGTACTCAGTTGCTGCCTAGCAAAACTGCAGACAACCAGCGTTGATCCAGGAGCCTTTGGATCATAAGCAGTCAAGGTATGTGGATTAAATGATAAACTATATACTGTGTTAGTAGGGACTGTGGTACAAGGACCAAGGGCTTGCGTGCTTGTTTCACGGGAACTTAACCCCATTGCTCCTCCAACAATTCAGCAACCGTGACATGGTGTCTGTTGACTTGGGTTATAAAAAGCAGGCACTCATGTAACATCATTGTTACATCAGCATACCTGCCTTTTTGACTCTCCTCATTTACCTCCAGGTAGAGCTTTTTCTCTTCTGGTTGACTACGGGTAAAGCAGATACCACTAATTATTAAAAATGCCAATGCTCACCACAACTTGTGGGGCAGCAGCGATACTAACAACGTGGGACTGCATTTCCTGAATATTTAGCCTCGACCAATTTAATCTTATTAAATAGGGAAGCGAACTCACATTTGTTGTGGCAAAGAGACAGGAGGTTATTTGATCTAACTCATGTTCTCTCTCGACTCACTAATGATATTAGAACTCAGTATAATCACAGATATTCCTGATTTGACCAGATGATACGCTTCTCTTTACATGATCTTCTCAGGTTGTACAGGAATCCAAGGTCCACTACACCTGCTCTTTTAAGCAGCACCTTAGTATCGCTTGGGTTCTTGGGCTCTATTAAATTAAACAAAAGAGGACGTAGAGGGTGCTGTTGACTTTGTACAGCAAGCACTTACATCCTCATATGAGAACTCCTGCACATTACAGAGGGAAAGAGCAAACCTATTCCTGGTGGAATAGGGAGCTCCAAGACTCCTCGTAAGAAAAGTAGGAGAGCTTGAACAAGCTAGGGAAATTATCTCAATCAATTTCCGATTGGGCTGATTACCGCAAGTTTCGGTTAAGGGAGTATAAGCATCTTATACGCATTAGAAAGCAATTGTGCTGGCAGGACTACTGCTCCAACATTGGAAAAATGTCGGATGCTGCTAGGCTTCACCGCATTTTATGTAAACCTCAAGAGGTGAAGTACTATTAAAACTACCTTCGGGTCACATATACCAACTGGGGAAACCCTGCTTCACCTTCTTGGACACTCACTTTCCTGGCAGCTTTGCAGTTGGAAATGAGGCATATCCGGACACATTGGGCCCAACCAGTTTTTCTGGCTTTGGTGACCAAGTTCTGGCCTGCAGGGTGATAACACCTGATAAGGTTCAAGGCTGTAAAGTCCTTTGAATTCTACAAGACTCAGGGTTGATGGCATTAATCCAGCTCTTTTGCAGGAAGGACTGGACATGCTGGTGAGACTCTAGTGAATATTTATCGAAGATGCCTAGCACTTGGCTATGTTCCAATACCGCGGCAAGTAAAGGTCATCTTTATCCCTAAGCCAGGGCGTAGTTCCTATGACCTGGCAAAATCCTTCAGACTAATTAGTCTTTCCTCCTTCTTACTGAAGTGTATGGAAAGATTAATTGATCGCTTTATAAGAGATGGTCCCTTGCTGGAACATCCTTTACATGTTACACAACATGCGTATCAGTGTGGGAAGCCTGTTGATACGGCCCTTCATGAACTAGTTTCTAGAATTGAACGGGCATTAGACAACAATTCATTATCATGTTTTTTTTACTGAAGGGGCATTTGACAATACAACCTTCAATGTTATCTAAAAGGCATTCAATCATGGCATACATCAGACCATTGTTAAATGGATTGATGCTATGCTAAGATTTCGCTACATCATGACTGACTCTTATGGAGACAGCATGATCTTTACTACCAAAAGGCTGTCCACAAGGAGGTGTACTATCTCCTTTTGCTGTGGTGCCTTGTGGTGGACGAACTTTTGCAGAATTTGCAAAAGTCTGGCCTCACAGTCAAGGATATGCTGATGATTTGGCAACTCTGTTACTGGAAGGTTCCTTGATACACCATTTCACTAGAAAGTGGTTTAGCCAAGGTGGAACAGTGGTGTCACCATAATGGTCTATCTGTGAACCCACAGAAACCGAAAATGGTGCTATTCACCCATAAACTATCCACCAATTTTCTATGGTATGCCACTACAACGTGCAAAAACCAGGTCAGCTCTTGGGACTTATTTTGGACCAAAAATTAAACTGGCGCAATCATGTAGAGGGCAAATGTCAGAAGGCTGTTAATGCATTCTGGCAATGTCGTAGAGCTGTAGGGAAATCCTGGGGTCTATCACCACAAGTCACAGGATATGCAAAATTTTGTGACTGACCCATGATCACCTATGCTGCACTAATCTGTGGCCTCAAACACTCTGTTCACTGTGAAATGTCAGCTTAATCATTTACATAGAATGGCTGGCTCAGCATTTGTAGTGCCATGTGCACTTCACACTGACTGCAGCCATGGAAGTCTTGCTGGACCTGCCTCCCTTGCATATCTTTGTGGAGGGTTGTGCAAGGGCAGCGGCATATCGACTAAACATAGCTGGCAGTTGGAATGCAAAAGGCAAGGTTGTAGGTCACAATGCTATTAGCCAAGGCCATTAGGCCAGTGCTCGAAATGCCAAGTGACTTCATTGTACCAAAATTTATTTTGGTAGACTTATACCATCTGCTTCCACTAGGGATGACTGGGAAAAATCTAGAGTGGGTATTCTCTCGCTCCTGGAATTGTCTGTTACACTGATGGATTGCCGCTTGTGAATACCTCAGGCGCGGGCATCTATTTCCAGAACTTAAAACAGATGCGGTATTTTACCTTAGGCAGTATGTGTACTGTCTTTCAGGCAGAAATACTTGCTATTTTGCAATGCTGCCATAGCAGAGAATTGGATGGCCCTCAGAAATGAGAACATCTTTATTTGCTCTGACAGTCAATCTGCTCTGAAGTCACTTCTATTCCAAAGTGTCTTCAAAGTTAGTTCTCGAGTGTGTTCTTGCTTTGCAAGAACTCTCGCAGTATAACAATGTCAAATTATGGCTCCCAGGTCACTGGCATTGAGGGCAATGAATTCCAGGATCATGCTGCAAAAATGTGGATCAGCACGTAAACATGTTGGCCCAGAACCGGTAGTTGCTGTCTCCAGAGCTGTTGCTAAGGCTGACATCAACAGCTGGGTCAGGGAACAACATGTTCAATATTGGAGTGAGCAAAAGACTTGTCGTCAGGCCAGATCCTTTATGGAGAGGCCATGCAAGAAAATAGCCAGTCTTTGATCAGCTTAGGTCGTAAGCTGCTTAAGACAGTAATAGGTCTCCTTAACTGGACACTGTCCCCCAACAGACACTCATGTACTATTGGGGTTTCTGACAGCCCCAAATGCGCTAAATGTCTGCTCACAGAAGGGGATTCTATCCACTTCCTTTGTCACTGCCCTGGGTTTGATAAGTTGAGAGCTAGGTTCTTCCATGCCCACATATTGAACCCTCGGCAGTTTTACAGAGCCTGTTGTCAACTTTTGGGGTTTATTAAGCTCAAAACGTTTAGCATCATGTTTCAAAAGCTCTCTGTGGGTAATAATAGTTTTAGTCATGTGAAGGGCTTTTGCCCACCCCTTTATCAATATCACTATCACTCCCCCTCGGCATCTCTTATCCTAAGTTTAAAGAGAAGGCGCTAATGAACCCTTGTTGGTGGCCCCTCCCCCTGGGACAATTTTTTCGAATGTTCCCGAACTCCCTTCCTCTAAGGACAAAAGTTCCCGAACTACCCCCATCCCTATGGACAACTTTTTGAAAGTTCCCGAACTACCCTCTTCCCTAGGGACTTTAGAAAATTCGTGAACTACCCCTTCCCCCAGGGATAAGTTTTTGAAAGTTCCGGAACTACCTCATCCTCACCAGGGACAACTATTTTTTTCGGCAAAATACCCAGGGCGCACTCAGGGCGCACCCCTCACCCCCGCCTATATTATAACACAGGAACCCCCCCCCCAGGGCGCACATTCTCAGAGCCAGGGCGCACATTTCAACCCCATTTTCCAGCTGCCTACCACGGCCGCCTATGCTATAACACAGGAAGAAAGTTCCCAAACCTAGTTCCACCTATCTTATAACATGGGCTATGTTATAACGTTACATGCCAGGGCGACAGGGTATACTACTCTCGTATTGATGACTTCTTACTATCCTGTTCTAGGCGGAAAGACATATGCTTGGGGTAACCAAGTACATTACAGGTACGCGCTAACGTGCTACCTATGATATATGAGAAAATACTAACAAGTAAAAAATCACTAATTACATAGGTAAATTCTGCTAGATGCGACGCTAAAATATTGTTTTCGGCGAAAATACAATTATTTATTTGTCACACATGAGGCTGCGCTGACGCTTTGCTAATTGAATTCAAAAAATTTACTATGAATAAAACATTGTTTTTAAATCTCGCAAAGACTAGTTTAGAATTCATACGATATTACATACTGTAGATATAATTTATCCAGAAATACTTTTGTTTTGAGCGATGAAATATCGAATTTCATTTTCCGATAAGCGATGTCAATTTATTATCCTAACTTTCCCGAATTTTATGAATCCGTTCAATTACGTAGAAGGGTTTCACAAAAGTCTGGCTACTTTTTGATCATAATTCTTCGGAAACTGGTTACTTGATGAGCCTGTAATTTTTTAATTAATAAATGAATTCGCGTCAACAGCGAAATGAGTTTAAATGCATCATTTTAACTTCGTGACCAGACTGAAATGTGAGCCTCTTAGAGACGGTCGTTATATAACAAACGGAAGTAAATAATCAAAAGCACAACGACCAATGTTTTGGTCTATAATTAACCAATATATCAATGAATATCTTTATTTGTGTATCCAAATTTATTGTTTTAGGAAAATGCATAACATTCCTTGGAGCATTCTATTTATCGCGATATTGGTATACGGGTCGATTGGCATATCATCTCAACCGTCGCAGTCAGGCATCCCTCCGCCGGCCGATTGCAACTACAATAGCAATATTGAAGGTAAGACTTTGCTACTTTTCCGATCGAAATTGCTCACATCACATTTTCTAATCCTTTTGTATGCTTTCATTGGGAGAAACACAGGACTTTCATTTGGAAAATTTGTTTTCTCTTAATTATTCTGAATTGCTTAGCGAAAAATGTGATGCTTTTCGTGAATAATTAATACACTGGTTCATTTAATTTGATGGTCAGATATGATATTAAATTGACTTGTTGCTTTTCTTCGCCAATCCAAGCTGGTTCGCCATTTGTATCACTTTCATTCAAAGGTATCAATTTCAGCACTATCTTATCTTTTCTTCGTAGTTTACGTAAATGAAGGCACGCATGAATCTAATTGGCCTTAATTTGTGGATCTGGATCCCGCCAAAATGATACACCCTTCTTAAAAAATCGTTAGACTTCATAATTTAATTTTGCATGTTTTTCATGACCTAGCGCCTCCAGACATTAGAGTCTGGTAAGTCCCTTCACTGTAAAAAAAGTTGTCGAATTTACCCAACAAAGCTGAGTTTAAATTTACGCCACAACTTTGTTGATCAATCAGGCCCAAGAAAGTTGGCCCAATCCTATACAACTGTTATGGACACTACCCAACAAAGTGGAGTTAATCCGAACGTAAAGTTTAACCAGCTTTTACGCTATATCTACATTTGTGATAAAAGTAGGATTAATACTACTCGACATCCAAACACGTGTACATACAGCTCATAAATGGTTGATACCACTTTCCAGTGACTGGAACTAAAAGAGAATTAAAATTATTTGAGCGATACAATTTTTCAAATCATGCAGAAAGAGTAAAATTGCAATATTTGTATAATGATAAAAAATATGCAAAAACTTTTGCAGGTTAATTAATTAGGTGCTTTCATGTTTTACAAACGCGATACCCCGCAGCATGTAAGAATAAATTAGATATTTATACAATTCATAAGAAATTAGTTCCTCGCTTACACATTATTGCAATTTATCAGATAGTAAGCCTATTTTTCTGTTATTTTTCTTTCAAAACTGAGAAATGACAATAAACGTGCTAAAATTTGCTCTAATGAATGACTTACGTTTGATCGTACTTTCCGAGGAGCACACAAATTAATTCATTCGAAATAGTAACATCTGCGAATATTTCGACTGTAATTTAAAGTGCACTGTTTGCGATAATTGTGTTAATAATTTGCGATAATAACTTGACTATGGAAAGCGTTCGTTCAGCGCAGCTGAATATCTCACGTACGTATGAATTTGGATATGTGTATGTATAATGTTAATTACGGAATCTTAATCCATTTTAGAACAGAAGATTTTCTATTTTGAATCCTTGAAATACTTCAACTTTATATGCAAAGTATTTTCAGCTAAAAAAAATTTAATGCACTACATAATTCACATTAAGAGACATAATGCATCAGATTGAATGAATCGATCGAATCGTGGGCTTTAGAAAATTGATATCTAAATTACTATTGATAATATTACTAATTATTGCCAAATTATTTACCATTTGATGAGTAGGAGAAGTAATTTTTATATATACTTTTAGACCCAAAATTTTATCAAGAGCCGTGTTCGAATGACACCGATTGCTTCGAAGGTCCTAATTCCATGGTGTGCAAGGGAGGCAAATGTGATTGCGCTGAAAATTATATGACCGGTCAACGATTTGTTGGCGAAAAAGCCGTCCAGACGGTCTGTATACAAGGTGACTCGTGTGCAAATTATAATTTTTGGAACACATCTGTAAAGAAAAGTTGTACACATCCAGTTTGAAGCCACATCAGTAAAAGTAAATAAAATTGATTTATTTTCCGCTTATTTGTTAATTAATTCCATCAGCAACCGCAAGCCATATTTTGAATTTTTTCTAGCCATTGATCGGTAAAACTCATTTTGTTTGCATACTCGTTTGAGCTTGTATTTTGAATTGTGCACATTTTTATCACTATTTCATTTATTTTTAAAAGCTGCGTTTTTATCTGTTTTTCCTTCTATCTTATTTGCTTTATCATTTATTTCATTTGTATTTTCTTTATCATTTATTTCATTTAATTCATTTTCAAATGATTTTTTGAAAGCCTGTGAAAAAGTTTGGACGTTCCGACCCCACCCTGTCAGAATATTCTGGGTCCGTCACTACTCATGGCGAAGGATTGCAGATTATTCATTAGCCATTTCTAATTGAAATCCTTTGCACGCGCAAAATCTCGATTTCTGGCCTCTATAATCAGGAAGATGGTCTGGAAGGTCCAGCCGGTACTGGTAAAGCATGTGTACACCTGCATTAATCGTGTGTACGTACAATTAGCGCAGCCTATAGGACTAAGAAATACAATTATGTCGATAAGTGTGCACGTACAAAGAGCTTAGCTCATTAAGGGTGGTTGTTATAGGTGATCTGAGAGAGGACAAAATGCATTACTTATTAATACATTACTTCAAATTATTTGTTTCCTCAATCCTGATGATTGCCATTGCATTATTGTCCAGTGAGCTTCATGGCTAATCTTGATTGAAATATTCGACATTTTTATAATATGATGGAAGGTTTAATAGCATATCAATTCTCATGGTCTCATTCATATTGCTCAGACGCTTACACAACCTAATGTAATAAGGAACTCATGCGAACTTTAGAAATTTTAATTGCAAAGGCGCTCGTAAATTGTATCTAATAATTTATTCAGATAGGTTCTGTCTTATAGGAGGTGATCTATGAAATTCAATTTGAAGCGCATTTTTATGTACACATGGCCGATGCATGTGTACACATACTTTACCAATACCGATCCATCCGTCTAAAACACTTAGCCAGAATTTTGTTGTGATAAAAAGGCGTTAAATTTGGAACCAACGTAAGTTTACGACACAAATAAATTTAGAACCATTTCAGAATCTGATGTGGTTCGAAAGGCGGAAGTTCAGACTTTCAAAACGTCCCCTACCTTGCCCTTGATCTATTGTTTTAGTTAAAGCCTCAATAACTTCAAATTCGTCACATTTGAGCAACAGCTACGTCACTTGTTATAATTGTCAAGACGAATATGGACCTTTACTATGAACATGGGCATTAGAAACTACATCAAATCTTCATAAATAATTAAAGTGCCGCTCATTGAAACAGGATTTGCTTGTATTCAGCCCCAAACTTGTTCGAGAGGTGCAACACAACGTGTCAAAAGCCAGCCGTTTGTTCACCGTACGCTGTCCAAGACAGCGAAAGACAAGACCAAAGTTTGTCAATGCGCGCAACCATACCGACTATGACAACGGACTTTGTTATTTGAGTAATGTCGACGACTCCTTATTTATATTTTATCAAGGAGAACTCGCTAAAGCCCGAGCGCATTATTGGCTAGTTTTTTGACTATTAAGAACAGACGAGTTTTTGTGCGTGAAACCACGAATGGGCAATGATTTATTTTATTTACTCCTTTTTGTTATCTGTAATGCATAGAACTAGTCAGTGAAAATTGCACATTTTATTGACGCCCATTATGTCCTTTCATATTAAATACGTATTGCATGGCCGAAAGGGCGTGGAGGGGTCTTCAAGGGGGCGTCTGGCTGGATCTCCTGTCAGAAATCAAAACACGGCTCAAACATTCGAAAGATCCCGCAACCAAATTATCAAAATTTTAATTATTTTGCATTATTTCGAAAAAAGCTGAATAGCGCATCCAGTGCAGGCACTGCACGTGTTTTTGACGCCCATCATGTGCCATTATATCACATATGCGTATTAGTGCAGCAGAGAAGGGTATGGAATAGAATAGTCTGGGGTCTCTTTCCGTTTTGGTCTGGATTAATAGAATTTCGCTGAAAAACTCGACAAATGATGTTTTTTGCCTCTGCAATAAATGTTGTCACACTTTTTTTATCTTTGAAGACTTTTGAACTATCGTGAATTTCGAGTTGATGGCAGCGAGTGAGTTTTATAAACTTAAATGTTAAAAAAATCAGCACGCTGCTAAAGTTGTGCAAAATCTGAAATTACAGTTCCCGATAAAATTCAATTAATTTTGCTCTGAAAAATTAGATTTTTATTAATTTTTATATCAGGAAAATTTCACTTTTTTCGTCAAATCCTCGCGCATGTCGGCTTCCAGTTGTTTTATTTTCACGCATACCTCTTCGGGAATCAAGCTTATATTACCTATTTCACACAACACATTGAACAATCCATTTGTTTGCACGTGAAAAAATCAAATAAGTGTGATTTTATTCCATGAAAAATCTTAATCCTGCAATCAATTTGAATTTTAACTTAACATTAATTTAATTTGTGTGATTTAAAACTTATAAAACTTAGTACTGCAGTCAGTCAATCAGTTGAATTTTGTCGTTTCTAATTGTAGATTGCCCTGAAGACGAATATTACGACTTGACAAAATACAAATGCATCAAAAGTGAGTTGGTCTAAAAATACTTTTCGCAATCGCTCTGTTTTTTCTTAATTAATTTACCGCTAACTATAAGATTCAAAGGATGCGCCGAATCTTCTTCAAATGAGAGATCAGTGACTAACAACGTTCTTGGGAGATAAAAATGAATCCTACAAAAATTCAAAGAAATATGTAAAAAAGAATAAATCAACAAACTTTTATATTTTTCATTAGCGCATTATTTGTGGTTATTCAAGAATAATCTTGACATTTTTTATAGAGTGCAACAAGAATCAAGTACTAGCCTACGATTCGTGCGTCGACGGTAAGCTTCATGTATTAATTTTGTTTAGTTTTTAATGTCTATTAAAATTCGCGTTTTATCGTATTTTTATTTTGATTCGTTTCACTTATGTTTTCGACTGAATTAGCCTATGATTTTAGTGGCCGACTTTAATGGTCCGTGTGAGACTGATGAGCAATGCCAAACGGCTTACTCGGAATGCAACTCAAAGTGCGTTTGCAAACCAGGCTTTGAAGCCAAAAATTTCGCCTGTATTCCTCAATGTAAGAAAGTGAATAAATTGATTAATACTGAAAACGATCCGTCTTAATGTCAGATTATTGTTTGACCATTAATAAATCACTTTTAAAATTTTACGAAAGTATATTAAGAACCTGAACTCTCCTTTCACTTCGATATATTAAGTATTGTATCACAAATGAATTAATATATTATTTATTGTTTATCAAAAAATAAAAATGTCACAGTTTTACATTTTATTAAAAAAATTCATACACATTTTTGTTTTTAAAATACCATACAGTGTTTTTAACAGTATCAAACTTGTTTTACATTTTTTATTATTCTAATTTTCTTTTATTGATTTTGATCATTCATGAAGCATAAAGCTACAAGTTTGATTTATTTCCAGTGATCAATTTGTGAATAAATGAATCATATAAAATTTTAAATCTGAATATTTATTGGAATGTGATTTTGCATTATTTGCAACCTAAAAAAAGTGAGCTCTTTTAGCCATCGCTTGCCCGTTTGGGAATGTTCTGAAGAAGGAGAATAACTCCGTGTCTTGCCGCACACTAGATCCTAATGACAGTCCATCTACGGGCAAGTTGACCGGCAAATCCTTTCCATCACCATCAACACAAAGTCAAAATGTTGCCAGCGATTGTCCAGAAGGTATATTGCTGAATAAACGAGTAGAATGCACAAAAAATTATAAGCACGAATCAGGGAAGTTAGATAGGGGAGGACGAAGACTTGCAATTAACTAACTAAACATGCTTTACAATATCAAGGGGAAGTTTTTTCAAATTGAAAAAATTAGGGAGGAAATAGATTTACCTTCAAATTTGAATGTTTTGTAATGAATAAGATTATCTTGAAGATCAAACCTTGCTGTTTTAAGACAGCGCTGCGCAAATGATCGCCTAGGCTATAAGTATATAACTCAAAATTTGGTGCGAAAAAAATCGCTGATTTGGCGCAAAATATGGCGCGAAATTTCGCACGATTTGGTGCCGAATTTGGCGCCAGAATTCCGATAATCTGATACACAATTTGTAGGTTTTATTAAACAAAAGTCTATTTAATGAGATTACGCGATACATTTCCATATTTTCGGACAAAAAAAGGTTCTCTACGATCAGTTTAGAGCAATTAGTATTGCAAAAACGAGCCTTCCGCGTTAATTATACAAAAAAGTACATTAATGGTAGACCAACTACAATAAAAGCTTATTTTTCTTAATCGTTCGTGACAATTTGAAAGTGAATTTTTCTTCATTTAGTGTAAAATTTAGCAACTGTGCGAATTAGGTGCATTTTGGTGCAAGACGGCGAAATTTATGCAGTATTGTGCAGGAGAAAAATCTTGGCTGAGTGGTCAAAATGTGTATGTTTGGACGTCTCTCGACGTCATTAATCTCAGAATGTTTTAAAAAATTTGGGAAACTCCACATTTCGACATCTCTCATCGAAAGGTTGACTTCGGATTTTCTTTTGCAAAATTTGACTGACGATTCTAAAAACGAAAGCTTGACGACGACCAGTGATTTACTAAAATTTACAAATCTAAAATTAATTTGTATCTTTAACGGTATAAAAAAATAGTCGAAAAAAATTTGAAAACATGACTTTAAAGCAATTACAAAGTCGGACTAAGGCTGCTATCACTAACTTAAATATACGCTCTCGATCGACTATGTTCTCTAACGGTTTATCAGTTTCTGGTATTTGAAAGAGTATATACATAGTCATGTAGAAAATTACTGAGATCGCTTACAGGATTTTTAATGTTAACAATGCATATGCCAATTTGCACAATACTCATGAAAATCAAGGGTGGATCTGAAGGATTTGTAACTATTTTGTGTTTAAGTTCAATCTTATATTTTTTATAACATACTTAATAAAACATATATTTTAGGATTTACTAAATTTACTGTACTTTTCGACAACGAGAATTTCTCAATTTTTTATGTCAATTTTAGCATTATAAACATAGATTCTGAGCAAACTGGAAAATTGAAGAATTGATTAAAGAGTTTTCCGTGATTTCAGAACGCAGACCTATTTTTTCAGCTAAAATTCTATGTCTGAGAACTTTTACCCTATTGATTAGCAATTTTGTATTCCCTCACTTGATCAAGCAAACAAATTCAAGAGTAATTAAATTTTATTTATTTTTCGTCTTAATTCGAACATCGAAATTTGTTCTACTCTTTGTACGTGATATCGGCGTTATCTTAGGCAAATTCACCGAGTTATTGATAATGTAAAATTTTTTAGTAACAGATATTCAATGAAAAACTTAATAATTTTGATAAATCTTTAAACGTTAAGCACCAGGATGGGCGTAAAACATAGCGTTTAGCACCTGGATAAGCGTAAAACTAAACAAATGGGCGCTAAAAGTTTTTCGTATTTTGGGAATCATTGTCAAAAATGACTGGTCAAATTTTTTAGATTTGTTGCCGTCTTTTTCTGTCGATTTTTTCGGTTCTTTCGTTAAGGTACCCAAATATTGACACCTCTAAATATGCTCACGTATTAGTTGTCCAAATGATAAAATGAAAGCATCGATAAAAATATTGAATTAAAGATGTGACAGTTTAAATAATATCACTCCATCTTATTCTCAGGGCATTTTTGCTTGATATCAAATGGCGAATATAGCTCGCCCTCAAAAAGCGGATTTTGTTGCCCACTTCGTCCATCTGCTTGTCCTATTGGTCTGCCGCATCCAAGCGCTAAATGCGACTCTTCTGCTAGCGCAGGTAATATTCTGATTAAAAGATAATGCAGATTAGAGAGTCGAAATTTGAATAAATTAGCGAAAAAACAAAAGATCAAGATAAAGGTATTCCAGCCATATTAATTTCACATTTATGTCCTGTCCTTTAATTAGTCTATTATTCTCAATAAGTGTGAATTAATCCGATTTAATAATAATATTAAAATAATTATTAATCCAAACTATTATTTACTATCTGAGCTACCCGGCGTTGCCCGGGCTGAACTAAGGCCTGATAGCTATATGGAATTGAGACGTCTCTTGTATTTTTTTATTTTCGGACTTCTGATGTTTTGGGATATTTCTAAAAAAAATTGTTGGTAGAAACCATATTTTATTTTTTGAATTTTTTAAATGCTATTTTGTCAACGATTTCTCTGATTAAATCCATATTATTGACGTTACAGAATGGCTTTGAAACTTCTTTAGTCAAAATCATATTTTTGATGTTTTAGTATTGTTCTCGAAATTTTTCGGTTAAACCCACATTTTTTATATTTCGGAAGTGTTTTGGAGAATTGTTTGGTCAAGAAACATATTTTTTGATGTTTAAAAAATTTTTTGTTTGTTGTAGCAAAGGGTGTAGTATATCACGTGATATATTATATCACTCATTTGTTGTAGCAGAGAGTATCTCCTATCTTATATAACTGCATGTTATGGCACAGGCAGGGTTCCTATATCATATCATTGTACAGTATAGCATTGCCCATCTTGTATCATCATATAGGCTATATTAAGTCCGATCCTATGTTATAACTAACGCAGCGGCAAAAAAGTACCGTAACCCGAAAATAGTGTAACCTTAATTTATTCTGATTTTCAAAATTTGGCAAAAAATCGGCCTGTCCCGAAATCAGCCATGCTTAAGCATAGGGACGCGTCCCGCTTCACCACATGTACAGGGTGCATGGGTGGGAGTTGGTTTAAAATAAATGTCGCTACTACACCCTCAGCCGTAGCCGAGCTCGGGCCAAAACGTCAGCCCACCAAGTGTTATGGGGTCATTGCCAACCCCGAATACACGAACACTCTTTCACAAATATATAGTAGATTGCATTAATTATTATTTGATTTAATTGGTTTGACACTATAAAATTGCATTTCTTTTCAGTATTGATTACTTCTAAAGCATAGTGTTTATACATGTTATTATAAATTTGAACGGATTTTCAGATCAAATCCAGAATGCTTTTTGAAATAATAAGGAAAACCAAGCGAAATTTCAAAGCATAAATTGTGAATATTTTGCACGATCCAAACACAATGTCCCGTATGCGCGCGCTGTATTGACAGCTATCTTCATTCACAAAAGAATCTGGCGATATGCCTTTGAACCTTGGTCGATTACACGTTTTTGTGTCGATATTCAACATCAGTACTGAGATTTTTGCCTTATATCTTGGTATTCATTGTCTGTCGATTTGGACTTTTTAAAAATATAAACGGAAAAAAAACTTGCTGCAGTAGCGTAAATCGAGGAAAGATCGTACTAAACCGCGCGATTCTGGAAATCAATTCATACTTCATTCGAACCGAAAATTCTTCAAATTCTCAAGCATTTTTCTGAAACGACCACATTGCACAGTTGCATTAAATATCGCTCAGTTGCCTTCAGGAATAATTTGCCCGTGGTTTACTCACTTCTGCCATAATCCAGCGCCCGAATCAAGCGGTCGAGAGCCCTCTGTTGCCCGAGGGCTTGCGCAATTACTTACGTGCAAAGCGGTACTAAATGTTTGCCCGAAGTTGGTTTTGGCTATCAGTGTTTTATTAAGGAACAGTGTTATGGGCTCTATGCCGACTGCGTCGAAGGTAAAAATATAATGCCGAATAATAAAACATCAACTCGAATAATTTTATATAATAATCGAAATAACGATTAATTTTAAAACAAAATTAAAATTCAGGAACTTGTAAATGCCAAGTCGGCTTCAAACAAGTAGGTACGCCATCAAATTTCTATTGCACGCTCGAATGCGACGTCGACGAAGTGTCGCATGATAAAAAGTGCCGAAAACGCTGAAATTGGCCGACGTTTGTACGTCGAACAACAGCCAATTGTGCCCCGAATACGCCGATGTAGCTCGAAAAATCAGTGCGTTTGCCAGTGCGGTGCGTTTACTTTGGCGGATAACGTTTGTGCCCCGCCCCCGATCTGTCAACAGGTCGTGGTGCACCCAGTCCCGATCGGTGAAGCCGGTGCCGATAAAGGAGTGAGTGCGGAATACCGTGCGCAAGGTCAGGGTGGCAGGCAACAAAAATTCTGGGATCCGATTAGCGTTGTCAAAGTTAATAAATTACAATAGAGTTAGGCTCAGGGTTCACCCAATTTCAAAAAGGTTAATATGGTCAGAGTTGACTCTAACCCATTTTTAAAATAGACTTGACTCATTCGAAAGAGTTATTTATATGATTAACAAAGTATGCTTTTTGGCATTCAAAACACTGTATCAAAATAGATTATGATTGTAAATTTTGCATTTTTATTGATGTCGCTTCGAAAAATTACCATTTGAAGTCGGCAAACCCCAACTTATATTGCAACCACATTAGAATCCGCCAGTCAGACCCCCACCCCAGAAATTGATTTTTCTGAATTTTTCGTTTTTCCTGCAAATTTTCGATGCCGATACATGTAACTAATTGAGAAACGCCGAAAAATTGTTTTTTGCCCTACCAAAATTTGCCAGCAGAGCTTGTAGGTAAGTATTCCTGCAGGAACATAAAATACGAGAAAACTACACATCTAGCAGTTGGCTAGGGGGATTTGATCATTCGGAATTTAAAGGGGCATTACAAAGTCAAAAAAACAGGACAGCCTTTCCATCAAATCTTCTCAAACTCAATTTAATCTTTTTTTCACATGATATCTTTATTATTGTCCCGCAAAAGATTATTAATGCTTAATGCAGATTTGTTACAAATTTTCATAATGCCTACTCAGTATAGGTATGTAACCTAGAGGGGACTATAAGCAACAATGGTGGAAATCTTTGGCAAAAGCATAGTACAAAGTGAACAAAATATAGCTCAGTTGGATAAACGATTGATTAAAAATAAACAGCATCTCGCGAGAAGAGGGTAGGTACTTAGGCAAAGCATACACAGCGCGTCGACTCGATCGACCACTGATGGAATGACAGGAAATTAATTCAAGTTGTTTATAATTTTAAGCTATAACTTATAATTATAACTTATAACCGCTCGGATAAATAAATTACTCACCCTTTTTTAACCCTTTCTCAATTGGATTTTTTAACCGTTATTAACCATCCCTCACCCTGACTTTACAGTACTACATTAATGATAGATGCAATTTATTTTATTCTAAGTTTTTCACTTAGTTTTTGTGTTTTTTGACTCTATTTCAGGTTTTTAGCAGAATTGGATTGGCGATTTTCAAAACGTACGCGGATTTCCCTGGCGGGAACAATTTTTTAAAATTTTACACTTCATTTTTTTGCACCAGAGTCGATTCAATCTCCGAAAGGCAGCAAATACCGCGATTTGCGGATAATTATCGTGCTTTTTCGCACTCTTTTGCGACAACGTTGAAGAAAATTAGGGGTATGGCTCCTTTGTCGGGAAATCTTCTTGAATTCGCCTCGTTGAGTTAGCCTGAGTTATGCGAAAAATCGTACTCTTAGTATATAGCACATTTTGCAAGAAACAGCCCCAAAATCCACGTCTTTGTTGTTTTTGGACTAAAAATGATGGGTACAATTTAAAATTATTTTTCGACGTTTATGACGATTGTATCTCTTTGTATAACATATGGAAGCGTAAAAACATATGCAAAAACTGCAGGTAACACGAAAACCTTCTTAAAAGGAAGTCAATAAAAACTCGCAAACAACAGCACATTTCACCAATTTTATTTAATAACGTGGGAATCCTGTAGGGTCGGCTGTCTACATTTTGAGACGGTCACCCATTCCAGAATAGTCAACTTTCCTCTCTCACCTTCATGCTCTTAGGTAAGCGGTACTAAGGTTCGGGGAAGTGCTGCAAGAATTTTTTAAAGGTCAATAAATAGCACTTAAAACATATTTCGGTTTCTAGAAGTGCAATTTTAATTTCGGATCAGGGTGCATACCCCCAACCCCACACTCATGTATGCTCATGCTGCGTAAAAAATAACTAGCTGCCCCCTTTTGCGCATCAACAGATAATATTGAAGAAATCTAAATACGAATTTTATTTCGCGCAATATATTTATTCTATAGCGCATTAAAGTCCCTCATCATGCACCTCGCTTTGGCTGATACTATATTTTCTCTTGATAACTTTCACAAATCCGCTATATTTTATAAATCATATTTGTTATATATTTAGATTTAAATCATCTTTCTTCGTGAATTTCGATGTATAAACGATCATTGGTGATAATTTATTTTTTATTATCCTAAGGCTTATTCACTCCGCCTCCACCGATCCAGCGAATATCCAGACGAAGAAAGGGACAAATTACTAAAGAGCACCATATTTTGCAAAGTATGGGTACAAAGCCGCCGACTGGCGTTAAAGTCGCAGCTAAATGCCCTGCTGATCAGTATTGTAGCCAATATATTACCAATCTGGGCATCTGCCGCGCGAAACCAAGTAAGAGTATTTCTAGTCCATTTACGTAATTCAGTTGAAATTTTTTTGGTGTATTCTCGACTGATCAGAAAGTGGTTTTGTATTGAATTCATGCATTCATGAGTACTGAAACATCATTCTCACTCATACGGTCGTATATTTCCTAAGAATCGGAGCATCAAGAGTAACACGAATCTCAGGTAAAGAATACAGAAAAGAAGGAAAAGCAGGAAACATTAGAAAAAGATAACAAAAAAAGCAGAAATGGACAAGATAGAAAAGCAAGCAGATAAAACGGAATAGGAGAAGAATTGAAAGAGATGAGAAGAGGCTAGAAGCACATTTTCCATTTCATGACTCATCTTCAAAACTAGTTTAATTATCACAAACACTTCAATTTATGTCAGCCTTTTTATGAATAGCCTTTACAGAATTCGCAATCCTTATTCTGGTTAGATGGAAATTATTAGTTAGACAAATAAAAATACAGTTATTGGCAGTGTTTTTTTGTATTCAGCAAATATTTTTTCCATTTAAAAAGACTTTTCAGGACCGTTTTTGTGTACATGTGCAAAGATTTTGGGGAGACAAAAATTGCGAAAGATCTATAATTTGCAAAATCCTTAGGCGCTTCGCGCCGAGATGAGTAATTATTGTGTTCTAAATATCTTTATAATGGCAAAAATTGTATTTCAAAGGAAGAATTTCAAATTTTCTCGGCGCTTCGCGCCGTTTATATACGATTCTTAGTGATTTTTGCCGTAAGGGCCAGAAATCAAATAATAATAATAAAGGTCGAAAACCCTGTCTTGCCACACTGAAATCGCTACTGTACCATGTTATAGTACACAAACATTTGCTTGTACAAAACCTTACAAAGACTTTTTTGGGGACCATCTGATTAGACATGGACAAGTATTAGCTTGTACAAATGAAAACACTGGCTATTGGGATCACTTCTTTTTATTCAAAAAATAGTCACAAACAACATATGTATGACCAGATTCTTTTTCAATACGATCTGTTACTTGCAAAGCAAAATACTTCAGATGGAACAAAAAGGTACAAATATACTTGGAATAGTGGATTATTGAAGACATAGAAGGAGGGGACTTAGAAAAGGTCACGTATGCGCTCGGAAAATCATAAGACATCTGCTAAGAAATCAAGACTTCCTCTGAGCAACACAAAAATCGAAGTATTTTCATGCAGCCTACAGAAGGTAGTTGCGGCTTCATTTGAGAAATAAATAAGACAAAAGTATCATTCTTTAAAAGAAGTGATCAATCTGATTCAAATATAAGCACAAGCACAAATCATTTTGTTCGCAACCTTAGCTGAACGCAGTGGCGGATCCAGGATTTTCCTAAGGGGAGGGGGGCGGTACCCCTATGGGGGCGGAACCCCTGACCTGGGCGGAAAAATTAGCTGTTTGCCAAAATCGCTAAAAATCGCTCAAAAATCCTTAATTTTGCGCACTATTTCGGGCCAATGGGGGGGGGCGGCCGCCTCCCCCCGCCCCCCCTAAATCCGCCCCTGGCTGAACGCAAGTCCTGGTGACCGCTGACGCAATGGTACAAGAAGAGCGGCAAGGCACTAAGCATGCGCCAACAGTGTTAGCACCTTATACATCTGTATAGGCAGCCAAAAGAAAATTCTGGGGGGGTCTGGTAGGGTGAAATCATCAAAGATTGCCAAGAATGTCATTTAAAATGAAATTCTTGAGGGATAAAGCAATCTGCGGGTTTTTCAGACTTCTGTGGGGGTGTACAGCGCAGCAGAGAACTTAGTTACACGGCGCAGGAATAATGTGGAGGATAACGGTGCAATTAAATGCGATAGTGAGTAATGACAGGACTGGAAAAATTGAAGAGCTCATATTTGCAGAATGCCGAAGCAGGAGAAGATGTACCTACATCTGCTTACCAGGCTAGCATAAAGCCACAATAAAGAGCATGATGAGAACGTCACAATTCACTCTATTGAGACTTTTAAGCCTATATTTATTACACATTGTCATTAAAATGAGGTACTGGTATCGAACTAAATCAGCTATTCAGCACAGGTCAAAGTTTCTTTCTAAGCTCTTCAATTAACTAGTGAGAAATGCTTTAGGCCGCAGAATATACTTCGAATATATTGTGTTGCATAATAGAAAGTCTGATTTTTAGCAGATTATCATGATTTTTCGCGCGCATAAGTGACATTTTCCTACTTCCTCCCTTTATGTTTTTAATAATCTGCTATTCCAAGTATATTTGTCCTTTTTGTTCCACTAGAGCGGCCTTCTTGGCTTGTAACCTACTTTTAATCAGCAAGATTTGAATAAATCAGTCAGTAAACACGTACGGTATCATTGCCAAAATATTGACAGCCGTCCGAGAATCACTTTTTAAACAACACAGCTCCACTTTTTTTACACAGATCGAAAGTTTTCAGGGTACACTTTAAGCAATTACC